>CM077078.1:272820721-273235669 GCA_039513925.1 Platanthera zijinensis | reverse complement strand
GTGAGAAATTTTAAGGAACTTGTCATTTAGTTCATAGTGATTGAATACCCTTCCATAAGTCTTCAGTTCATTCACAATCCTAAAGAACTTTTCATAACAGGTGGTTATTATATTGTCTCCCTTGGATTGCCTGAAAGCCTCATACTCTTGATTGAGCGTGGACTTCCTATCATCTCGAACTTCATCTATCCCCTCCATGTAGATCACTAGTGTGTCCCACATTTCCTTTGTTGTTGTGCAATGGTTCAGATTCTGAAGTGTATGATAGTTTTAACTTCAAGACAACCTAAACACCTAGAGGGGAAGGGGTGAATAGGTTTTATCCTTGTTTCAATCTAAGGAAGAATATAACTTTAGTTCTTTAGTATAAATCTGAAAACTCTACAGCTAACACAGCATATACACCACAGAATCTATAATTACACAAATCACAGATTGCACACTGATTTATAGTGGTTCCCCAAGGTCTGGGTATATCCACTTTCCCCCCTTCGCCTATCCAGCAATATGCTAGATTCAACCTAACTTCTCCTTTTCTCATCCACAGATCTTACAGCTTAGAATCCTGAAGGATTCCTATAACTCAGAATGTATCCACACTCCTACAGCTCAGGCTAATCAGCCCTATCTCAGCCTTGCCACAAGGCCTACAACTCAGAATGTATCCACACTCCTACCGCTCAGGCTAATCAGCCCTACCTCAGCCTTGCCACAAGGCCTACAACTCAGAGAATTGATTCTCCTACACTCAGGCTCAAACAGCCTTACCACTCAGAGATCTAAATCTCCTACACTCAGCCTTTATAACACAGGCTTACACTCAGATCTTTGAAAAGATCCTACAGAATTTGATAAGTATTTTTGATGGACTCTTACCCTTGTTGAGAGAGAAAGGATACGAGGATTCTTGATCAGCTTCTTGATGAGACTGATGACTGAAATCAACCTGTTCTTAGCTTTCTTCAAAGCTTCTTGAATCTAAACTTAGTAGGGTTGATCTCCTTTGAAGTTGACTGACTGACACTTCCTTCTTGGATTCCAGAAATAGATCTGGATCTACTTAGTAGATTAGTTCAGGATCTACTTCTTGAGAGACTTGTGATAGTCTTCTTCTTGACTTCAAAACAGCTGGAGCTCTCTCTCACCAAATCTTCTGAAGTTCCTTCTGAATTTTGGATTGAATTCTCCTTAGACAAAATCTGAGTGGATAATCACTTCAGAATGTCTTCTTAGATCTTCTCATGAAGATCTTCTTCTGTGTGACTTGCACTTTCTTGATCAAAGATCAATCTCTCAATAGTTGTGTTAGTTGTGTGTGTATCATCTCTTTTTCATCAGAATCTATCTATATATATATACTTCATCCATGGTAACCAGCTGCTCCGGTTTCTAACCGACTTCTGACAAGTCTGACAGCTTCATTAAAGTTGTTGGAATACACAGCTGTCAAGTGTCCAGTCAGTTCTTGAACCTTTGTTTTTGTCAGCAAGGCGTCGAGACTGACTGTCATTTTGTGTCGAGACAAACTGTCAATATGTGTCGACACAAGTGACTTAAGTGTCGACACAGACTTTGGTGGTGTCGACATAACTGCCTTGATGTCGACACTACTTCTAGACACTGTATCTTGAGAATGTGTCGACACAGATTATTTGTGTCTACACAATCACTTCTTCACTCCACAGCAATCAATTATGTTGAAACTCTGATGTGTGTCGACACAAGTCCTGTGTGTCGACACAGTTGATATAGACTAAGAATTCTGTGTGTCGAAACTGTCTCCAGGTGTCGACACAGTTGATGTCGACTCTGCTTCTGTGTGTCGACACTGCCTCCTGGTGTCGATACAGTTGATGTAGACTAACTATTCTGTGTGTCGACACAGCCTTTTCCAAGTGTCGACACAAACTTACTGAAGTGTCGACACAGCTTCCTCTAGTGTCGACACATGGACTTAGAAACTTTTTCCTGCATTTTAGCCAATACTTAACCTGCACATATAAACTCAAATAACATCAAATACACCTTGATGTATATCATTGAGCTAAGTGAGGCTTCTCCAAATCAGGTACACATTTCCTTCTTGCGTTTGTAATAATTTTTTGTGTCGTGCAATACTTTGTCTAGTTTCCACGAGCGGTCAGGGCCTATGGAGTGCCTATGTACCTTGGATTGTGAAGAGTGTGTTTGCTCTGGAGGAGTTGAGGGGTGTGAAGGCTTGATGGCAGTGATGTCACCCGATTTTGTGGGATTCATCGCAAGGTCCGCCACTCCTCTTGAGTATCTTTGGTGGGTCACATCCCCTATTCCTTTTTGGTGTCTTTTATTTGTTGTGGATAAGTTTTTGTTGTTGACGGCGAATGGAGGTGTATGGAATGTTGGGCCAAAGCGGTCTGCTGCTTCTTTGTTTACGCTCTTCGGTAACTATGCCGCGAACTTCTTTGCCTGTGAACTTTTAACCTACGGATTCAAGGTCTACAACTACTGGGAGGTGGTAGAGAAGATCTTTATGTTCTCTGGTCCTGGGCACGCTGAGTTGGCTACGCTGGGGAGTTTTTTCAGGCATGTTGACAAGCGAGTGAGGGGGAATGTGCCCCAAGTTCCGTTCTTTCGGTAGTGCGAGCGGCTTTTCTTGTCATGTTTTCTACTCTCGAGTATTGTTGTGCTGAGGATACTAACTTCTAAGTCTTCTAGGAATACTCTGAACTGTGTTCCCATAGACGACGACAAACTGTTGGGATCACTCAAGGCTCCTAGTAGACCAGACTAAATTGAACCGTCTTAGCCCGAGAGCGGTTGAGCGTGCTAACTGTCACAGAAAAAGAAATGACAAGGCGATTTTTTTAACATGGAATGATGTGTGTGCCACTCGCCTGAGTGTAATTGAGCGGTACTTTACGGGCTTTGAAGTTGGTCTTGTAAACTACTGGCGGTGCGGGGGAACACGAACCTGGGAGCTCTAGCAGACATGGTCTGCTGACACTATGGTGGCTTGTAGTTTGCTTAGTCGCCACGCGGGTGGTTGATGACAGAAGACAATTATTAAACTTCCTGCGATCGTCAAAGTGCTTGATGAATCTTGCGGGCAGCTTCGACGATCAAGACGAACTTCGACTTTAGTCTTGATCAAGACGGGACTTCGGCCGTCAAGACGGGCTTAGGCCGTCAAGACGGGCTTCGGCCGTCAAGACGGGCTTCGGCCGTCAAGACGGGCTTCGGCCGTCAAGACGGGCTTCGGCCGTCAAGACGGGCTTCGGCCGTCAAGACGGGCTTCGGCCGTCAAGACGGGCTTCGGCCGTCGGGCTTCGGCCGTCAAGACGGGCTTCGGCCGTCAAGACGGGCTTCGGCCGTCAAGACGGGCTTCGGCCGTCAAGACGGGCTTCGGCCGTCAAGACGGGCTTCGGCCGTCAAGACGGGCTTCGGCCGTCAAGACGGGCTTCGGCCGTCAAGACGGGCTTCGGCCGTCAAGACGGGCTTCGGCCGTCAAGACGGGCTTCGGCCGTCAAGACGGGCTTCGGCCGTCAAGACGGGCTTCGGCCGTCAAGACGGATTTTGGCAGTCTAAATGGACTTCGGCAGTGTAGATTGACTTCGGTGGGGAAGACGGACTTCAGCGGTCTTGACGGACTTTGGTCGTCAAGATGGACTTCGACGGTCTCGATGGACCTCGACGGTCTAGATAGACTTCCGCGATGAAGATGAGGCGCGTGCAGGAGTGGTCTGGAGAGCGGAGCGCACAGAAGCACATTGGAGGCGCACATGATTGCGCGCAAAGATGAGTATGTTTGCAATAGCGCGAAAGGAAGAGGCGCGCGCAAGAGTGCGCTAGGAAGCATTGCGCACGGGGGGTGTGCAAGGTAAGGATACATGGGATCGCGCAAGGAAGGAGACACACACAAGTGAGCGCAAGGAAGAGGCGCGCACTGGAGCGCGCAAGGGAGGAGAAATGGAGGAGAGAGAAAGTAGTGCGAGAAATGGAAAGAGAGAAAATCCCTAAGAGGATTTTCAAAAGAGTGTGAAAATGAAGGAGAATTTTGGTGTCTATTTATAGATTCCAAGATGGACGACCTAGTAATTTCCACCGATTACTACCGAAAGAAACAGGGCACGCAGATCACGATTTTTATGAAAATGATGAGACTGCCCCCGGGCGGTTAAAACCAATCGGAAAATCCAACATTTCCTCCAGTGGGGGAGGAGTGGTCCGGAGAGGCCGACAACGGGGAGGGGCCGGCCGTGGCATAACCGTCGCCCTCTTGGGCAGTGAGCGGGTCGCCCCAACCAGGCGGCCAAAGAACCGACCGATTTGGGGCGGACCCTGCCCCGGTTGAGGAGAAATCGCTGGCCGTTTTGGGTAGCCCCCGGGTGGTTACGCCGCTTAGAGTGGAAGTTATTATGATGGCCACACCTCATGTATGAGGTGCGGTTAGCGCTTTTAGGGGGAACCTATCACACATTTTGTTTTGCAAAAAAATAATTCATGCAGTAAAAAAAAAAAATCAATTCAAAGGTGGTAATTCGGGTAACAAACTGTTGCAGTTCGCTCAATGCCCTCCATAGACCGGTTCCGGGTCGGTCCGTCTTAGCCCCGGGAGATCGAGTACGCACACAGTCAAAGTAGAAAAAGAGAGATTGTACACACACAACTTTAGCATGGAAAACCCCGATAAGGGGAAAAAACCACGTGGTCGGGTCTGTGCCAGCCAAGATTCACTATTTGCCTCTGTTACAGTGTTCTTGTAGAGAGAATGCGAGGGCAACAGGCCACGCCTCGTTACAAATACCGGGGGGTTGAGAGAGCTCTCCTTGGGTGACAAACCACCGCTTAGGAGTTCGTGCACTCTGACGTGCGTCTTTCTTGAGTGTTTGCTCCTTAGCCTTGCGCTCCGTAGGATGCCTGCACTTTATCCCTCAAGAGTGAGGAGGTTCGCCTTAGTCGGCACTTAACTCTTTATTCTTTAGGCGGCGCTTAGAGGAGAACCTGCCAGATTAGTGAATGAAAGAGGAGGAGAGGAGGAGCGTAGAGAGAAGCTCTAGGGAGGAGCAGAAATGAAGAGAGAGAGAGAGCGAATGAGAGAATGAAGGAGGATCCCCTCAAATGAACTATCAGAGGTGCTTATATAGGATTTTCCGAGGTGGTTAGGGTGGTTACGGTGGTTAATCATGGATCAGAGCGTCGTGATCGTTCATGGTGATCGGAGGGCCGTAATGGCCCGCCGCGATCGGACGGTGGAGAGAAGGCCGGCCCACTATGGTGGTCGGAGGAGGCGCGTCGAGCGGCGGCCGCCCAAGGGAGGGGCGATCGGCTGCGGGCGTCCGGTCCCGGGCGGCCGGCCAAGGCCGCCCGACCGGAGGGGGGCGGCCGGCCGCGAGGAGGCGGTCGGCCACGGGCGGTCGGTCGCAGCCGTCGGCCACGGGTGGTTGGTCGCGGCCTCCGACCACACGGAGGCGGCCGGCAATGGGAGGCCGTCCGCAAGGGGGCGGCCAGCAACGGGCGGATGGCTGCGGCCTGCCGGCCGCAATGGTGGGGGGGCGGCCTGCCATGGGTGGCCGGGCGCCGGGCGCCGGCCGCCCGTAATGTTGGTGGAGGCGGATGCGATTCGCCGCGCGGAGGTTGCGGGATCCGGTGCGCGGTGGATTGCTCGATCTGGAGCGCGGAAGTTGGGATCCGATGTGCGGTAGCTTGGATCCGCCGCGCGGTAGTTTGGATCCGTCGCGTGGTAATGGGATCCGGCGCGCGGTAGTTAAGATAATCCTCTATAAATTAGGGGGTACCCATCATTTGCCCCCCAAAATTCCCTCGTCTTGGAGCGAACAGAAAGCGCAGGAATTTTCTTCTTTGCGACGAGGCTTGGCGGCGATGGCCGGAACGGGTGCAAACACCGAGATGGGCGGCGACGGCGATAGTGCTAAGGTGAGACTCTGACCGAGGGAAAGGTCCGGAGCACAGGATGACGCCGGAGGGGAGGAGGCCCCTTGCGCCACACGCACGTAGGCGATGCGTGCGAGCGCGGGGTCCGACTCCCACACTGCGCGCACGCACAGGGTTGGACCCGCGCACGGAGACCCCGCGCGGGGGGCGCGCGGGGCTAAACCTGCGCGCAGGGCGCGCGGGGCTAAACCCGCGCGCGAGGCTGAACCCGCGCATAGGGCGCACGCGGGGCTAAACCCGTAAGAAGGGCGGGCGCGCGCTTCGCGCGCGGTTCGGCCGCACGCAGGGCGCGGGCGGTGCAGCCGCTCGCTCGCGCGCTGTTCGGGCGTGCAGGCACGCGTGCGTGCTCGTGCGTGCGCGGGAAATTCCTGTGCGCGGTGCTTTGTGCATGCGGGTGATGCGTGCGCAGGCTAATTTTGTGCGTACTTTGTGCACGTGTGTGGCTCGAATGCGTGGGCGCAATGTGTTCGTTCTTTGCTGGTTGCACATTGTTTGTGTGGGCTGAAGCCGTGCGCGGCATGCACGTGTGACTCGATCCTCGCAGGTAGGGCCCACGTTTAGGATTTAGTCGTGCTCGGACTTGCTTTACCAACCTTACTTTTCCGTTTTTTCAGGTTGCCAAGCGGTACGCGCAGAGCCGTCCTATGCGGCTGCGCTCGAGTCTCTCCCTCTAGCACGTAGCTATTTGGAGGAGGCACTTCAACTTGCCTCCCTATTTGGATGTGCGGATCCCTAGTCCTGAAGAGCGGGTGCAAAAACCTACGCGTTGCTGGATGACCCTTTGCGAGTCGTCTCTTCGGTGCGGCTTTTACCTTCCGGCTTGCAAGGAAGTTGCCGAGATTCTGAAGTTCTGCGGCATTCCTGTGTCGCAGTTTACCCCTCTTGGGATGATGCGGATCATGGGGTTGATCTCATTTTTTCGCGAGCACGGATCAAGGTTTTCCTTTGATATTTTCAAGGATTGGTGCGAGGTGCATGCTGACGGCAGGGGCCGCGTGGATGTCTTCAGCAACAAGCGGTGGCTGGAGTTCGAAACCCGGGCGGATCGTCATCATGAGAATACCATGTTTGGATATGTCAGGAACCCAGGTGGATTGCCAGAGGTGTGGAGTGTGCTTTCGGATCGTTGTCGGCATCCTAAAGGACACGAGCAAGAGTTTACTCCCGTCCTTGGTTTTGTGGAGCCCCGAGAGCTGGGGAATATCTTATTCAGTATTTCTACTTTCGTCGATGAGAAGCGCCTGCTGATATGCAGGCTGTTTTTGTATTTGGGACGTGTTGCCGCCATTCCTCTCTCCCGTGACAGGAAGAGGATGCTAGTGTTTGGAGGTTGTGGAGTTGAGGAGGCGGGTTCTTGACTTCTGCTGTGACAGGATGTACTTTCAGAGGAAGCTGCCCCTTGCGTCTCTAGTGCGGGAGGCGAGCCAGATGATGCGGATCTTGAGGTCCTGGGGTCCTCTGCCCCCCAGGATTCCCCAGCGCGGGCTGCGGTGCGGCGGGTGGTGAAAGGAAAGAGGGTCTCCTTTTCCTTTGAGGCGATGAACCATGCAGTACGTATGATCTCAACTTTTGAGTAGTGGCTTTTAAGGAAAAGCTCTTCTGACTTGTCCCTTTTCTTTTGCAAATGGAGACTCAGGCAAACATTGTGCTTACGTGGAATGACCACTACGTGAGCCTGAAGGACGGGTTTATGGCCCTTCAGGGCGAGCTCCGGGAGGCGAAGAGTGCCCTTTTGGATCTAAAAGGGCGACGAGAGCGTGATATTTTGCGACTTAGGCAGATTGGGTCCGAGCTGTGGTACGAGCTGGAGGATGCCAGAGCTACACACAGTGCTGAGAAGATGGCTACAGAGGAGACTTTGCGTCTTCTAGATGAAGTTACAGGCAGAGCTGGAATTATCCAGGGCGGAGGTGATGAGCCTTTCCTCCGCGGATCGGGAGGTTGAGCTGAAGGACGGCTGGCCTTGCAGAGTACCGGGACTCTGTGGATTACATACGAGACCGGTGTCTGATCTCGGAGGAGGTCCGCGAGGAGGCGTGGACTCAGGAGGTGGAGCCATGGATGGAGGACTTGCGGGAAGTCGCTTTCTGCTAGGGGATGACGAAGACCCTTCGGATGGTGTCCCAGAAACGGGGATGCAATGTTGCCGGCCTCGGGCTTGAGGATTTGTCAGAGGAGGAGGGCTCTGATGCTGAGGCGGGCGAGGCCGCTGAGTGACAGCAATATCTCTTTGATGCTTTTTATTGATTTGTATACATGTACTTCTTTGTATTTGTGGGCTTGTCTCCGTCGATTTTTACCTTTGTACTTTTTCGATTTGTACCATTGTACTCTTTTGACTTGTTGATATGTTTGTTGAGTGGTCGTCATTGTCTTTGCTTCTGACTGTTGTGGCCAACTGTTGTCTTAGCCAAGCACCAACCGCGAGGGGCAAGCCCTGAGCGGTGGAAGAGTGTTTGCTCTGGATGGGGGTGAAGGAGTTATGGGAGCTCCTGGCCTATTGTCGGCGGGAGGCCATGTTCGTTCGAACCCCTACGAGTTGCGGTGAACCCAGTGGCATTGGAGGGGTGTGGCCCCATAGACCCTGACGACGTCGCAACTTGCTACGAGGCGAAGGGCATCCCCTTGTGCCAGGGTATAGAAGCTGATTACCATCGCGCCGCGGGCTGCGCATAACTGAGGGAAGCTGGCTCCTGACGATGTCGCGACCTGCTTCGTAGAAGAAGGGCGAGCCTTTCCACTATGAGAGTGAGGTCAAAGCCGCCGTGCTACAGTCTGAGGGAGACTCAATGTTTGGTCCCTTTGGCAACACCACAACCTATTGTTAGCCGAGGATATCGTGTTGTTGGCAGCGCACAACTTGGGTAGCTGGTCCCCGACGATGTCGCAAACCGCTGGGTGGATGAAGGGTGCACCCCTGAACCGCGGCAGATAGAGTGTATCCATTGCGCCACAGTATGGATGTGGTTGGTTAGGTGTGGATTCAGTGGGGCCAGAACCCAATTTAGTTGCAATTGTGTCTTAGTTAGGCACCAGTCGCGAGGGGGGCAGTCCCTGCGAGGGTGGGGCGTCAGTCTTCATATACAGGCGAAGAGTCATAATCCTCGGCCTATTGTCGGCAGGAGACATGGTCGATTCGAACCCCCGCGAGCAGCTGATGGACACTGAGGTTGTAATTACACCAATCGTGGGGGCTTTCCCAGGATGGCAGGGCGTCAAGCTTCGGATGCAGGTGAAGGGATTCATAATCTTCAGCCTATTGTCGGCAGGAGGACATGGTCGATTCGAACCCCCATGAGCAGATGATGGACCCTAGGATTTGCTGAGGCGTGGCGCCCGAAGACCCGGACGACGTCGCAACCTACTACGTAGCGAAGGCCGGGACCTTGCGTCGGTGGAGTGAGGTCGAGGCTATCGCGCTGTGGGTTGGCACAACTGAGGGAGCCAGTACCTGATGATGTCGCAACCCACTCCGTAGGAGATGAGTGAGCATTTCTGCCATAGGAGAAAGGTCGAGGCCACTGTGCTACAGTTTGTGTGGGACTTGGTATTCGGTCCCCAGACGACATCGCAACCTGTTGCTAGGCCAAGGCTATCGCGCTATGGGCCTCGGTCAATGGGGGTGCTCATTCCCGAAGACGTTGTAATCCGCTGGACGGGTGAAGGGCAAACCTTTGAACCGCGGCAGGGGATCGAGACAATCGTGCTACAGTTGCTTGCCGGACCCCAGGGGATGGGTTCCAAATAGATCCTGTAAGTTTTAAGAGTTAGTGACATCGCAATCACCATATATAAATGTAAATAGGTGAGTTGTTTTGTTTTTTCTTTTGCCTGGTCATGTCATTGCACGATGATGGATTCTGAACCGCAAAGCGGGTTGCATGTCAATGGATCCCGGACCGCCTTGAGGAACAGACGATCCTGGCCTCAGGAGGGTCTGAGGGATGAGATGTCCTTCTGACGTGTTTGCTGCATGGCAAGAGTTAGTATGAAAGCGGAAAATGAAGTAAGCAGGATAGTTTGTGTATGCGGGTTTTCCTCGCAACTTTATAGTTGTCCTTAGGTGATTAAATATAAAGAAATGTTTTTGGGAGGCGCGTTCGCCTCAGTTATGGCTCTTCTCCAGAGCGGCCTTCTAGATGCGGTAGATGCTGGTTCCTGAGACGACCTCGGCTGCGCTTGGTGCAGATAGCATGAGCGTGTCATGTCTTAAATTCTCCTAACGACCCCAACTCCAGCAGGCGTGACAAACTTTATCGCGAGGTGCGGGATTGACGGAACTGCCTGGAAAGCTGTCTGGAGGGGGCGACCAAAGATCACATTGTAGGGCGATTTTGCATCGACTGCCACAAACTGTATGTCGTGTGTAACCTGCCTTGGAAATTCTCCTAGTGTCACCGGAAGGGTGAGGGTGCCTGCTACGGACACGGGTGCCCCGTTGAAATCGTAAATGGGGCCTGATGCTGACGAAGATTCTGCCTTTGGATTCTCATACTGTTAACGCAGTCATGAATATAACATTTACCGAGCTGCTGTTATCCACCAGAACTCTCTTTATGCGGAAGCTGGGGTTGCCAATTTCTGTTATAATAACTAGCAGGTCCTAGCGCGGTGTACGGAGGCCCTGAAGGTCCTCCTCGTCGAAGCTAATGGTAGGAACGATTCCAGCTGCCTTGTCTTCCTGGGGAGCGGCGATGGAGGTGACCGCAGGAAAGGGAAAAACCGGAGATGACTTCCACAATCTTGACGACTTGCCCGCCCCCCTGCGCTTCTTGACGCACAGGTGGCGGTTTCCTCCGCACAGGCACGCCTCCGCGCTGCTCTTGCACATATCCTTGCAGAAAACGCCCGAGCATCCCCTGCCGAACAAGACGCTCTATCTAATCTTTCAACTTCACACACTCTTCAGTAGTGTGCTCGGTTCCTCGATGGAAGTCGCAGTACTTTGATGGATCAGGCCTTGGGTTGGGCGGGAGCGCCCTTGGCCTCTGGAGCGCCGGATCGTCCTGAATGGCATATAGGACGTTGGCGCGAGTGGTGTTGAGAGGGGTGTAAGTCTGGGGAGGCCCGTAATCCTGGCCTCTCCGGGGCTCCTGATTGCGATGCTTGTTGCGACGGTTCTAATTGCGCCTCTCTTTTCGTCTTTCGGAGGGTTTCTCATGCTGCTTCTGCCTTTTTTGACCTCCTTCAAACTGTCGACGGTGGGCCTCAATGGCCTCGTCCGCGGCTATCTGAGCTTCCACTCGGTGAACTAGATCTGCATAACTGGGGACAGTATCCCGCATTAGAGAGGAGTAGAATCTGTCTGGTCGGATTCCTCTTAGGGTCTACCCCAGGGATCTGTCTCGCTTCCGCAGTAAATTGGCGGAAAAACTCTTTTAAGGTCTCGATTTCATTTTGCCAGATGCCGGAGAGGTTGGATGGATCCTTTGCGATCCTGCGGTTGGCCATGAATTGATCGAGGAATTGCTGGCTCAGCTGGGGAAAGTTTCTGATGGACCCATCTCGGAGGGAATGGAACAAAGTGTGGGTCTGCCCTTTGAGGGTGGTAGGGAAGACATGACAAAGCATTTGATCGGGCGTGTTGTATAGGTGGAGGATCGTGTAGAAGTGTTTGATGTGCTCCCAAGGATCATCCACTCCATCGTACGTCTCAACGTGGGGATCTTGAATCCTTGAGGGACGGGATAGGCCAGTACCTCAGGAGCCAAGGGTGATGCCCCATGAGCGGTATGTCGCTCCGCCATTTTTCGTCGGCCGACGGGTCCAAATTCCTCTTCGAACATTTCGCGGAATGCTTCCTGAGTCATTCCTACGCCTGGCTCCGCTGGGGCCTGCTGTTGCTGATTGCTGCGGAGGGGGGCGATTCATGCCGCCCTGACGTGGCGAACGTGATGCTCAGTGATGTCGTGCCTCGATGACTCGGATTCTTCTTCAATGGCCCTCTGTCCTTCTGCTGGTGGTACTGGTAGATTCTCCTGAGTTGGGGCCCTTGCGAGCACGTGGGGACCTACGAGTCGCCAAAGAGGGCGAGCATATCGACCTGGATGTCTGGTGGGGGAGCCGCATTTTCGGGCAGCGCTGCACCAGGCGCTGCGTCGACCTCTTGCGGTGGCGAGTTCGCTAGAGACTGCAACGCAACTTGATCCTCCTGTTGACGCCGGATCGACCTCTTAGTCGCTCGGGTGCTCTTTCCGGCCATTCTGTCACGCTCTGACAAACTTCTGAGCCTTCTCACGCTTGCTGGGAATGCTTTGATAGAATTGTTTTCAAGATAACCCAAACACCTAGAGGGGGGGTGAATAGGTTCTTTTCTTTTTTATTACTTAAGGCAGAATAATTATTCAGATCTAAAAATAGAATCTAACTATTTTATAGCAATCACAACACAGAATCCACAATCACACATACATCATAGATTGCACACAGGTTTATAGTGGTTCCCCAAGGTCTGGGTACATCCACTTTCCCCCTTCACCTATCTAGCAGTGTGCTAGATTCGGCCTAACTTATTCCTTCTTCTCAGATCCTATAGATCTTACAGCTTAGAACCCTGAAAGGTTCCTACAACTCAAAACCCTATAAGGTTCTTACAACTCAGAGTGTAACCACACTCCTACAGCTCAGGCTAACAGCCCTACCTCAGCCTTCCCACAAGGCCTACAACTCATATAAAAATTTCTCTTACACTCGGGCTCAAAAGCTCTACCACTCAGAGATCTATATCTCCTACACTCAGTCTTTATAATATAGGCTTACAACTCAAATCTATAAAAAGATCCTACAAAATTTGATAAGTGTTTAGATGGACTCTTACCCTTGTTGAGAGAGAAGGGATAAGAGGTTTCTTGATCAGCTTCTTGATAAAACTGATGACTGAAATCAACCTGTTCTTAGCTTTCTTCAAAGCTTCTTGAATCTGAACTCAGTAGGGTTGATCTCCTTTGAAGTTGACTGGCTGCCAGCTTTCTTCTTAGAATCTAAAAATAGGTCTGAATCCTTCTTAGCAGATTAGTTCAAGATCTGCTTCTTAATTGACTTATAAATGTCTCCTTCTTTACTTCAACAGTTGGAGATCTCTCTCTCTCTCTCTCTAGAACTTCTGAAGTTTCTTCAGAATTCTTGCTTGAATTCTCCTTAGATCTTCTCACGAAAATCTTCTTCAGTGTGACGTGCACTTTCTTGATCAATATCAATACTTCAATAGTTGTTCCTGTTGTTGTTATTGTTGTTCACCTTTCACCTTTTGATTTGACAGAATCCATCTATATATATACTTCATCCATGGTAACCGGCTGATCCGGTTTCTAACCAACTTCTGACAAGTCTGACAGCTTCAGTAAACTTGTTGAAATACACACCTGTCAAGTCTCCAGTCAGTTCTTGAATCTTTGTCTTTATCAGCAAAGCGTCGAGACTGATTGTCATTATGTGTCGACACAAGTAGATTAAGTGTCGACACAGGCTTTGGTGATGTCGACATAGCTCCTTTGGTGTCGACATAGCTTCTTGACACTATATCTGTAGAATGTGTCGACACTGCCTCTTTGTGTCGACATAGACTCTCCTTCACTTCACAGCAACCAACATTGTTGAAACTCTGATATGTGTTCAACACAAGTCTTGTGTGTCGACACAGTTGATGTAGTCTCAGAATTTATGTGTCGACACTGCCTCCAGGTGTCAACACAGTTGATGTCGACTAATACTTCTGTGTGTCGACACTGCCTCCCGGTGTCGACATAGTCGATGTCGACTAATACTTTGTGTGTCGACACTGCCTCCCGGTGTCGACACAGTTAATGTCAACTAATAAATTCTGTGTGTCGATACAGTTGCTTCAGGTGTCGACACAGCTTTTCTAAGTGTCGACACAGACTTCCTTAAGTGTCGACACATGGACTTAGAAACTTTTTCTGCATTTTAGCAAATACTTAACCTGCACATATAAACTCAAAATAACATCAAATACACCTTGATGTATATCATTGAGTTAAGTGAGGCTTCTCCAAATCAGGTACACATTTTCCAATGTACCCAATAATCTCCCCCTATTTGGAGAAGTCATAACCCTTTAGTCAATGATATACACCACTTATAATAAACAAATATGATGATGTATATAAACTATAAATGATAGGGAAACTTATAAACAAAACATATAACCAAATCACATCACAGAATAAGAATGCAACTTGAATGAACATGAAACATTGTTTTGTTTAAATTATCCAAAAGTTTCTTAACAACTGTTTACATAGATTTCTTTTAAAACTAAAAATTACATTGTTCTTGCAAAATCTTATTAAATCTATCCTAAGGCTGATCAGGCTTCCTAATGACTATGCCTTTTTCCTGGCTTAATCTGAGCTCTCACAGGAGGTTCTACATCATCAATAGGCTTCTTTCCTTTCAACTCTGCCTTTTTCTGAACTTCAGCCTTAATCCTTTGCCTTTCAAAATAATGAAAAGGCTTAGGAAAGTACTTGTTAGGCACCTGAGCATTAGGAGGTAGCTTCTCAATCTTAGCCTTTCTTCTGTGTTGCACAATGGCTTCCTGTGTTGCCTCATACTTCTGCCATTCCTGTTCATTATACGACTTGCCCCTTTCATGAACTTAATCTTTCACAGCTTTCTAGGCAGTCAAAATTATATTTCTTGAAGTGGGGCTCCATTGCTCAAAATCAGGCTTTAACTCAGCCTGTTCTCTGAATTTTTTCTTTAAAAGTTGAGCTTCCTGCTGAGCTTTCAAGACAGCTTCTGGCATTTCAACTTTCTCTATAATGACATTTTCAACATCCTGTGGAGGACTGTATATTATCTGAACCTGTTGTTGAATCATATCAAAATCTGATGGAGGGTAGATGATCTGAGCAACTTCAGGTTGATCACCTCAGGCATAAGCAGGTTGTACACCAGATTCAGCAACATTGTCATCATCACAAAGGGGTGGATATCCCAGAGTGGCTCTGATGCTATTAGATATCCATTTGGCATGATCTGAGCCTGCATTGACTAACACTCTCTCCCCCTTTATGGCTTCTCTTACAATGTGATCTCTTAAGTCATCTTTTTGAAATCTTATTTGGCCATCAAGAAAATTGACACCATCTTTATAAAATGATTTTATCTTAAGAAGCTGATCAGAGATTGTTTTCTGAGAAGTATTAATGGTTGTCTTAAATGAATCCAAGGCAGCCTGTAGCTTCTGATCAAATTCCTCTTTCTCCTTAGCCCTTGCTTTCAGTCATTGCAATAACAGTTTTCTTTACTTTAATGACTATCTCATTGTGAGATTCAGTAAGATTATCATTCATTCTAATCTGATTTTCAAGGACATAGCCTTGTTTGACAGCAATATCATCCTCTTATTTCTTGACTTCTGCTTGTTGCTTTGCCAGAAATACTACAGCATTGCCCCCTTGTGGAAGCAATATGTCATCTCTTTCTTATGGAGAATTGACTTCAAACCTTATGGATTTAATATCTTGAGCCAAATCAAATTGAAGTGATTTATGGCTTTCATCCACATACTTCTCAAGAGCCATTCTCTGCTCATCCAATTTAACTTGTAAAGCCACCATTAATGAGCTGTAATCAGCCTCTTGGGCAGGTTATGAAGTAAGAGTTTGCAATGCCTTCTTATAGCTCTGGCTTCTTCTCTTAAAGACCATCAGTTTTCTTTTCTTAGCATTTCTGATCTCTTCATCTTCTGAAGCAGATGAACTGGGAATGTCTACTCTTTCTTTATGACTAGGAGGCAACTCCTTCTCAGTCCTATGCTTCTCCCCCTCAATGTTAACCTGCTCCCCCTCAATGTTAGCCTGCTCTTCCTTATCTGCTGCTCCCTCTATGTCAGGAAATAATTCTTCCAGAATGAACTCTTGTTGAGTGTGAACTGTTGATACTGCTTTCTCAGGAGCATCAACAACTACAGATGTATCCTCCATGATCACATCTAGTGCTGGACTGTTGATATGAGGTCTCTCAAGAATAGATTGTGAATTCATTTCACTTGCCAAGTGAATTTTCTCTTCCCCTTGTATATGTGCAGTAATTGTCTCCCCCTGCACTTGTGCATTCTCAGTTAGGTCCTGTACTTGTACACTATCAATCTCCCCCTGCACCTGTGCATGATCAGTTGTATCATGTGCAGGTGATCTCTCAGCAGCTTCTTGGCTTGCTATATCAGGTATGTCCTTGGTGAGGACCCTATCCCATCTGGAGATGATCCTGATGTCCATTCTTCTCATATGATTAATTTTAGATCCAGAGATTTGGTGCATGACTTCTGGAATGGCTCCAGCCAAGTATAGACTCATTATTCTAGCCAAATTAGGCTTCTTGATGCCTTCCTTAATCTTTTCAAACAGTACTACGAGACCAAACTGTGTTGAGTTTAAACATTATCCTTGTCATGAGGCTGAACATATAGGCTGAAATCCTATCATGTCCCCCTGGCTTACACAGAATAACCTTTCCTACTACTTCTGAAAGGAATTTACCTTGCTGATTCATCCCTTTCCTGTTTATAGCTATTCCAATCTTCATGGTGGGATCCAATCTACACCATTGTAGGGCCTCCCTTGTTTTTGATACTGGTACTTCTTCTTCATCCTGAGTTCTTCGAAGATGAAGAATTTTTCTCAAACTTTTTAAGGTGAGTTTGACTCTTGCTTCATGAACTGTTGATTTAATTTTAAATCCAGTTGAGTCTACTGTTGCTGTAGCAAAGAACTCAAAAACCTCCTTCCAAATCTTGGTTGGTTCGGATATAAGAAACTCCAAACCACTTTCAGCAAACAGTGTAATGACCTCTTTAATCTCTGACTCCGCAGCATCAAAGGCATGTCGAACCACCTCATATCCTTCGTTAATATTATCTTCAATCTTTGGCGTCATTGGGATGGTGAGAAAACTTGGATTGAGAGAAGAGAGTTTGTCAACATAAGGGTTTAGTCTCAAAAATCTGGAGAGCGTGTCGACAGAATATGTTCTTGACCTATTTAAACCCTTCTAAACAAAGAAGGTCAAAAGGCGGACAAAAATTATCTAAAAGTGTTGACACTGTTGAAATGTGTCGACGCATACTTCTATTGTCTCGACAACGATGTTGACTACTATGTGTCGACACCAATTGATGATATGTCGACACTAGACAAACTTAGAAGTTCATCAGAAATTCTGTGTCGACTCTTATTGCAAGTGTCGAAACAATTTCTGGATGTGTCGACACCATTACTCTGGTTGTGTCGACACCACTAACTGAAGTATCGACACCACTTCTTTGGATGTGTCGACACAGATTTACTGAAGTGTCGATAACACTTCTCTGAATGTGTCAACACAGATTTACTTAGCCAAATTTGTTAGACTAATCTATATTCAACATTCATAATTCAATTTTAAATTTATTGAATTTAGTTTCATCTAAAGGCTTAGTAAATACATCTGTAATTTGATAATCTGTTTTGACAAATTCTAGTGAGATGTCCTCTTTATCTACATATTCTCTAAGAAAATGGTATCTTATTTTTATATGCTTAGTCCTACTATGTGAAACAGGATTATTAGCAATAGAGATAGCACTAGTAGAATCACAAAACAAAGGTGTTCTACTTACCTGAATACCATAGTCTTCTAACTGGTGCTTAATCCATAACAGCTGTGCATAGCAACTTCCTGCTGCCACATATTCAGACTCAGCTGTGGAAATTGCCACACTAGTCTGTTTCTTACTGCTCCAAAACACCAATCTACCTCCTAGAAATTGGCAGGTGCCTGTTGTGCTTTTTCTATCTTCTTTGCAACCTACAAAGTCTGCATCTGAATAGCCTGTCAGTAGAAAATCTCCATTCCTAGGGTACCAAAGGCCTAGATTAGGTGTGCCCTTTAGGTATCTCAAAATATTTTTTACTGCAGTGTAATGAGATTCTTTAGGGCATGATTGGTACCTAGCACAGACACATGTTGCATACATAATGTCTGGTCTACTAGCAGTTAGATATAGAAGAGAGCCAATTATTCCTTTATACAAAGACTCATCTACAGGTTTACCTGCATCATCTTTGCATATAGGCATACTTGTTCCCATAGGAGTTCTCATGGTGGAGGATGATTCCATACCATACTTCTTAATTAACTCCTTGGTGAACTTAGACTGGGATATGGACAAGCCATCATCAGTCTGTCGTACTTGAAGTCCAAAGAAGAACTTAAGTTCCCCCATGCTGCTCATCTCAAACTTCCCTTGCATAAGTTTTGCAAACTTCTTTCAAAGGTTGTTTTCTGTAGACCCAAATATTATGTCATCTACATAAATCTGGACTAAGATTATCTTACCTTTGGATTCCCTTAGGAATAGAGTTTTGTCTATTTTCCCCCTTGAGAATTTGTTCTCAATAAGGAAAGTAGACAGGGTTTCATACCAAACCCTTGGGGCTTACTTTAACTCATATAAAGCTTTCCTAAGTCTATAAACATAATCAGGTTTGAGAGAATCAACAAAACCTGAGGGTTGCTCTACATAGACTTCTTCTTTTAGATTTCCATTTAAGAATGCTGATTTTACATCCATTTGAAATACCTTGAAGCCTTGATATGCTACATAGACAAGGAACATCCTAATTGCTTCCAGTCTTGCTACTGGAGCAAAGGTTTGATCAAAGTCAATATCCTCTTTCTGCCTGTATCCTTTTGCAACAAGTCTTGCTTTGTTCTTCACAATGATTCCATTCTCATCCAGTTTATTCCTAAAGATCCACTTTGTTCCAATGATGTTGTGGTCTTTTGGTTTAGGAACTAACTCCCAGACCTTGTACCTTCTGAACTGATTCAGCTCCTCTTGCATGACATCAATCCAATGTGGGTCTAGAATAGCTTCTTCAAATCTCTTTGGCTCCAGTTGAGATAGGAAGCTTGAGCAAAGCACTGTGTTTAAGTTCCTGCTTCTGGTTTGCACTTCATGTCTTAGATCACCAATTATCTGATTTGCTGGATGATCATTTAAGTGTCTAACAATTGGAGGTAGACTATCTTCTGGTTGAACACCTCCAGTCTCTTCAATATGTTGCACCTCTTGGTGTACATCTGCATCTAGAGAGTCCTGTACTCCCCCTAGACAGTAGCCACCATTTTCCATTTCCTACTCTTCAGTTATTTCTTCTGTAATGGTAAGTTTATCCATTTTCTCATTAATACCTATAGAACTGGATGAGCTACAAGGCAACTCACTGTTAATCAGTCTTGTTTCATCAAAGACAACATGTACAGACTCTTCTATAACTTGAGTAATCAAGTTGTACACTCTATAAGCCTTACTATTATTATTGTACCCAACAAATATCCCATCTTAGGATTTGGCAGCAAACTTAGTTGGATAAGACTTGCCATTGTTAAGGACATAGCATTTGCAACCAAAGATCCTAAAATAGGATAAGTTTGGTTTTCTACCCTTCATGATCTCATAGGGAGTCTTTTTGTGACTTTTGATGATAGAAGCCTTATTGATCACATAACATGCAATGTTTACTGCCTCAGCCAAGAAATATTCTGGGGAGAAGTGTCACTCAATAGAGTTCTACCAGCCTCAATCAATGTTCTATTTTTCCTTTCAGCAATACCATTTTGCTGTGGTGTTCTAGGTGAGGAGAATTCTTGAAAAATCTCAAATTCTTCACACAGTTTTGTCATACTCTCAGATTGAAATTCAGTGTCATGGTCACTTCTGATTTTGACCACTGTACTGTCAAGTTCATTCTAAATTTGCTTGACAAAGCTGTATAAAATACTTGGGGTTTCTGATTTTTGTCTCAGAAAGAACACCCAGGAATATCTAGAATAGTCATCTACCACCACAAAAGTGTAGACCTTCCTACCTAGACTATGAACTGGCATAGGACCAAATAAATCCATATATAAGAGGTATAGACACCTCACTAAATCCTTGTTTTCAAAGCTATAAAAGGAGGATTTTGTCTGCTTGCCTTTTTGACAAGCTGAGCATATCCCATCCTTTATACACTTAACTTTTGGACCATTCCTTACTAACTCTTTGCTAAAGAGTTGGCCAATTGTTTTGTAGTTAAGATGGGCTAGCATCTTGTGCCATTTGACACAATGAGTGGCTCTCATATCAGCTATAAGACAAATAGGAGAAACATTGTTCTCACACTCAAAGTTAAGACGGTACACATTTCTTTTTCTATATCATGTCAATATGACCTTTTGATCAGTTGATCTTTTGATATGACATCCATTCTTAACAAATGAAATGTCATATCCTAAATCACTCAGCTGGCTTATGCTTATAAGGTTGTGTTTCAAACCCTTCACATAGGCCACTTGAGTGATAGTAATCTGGTTACTAGAAATGTTACCAAATCCTTTGATGATTCCTTTTTCAGAGCCACCAAAAATTACTTTAGGCCCATTTATGATAGGTAAATACTCCTTCAGCAATTCTTTTGTTCCAGTCATGTGCCTGGAACATCCACTGTCCAAGTACCATATAGGGGCGTGGTAACTTGGACTCACCTGCAATAAAGAATTACCTTCCCTTAGAACCCAAGTAAGTCTTGGGTCCTTGGTTCAAGTTAGCTTCAAACTTAACAAATCTACCTGCAGCTCTTCTAACAGGTAGACTGTTTTTCTTTCTGACACTAGTGTTATGCCAGCAATCTATGGCATATTGACATGTCTTGTCACAGCACCAACATTCATACTTGTTGTATCTATTTTTAGATACATTCTTGATAGTCTGATTGACAGCAAACCTTTTGTATTGTGCTGGTACTACTGCAGCTACACCCACTGTTTTCTTAGGAACATGGGGTTTATGGACATGGGCTGCCTTATTGACATAAACACCCTTGTCATTCAGAATTTCAGTCTTACTATGACCATGAGTATTCTCAAGGTCATACTTGTTAGAAGGAACTTGTACCTTTCTAAAAACTACAGGGACTTTAAAATTCAGTGGCTGGACTGAGGCTTTGCCCTTTCTCTTGAATTGGACAGCCCTGGTGTTACCTTTAAAGCTTATTCCAGCCTTACCCTTTTGAGACACAAACTCATCTATTAAGGGTAAAACTGATTTTGGCTTGGAATAACTAGCCACAAAATCTTTTTTCTTTTGAAGTCTGGCTTCTAGACTTTTAATCAGATCATTTTTATATGTGATTGTATCCATCTGAATAACAGTTATAGTTTTCAGTTTGGCAATCTCATTCAATTTTTGATCCAACTCTTTCTCAAAGTCAGATGCAGTCATCTTAAGATCTGCAATTTCCTTAGCCTGAGTTTTGTCCAGGTTCTTGCTTTTCTTTAGTGCCTGCAACAAGTCCTCATATTCATTTATCAGCTGATGAATATCACCTTCAGACTCAGACCCATCCACATCACTTGATGCAGATGTAGCTGACTCTGTGCCAGTACTACAATCTGAATTACTAGAAAAATATTATACCTTACTAGGACCAGGCTGATCTTGGCACTTATCTTCTTCTGATACAGCCATCAGTCTCATGCACTGATGATCTTCTTGTTCATAGATAGAGTTCAGCAATTGCATAAACTCATCTTCTTCATCTGCTGCATATAGACTAATGTATGCCTCAGCTTCAGATTCACTCTGAAGATGATTGGTCTGTCAAGCTCTTTTCCTTCTTAGCAACAAAGAATTTCTCCTTCTTGCTCTTTTGTTGAGTCTTCCTTTTATCAGCAGACTCCTTTCTTTTGTCTGGACACTCAGCCACAACATGTCCAGGCCTATTACAGTAGTAGCAAACTATCTTATATGTTGTAGATTTGCTAGGCTTAGACCTACTCCTATCCTTCCTTGATGACTTCCTCTTTTGATAATAGTCATCCACAGGCTGAGATGTGGAGGGCCTTGACTTCCACTGCTTCTTCTTCAGGAATCTATGAAACTGCCTTGTGAAGGCAGTAAAGTCTTTATCTGAGTCACTACTGTCTGAACTTTGGTTGTCTGAATTATCTGAAGTAATTTCAGCAACTATCTCAGGAGGTGATGGAGACATCCTCCTATTCTTCCTAGTGGCTTCCACCTTGAGTGTCACAGACTTTTCTCTATGCTCCCCTTTTGCACTTTTCTCTTCCTCTTTCCTATCCATCAGCTACATCTCATATGACAGCAGTTTTCCAAACAAAGTTGGAGGAGAGATATCTGCAAGTTTGGCCACTTCTCTAATGGCACAGATCTTAGTGTCCCAATCCTTTGTCAAGGATCTTAGAAATTTATCATTCAGTTCATATGTACTGAAGATCCTTCTATAGGACATCAACTCATTTACTATTCTATAAAACTTCTTATAACACTCAGTTATACCATATGACTTTCCTTGTTTGAAACTCTCATACTCCTGGTTCAGCATAGATTTTCTATCTTGTCTGACTTCTTCAGAACCCTCCATGTAGACTATCAGAGTGTCCCACATTTTCTTGGAGGTCTTGCAGTGAATCAAATTTTGAAAGGTTGAATCATCTATGACACTTACTATGATATTCTGGGCTCTTTTATCCATAGTTGTCAGGATGATCTCATCCTTAATCATCTCAGAAAAATCTTTGGGAGTTCTTTGATTTGCATCTAGAACTGACACCTTCATTGGAATATAAGGACCTTCCATTACTGTAATGTAGATCTTTGGATCAGAAGCCTCCATAAAAAGCCTGACCCTTTCTTTCCATATCCCAGATATCTCTTTCCTGCATATGGGTAATTTCATAGAACCTAGTTCCTTATGATTTTATCCTGAACCCAATTTCTTGATCTTGAATCTGCCTTAAGGATCTTACTCAGACTGTTAAGTCCTTTTTTGAGTAACCTAGCTCTGATACCACTTGATAGAATTGATTTCAAGATAACCCAAACACCTAGAGGGGGGGTGAATAGGTTCTTTTCTTTTTTATTACTTAAGGCAGAATAATTATTCAGATCTAAAAATAGAATCTAACTATTCTATAGCAATCACAGCACAGAATCCACAATCACACATACATCACAGATTGCACACAGGTTTATAGTGGTTTCCAAGGTCTGGGTACATCCACTTTCCCCCTTCACCTATCTAGCAGTGTGCTAGACTCGGCCTAACTTCTTCCTTCTTCTCAGATCCACAGATCTTACAGCTCAGAACCCTGAAAGGTTCCTACAACTTAGAACCCTATAAGGTTCCTACAACTCAGAGTGTAACTACACTCCTACAGCTCAGGTTAACAGCCCTACCTCAGCATTCCCACAAGGCCTACAACTCTGAGAAAAATTTCTCCTACACTCAGGATCAAAAGCCCTACCACTCAGAGATCTATATCTCCTACACTCAGCCTTTATAATATAGGCTTATAACTAAGATCTATAAAAAGATCCTACAAAATTTGATAAGTGTTTAGATGGACTCTTACCCTTGTTGAGAGAGAAGGGATAAGAGGTTTCTTGATCAGCTTCTTGATAAAACTGATGACTGAAATCAATCTGTTCTTAGCTTTCTTCAAAGCTTCTTGAATCTGAACTCAGTAGGGTTGATCCCCTTTGAAGTTGACTGACTGCCAGCTTCCTTCTTAGAATCCAAAAATAGGTCTGAATCTTTCTTAGCAGATTAGTTCAAGATCTGTTTTTTAAGAGACTTGTAAATGTCTCCTTCTTTACTTCAACAATTGGAGATCTCTCTCTCTTCAGAACTTCTGAAGTTTATTCAGAATTCTTGCTTGAATTCTCCTTAGATCTTCTCACGAAAATCTTCTTCAGTGTGACGTGCACTTTCTTGATCAATGATCAATACTTCAATAGTTGTTCATGTTATTGTTATTGTTGTTCACCTTTCACCTTTTGATTTGACAGAATCCATCTATATATATAGACTTCATCCATGGTAACCGGCTGATCCGGTTTCTAACCAACTTCTGACAAGTCTGTCAGCTTCAGTAAACTTGTTGAAATACACAGCTGTCAAGTCTCCAGTCAGTTCTTGAACCTTTGTCTTTGTCAGCAAAGCGCCGAGACTGATTTTCATTATGTGTCGACACAAGTAGATTAAGTGTCGACACAGGCTTTGGTGATGTCGACATAGCTCCTTTGGTGTCGATATAGCTTCTTGACACTGCATCTATAGAATGTGTCGACACTGTCTCTTTGTGTCGACATAGACTCTCCTTCACTTCACAGCAACCAACATTGTTAAAACTCTGCTGTGTGTCGACACAAATCCTGTGTGTCGACACAGTTGATGTAGTCTCAGAATTTGTGTGTCGACATTGCCTCCAGGTGTCGACACAGTTGATGTCGACTAATACTTCTTTCTGTCGACACTGCCTCCCGGTGTCGACACAGTCGATGTCGACTAATACTTCTGTGTGTTGACACTGCCTCCCGGTGTCGATACAGTTGATGTCTACTAATAAATTTTGTGTGTCGACACAGTTGCTTCAGGTGTCGACACAGCTTTTCCAAGTGTCGACACCGACTTCCTTAAGTGTCGACACATGGACTTAGAAACTTTTTCTGCATTTTAGCAAATACTTAACCTGCACATATAAACTCAAAATAACATCAAATACACCTTGATGTATATCATTGAGCTAAGTGAGGCTTCTTCAAATCAGGTACACATTTTCCAATGTACCCAACATGCTTTCCCACAGACGGCGCCAAACTGTTGCGGTTCGCTCAATGCCCTCGGTAGACCGGTTCCGGATCGGTCCGTCTTAGCCTCGGGCGATCGAGTACGCACACAGTCAAAGTAGAAAAAGAGAGATTGTACACACACAACTTTAGCGTGGAAAACCCCGGAAAGGGGGAAAAACCACGTGGCCGGGTCTGAGCCAGCCAAGATCAACTATTTGCCTCTGTTACAGTGTTCTTGTAGAGAGAATGCGAGGGCGATAGGCCGCGCCTCGTTACAAATACCGGGGGGGGGGTTGAGAGAGCTCTCCTTGGGTGACAGGCCACCGCTTAGGAGTTCATGCACTCTGACGTGCGTCTTTCTTGAGTGTTTGCTCCTCAGGCTTGCGCTCCGTAGGATGCCTGCACTTTATCCCTCAGAGTGAGGAGGGTCTCCTTAGTCGGCACTTCACTCTTTCTTCTTTGGGCGACGCTTAGAGGAGAACCTGCCAGATTAGTGGGTGAAAGAGGAGGAGAGGAGGAGCGTAGAGAGAGAATCTCTGGGGAGAAGCAGAAATGAAGAGAGAGCGAGCGAAGGAGAGAATGAAGGAGGATCCCCTCAAATGAACTATCAGGGGTGCTTATATAGGATTTCCGAGGTGATTAGGGTGGTTACGGTGGTTAATCATGGATCGGAGGGCCGTGATCGTTCGTGGCGATCAGAGGGCCGTAATGGCCCGCCGCGATCAGACGGTGGAGGGAAGGCCGGCCGACGATGGTGGTCGGAGGAGGCGCGCCGGCCGACGGCCGCCCGAGGGAGGGGGCGGCCGGCTGCGGGCGGCCGGTCCCGGGCAGTCGGCCAAGGCCGCCCGACCGGAGGGGGGCGGCCGGCCGCGAGGAGGCGGTCGGCCACGGGCGGCCGGCCGCGAGGAGGCGGTCAGCCACGGGCGGCCGACCGCGGCCGCCGGCCACATGGAGGCGGCCGGCCACGGGCGGCCGACCGCGGCCGCCGGCCATGGGTGGTCGGGCGTCGGCCGCCACCCACCCGTAATGGCGACGGCGGCAGTTGCGATTCGCCGCGCTGCGGTTGCGGGATCCGGCGCGCAGTGGATGCTCGATCTGGCGCGCGGGAGTTGGTTTGGATCTGCCGCGCGGTGGTTTGGATCCGCCGCGCGGTAATGGGATCCGACGCGCAGTAATGGGATCCGGCGCACGGTAGTTAAGATAATCCTCTATAAATTAGGGAGTACCCATCACAAACCATGCTCATAATGTATAATTGGCACCTAATATTTTTCCCAACAAGGCGACATGCTGCTTTGGCAACTCTAGATATTTTTGTGGTTTAGGGTTTAGAGTGGCGGTTATTCTGATGGCCACACCTCATGTATGAGGTGCGGTTAGCGCTTTTAGGGACAGTGACGGATTCAGAAATTTAATAATGGGGGTGCACAAATTGATAATGGGGGCGCACACAATTTTTTTTGAATGCGTTACTGGGTTAAAAAAAATTTAATATGGGAGGTTAAACATGAACTTACTTTTACAAAAATATTGAACGTTTCAACCTTATCGGAGCGGTTTCTCTCTCATCTGGTCATCATTTTTGACGTATAAGTACTCAAATTTCATTGTCTCAATGCGAGGAATCCAAATACACTGATCTTTTTGAAAAATAATGGGGGGGGGCAGTGTCCCTCGGGCCCTCCTCTGAATCCGCCCCTGTTTAGGGGGACCTATCACACATTTTGTTTTGCAAAAAAATAATTCATGCAGTAAAAAACAAAATCAATTCAAAGGTGGTAATTCGGGTAACAAACCATGCTCATAATATATAATTGGCACCTAATATTTTTCCCAACAAGGCGACGTGCTGCTCTGGCAACTCTAGATATTATTTGTCGTTCTGTTGGACGAATAACTTTTATTTGGACTATTATCTATTGTCTTGTTGAGCAGTTGAAGGAAGAAGATATTTAATAAAAAGCTTGAATAGGAAAGTGATGAAATGAAAGATGTTTAATAAACTTTTTATTTGCAACCTACCATTAATTGCAGATCATTAAATTTTACTTCCACACTAATATGTTATTGAGAGAACAAGAAAATTAAAAAAATGATAGAAATCATGAAAGAATTCCCAATTTCCCATCCCAAAAAGTTGTTTTTGGGCTGATATTGAGTCGAGTTCGAGCGATTTTGTCTCGGCTCGAAATCGAAATTTTCGACTCAAACTCGGCTCGAAATGGATCGATTCCGAGTCGACTTGAATTCAAATCGAGTCAGCTCAAAATCGAATCGAGCCGGCACGAAATTGAGCAATTTTTTGTTTATTCTCAGTTTATTCAAAATCGATCTGGGCCTCACGGTTAGGGCCGGCGGCGGCTGGGGCGCGGACCTATGTCTAGACACACCCGGGCACGTGCCCGGGTGTGTTTTTCGCGATTTTTCTACAGGAGCCGGCCCGCGCGGGATATATTCTCTATCGCTAGGGTTTTTCCCCAGGCTGAGCGGCGCGAGTCTGGGAAGTGCGAACTGCAAGGAGCGGATGCGCGTCTGCGAGCTCGGCGATTCGGCGAAGGCGGCGATTTGACACGGAGCGGAGCCGACATACGACGGAGTGGGCGGACAAAGGGACAGACGGAGTCTTTAAAAGAGGCCGGAGGGGCTGGCGACGAAGACACGCAGACGCAGTGGTGAGTGGTGGCCGGTGGGGATCGATCGAGCTTCTCCGTTTGATTCCTGCTACTCTGCTGGACTATAAGTGTAAGCTATTGTTTTGATTCATTTTTTAGATGATTCTATGAGTTTTTCAGTTTTCCGGTGGGGCACGGGCCCGGGATCGATCGAGCTACTGTAACAGTAACTCTGTAAGCTATCGATCAAGCTTCTCCGTTTGAATCCTAACAGTCAATGGCTATAGGCTATAGCAGAAGCTGTTTTTTTTTCAAATTGGCACAAACAGGGTACCCAAAAAATTTCAGATTCATCATTCATGTATAAATTTTAGATAGTACCCAAAAAATTTCAGAACATAAACATGGTACCTAAAAAATTTCAGATCTATACCCAATAAATTTCAGATCTGTACCCAAAAAATTTCAGAAAAATTTCAGATTCATGAATAAATATTGCGACAAACTATTTTGTCTGCTATTGTTATAATTTTGTTAGGCTATTATTTTGTTTTTTTGCTATTGTTATGAAAACAGCTCTATCTGTAAGTTTTTTTTAAGACTTTACTATCAAAAAACTTTCATTGTGTAAGTATGTAACCATTTCTTTGCTTCCTAATTTCAGCGCAAGTAGATGTTCCGAAATCCGAATCCAGTATATCTGAGTCAATCTGACTATCTGAGGTACGCAAAATATTAATGAATGTGATTTTAGATTGCATTGAAATCTGAATTGCAGCCTTCCGATTGTTACATTGTTGAGATTGTTGTTGATTTGGCCAATTGTTGTTTGAGGAATGAGGATGTTGTTTCATGTCTGAGTATTGTTGTTTCATGTTTGAGTATTTTTTATATTGTTTCTATCAAATGTACACCATGTCTTTTCTTAAAATTTTATTCCAAGTCTTTACTGATCAACCCCTCCCCAATTTAGGTACTAAAAGGGCTCTCAGATCGAAGGCGTTCTTCCCATTTCAAAATCCAAAGAAGAGAACCGAGAGGTAATCTCTTAATTCGTTGCAATTTGAATTATATTTTTGCATGTCAATCAATTTGGTATTTCACTATTCAGTGGTATTTCATTTAGTTTGTTCTAGTATTTTTTCATTTAGGATTTTTGAATTTAATTTGCACTATGTCACAGTTAATAAATTCGATGGAGAGGTTTTTTTTGAAAGTGGGTTCAACTTCAAGTCAGAATACTACTATTAAAAGTGCACAAGAGACACCAGATTCAGATAATAAAAGGCTTCGAGTTGAGTTTAAGCTTGAGGACTTACCTTCGGATCCTGGTTTGAGACATCCCATAATCTCTTATGATGTAAATCTACACGACACTATAAGAAGATATTATCTGCAGAATGGACCTTGTCAACCTTTTTTAGAGAGTTTCCCTCAAACTGAAATTGGAAAAAAAGCTCGTCGGTTCAACAAAAACTGGTATAATGAATTCAAAGATTGGTTAGAATACAGTACTGAAAAAGATGCAGCATTTTGCCTTTTTTGTTATGTCTTTCCTCAAAGAGGTTGTGATCAAACTTTTGTAAGTCGTGGCTTCAGGTATTGGAAAGATAAGACTATACTTGAAAAACATGTTGGGAATCACAATACTGCTCACAATGGCGCAAAGAGAATGTGTGAGAATTTAATGAACCTTAAGCAGAGTATCCCAATTGTATTTGCAAGGCAAGAAGAAACTCAAATAATTGAATATCGTACTCGTTTGAATGCATCTATTGATTGTGTACGTTTTCTTTTACGACAAGGAATGCCTTTTCGTGGCCATGATGAGTCCAATGAGTCAAGCAACAGGGGAAATTTTATTGAACTTCTGGATTTTTTAGCTTCACATAACAATGATATTAAATCCGTGGTCTTGAAGAATGCCCCAAATAATTGTCAGTTAACATCACCAAAAATACAAAAACAGATTGTTTCTGCAATTTCAAGTGCAACTATTGACATTATTATTAAGGATATTGGACATGAATGTTTTACAATCTTAGTGGATGAAGCTCGTGATATCTCAACTAAAGAACAAATGTCTATTGTTTTGAGATATGTTGACAAAAGAGGTAAAATTATTGAACGACTGCTTGGTTTTGTTCATATTTCTGATACTACAGCTTTATCACTCAAACTTGCTATTGATAAAACATTTGCTAAATATAACCTGAGTATTTCAAGGCTACGAGGACAGGGTTATGATGGAGCCAGCAATATGAGAGGTGAATTTAATGGCTTAAAAACATTGATAATGAAAGAGAATAGTTCAGCTTTTTATATCCATTGCTTTGCCCACCAATTACAGTTAATATTAGTTGCCGTGGCAGAAAGACATTCTGAAGTTGCAGAATTTTTTTCATATGTTACCAATGTATTGAATGTTGTTGGGAGCTCTTGCAAACGTCGTGATTGTCTTAGAGCATTGGAAATTGAAAGAGTTGCTCATGAAATTAATTGTGGAGAGTTAGATAGTGGGAGAGGACTCAATCAGCCCCTTGAAATTAAGAAGGCAGGTGATACACGATGGAGTTCACATTATGGCACTGTTCAGAATTTCATTCGTATGTACTCATCTATTGGCAACGTTCTTGAAATTATTGCACGTGAAGGAACTGATGGAAATCAAAGAGGAACAGCAAATAGTCTTTGGAAAAATATGAGGACTTTTGATTTTATCTTTCTCTTGCATCTGATGAAACAGATTTTATCAAAGACACATGAATTATCACAGGTACTGCAAAAAAAGGATCAGGACATCATCAACGCAATGAATTTTGTTAAAATTGCAAAACAAATGTTATTCAATATGAGAAGTGTTGATGTTCAGTGGGAGACTTTTCTCATTGAGGTATCAACCTTTTGTGTAAAACAAAACATTGATATACCAAACATGAATGACAGATTTTATCCAGCAGGGAGATCAAGACGTACAGCACGGGACATTACAACTTATCATTACTTTCGGGTTGAGATTTTTAACACTGTGATTGATATGATGTTGAATGAGTTAAACGACCGATTTAATGAAGTAAATACTGAATTACTTCTTTGTATTACATGTCTTGATCCTAGTGACCATTTCATCTCTTTTGATAAAGAGAAGTTGATTCAGCTTGCAAAATTTTATCCATGTGATTTTTCTCCATTAGAATTGCAGTTCCTTGACGGTCAGCTAGATACATATATATTTGATATGCGGTCTAATGAAGCATTCTCACAAGTTAAAGGTATTAGTGGGCTTCTTGAGAAATTAGTGGAGGTTAAAAAACATGATTGTTACCAGTTGATTTATCGAATGCTAAAGTTAGCTTGCTTGCTACCTGTTGCGACTGCTAGTGTGGAAAGAATGTTTTCTGCTATGAAGATTATCAAAAGTCGTTTGAGAAACAGAATGGACGATGAATGGATGAATGATTGTCTAATCACATATATTGAGAAAGATATTTTGGACAAAATCACTAATGAAGAAATTATTACTCGTTTTCAGAATATGCATCCCCGAAAAGTTGCTTGCTGACAGGTTAGTTCTTTTGAATTCACTATTATGCAATTTCTAATATCACTTTATATTGTTATAAACTGTAATGAATGTTAGCAATACTTATTAAAGTATTAAATTATCTTTTTTGGCAATTTAATTCTCTAATTTTAATTAAATTTATTAGTGCCCGGGTCATGCAAAAATCCTGGGTCCGCCACTGCCTGCCGGAGCCCCGCCGGACTACCTCTGGTGGGTTCGTCGGGGTCGGGCGACCATGCCGGCGGGCTCCGGGGAGGCCGGTGGCGGCGGAGGCACGCGGAGGTAGGGGTAGACAAGGCGGAGGAATAAATTTGTTACAAAAACAATTAAAAAATGATTAAAAAAATTATATCTATAGTTTGAACAGTAAAAAAAATTACAAAAAAATTATATATATAAAAAATTTAATAGAATATATATAATTAAAAAATTTTGTAATTAAAAATAGTAGTATTATTTGTTAGGTTTTTGCCTCCATTAACTCCCCAACTCCGTACCAATTCCTCCGGGCGCGCAAGGAAATTTTTCAGGGACGAATTTCTGCAATTTTCAAATTCTGGCAGAAAAGTCGCAACCTCGAAAAGTGAAGTTGCAACCTCGCAATTTCTGTCTTGTCATTCAGGAATTTTGAACCGGATTTTTTATTTGGTTTAATTATTAAATCTATATATATATGCGGTTCTTTCCCCTGTTTCCTGCGCTGCAACCCTAGCCGTCTCCTCCCTTGTACCCCCCTTTCTCCATTGGCCTCTCTCTCTCTCTCGTTGCCTCTCGCTGAAGGAGGACCGCCGCCGCCACTGCTCTAGCCGCCGCCACCGCTGGTTTGAAGAGACGCCGCCGCTGCTTTGGAGGAGAGCGCCGCCGCTGTGCAGGGTTTTAAAAGGGGCTGCTACTTGCTGCAGTTTTGGGAAAGACGCCGTCGTCGGAGAGACGTCGTCGGAGTTTGGGTTGCCGCCGTGCTTGACCGTGAGGAACATCCTCTTTCTTTGGCCGTTTTGCCGCAAGGTATCCGAGAGTCACTTTTTTATCTCATTTTGTATAGGGGTAATTTATCCCCATTTGGAACACTGTGTATTTTGTGTTGAATGAGATTGTGACTGCCATTTCCGTCCGTGGACGTACCCATTCAGCGGGAACCACGTTATTCTGGTGTTTTTTTTGTGCCTTTGTGTTTTCTGTTATTATTACTTGTGCTAGCATCAGGTATTCTGCACTACAGCACCGCTTCGAATCCCAACAAGTGGTATCAGAGGGAGGTTGCGGGCTGACACTTTTGTTTAAAGGACGAGTTGTTTCCGATCTCGAGTGTACACTTGGGTGCGGTAGTTTACGACTGTTGGTCCGCTGGCTATCCCCTTAGTTATGCACTGCTGAGGTCGTCAACTCAAGTTTTGTGTTCCGTGCAGTTTCTGCGTTCCTTTCTCGATGGCTTCGTCTATTCCTGGTGTTGTGGCCAAGTTTGACGGGAAACAAAACTTTGGTCTATGACAGGTCAAAGTTCGCACACTACTTATAAAAGAAGGCTTACACCGTGCCCTACTGGGCAAGACCAGTAAGGATGTTGAGGTTACTGATCGTATGTGGGAGGCCCTGGATCTCATAGCGTTGTCCACCATACAGCTTTGCTTACATGATGACGTGCTATATGGAGTTCTTTCAGAGACGACTGCCTCTGGCATTTGGGCAAAGTTGGAGAGTACCTATATGACAAAGTCTCTCCCCAACCGGATCTACCTCAAGCAGCAGCTGTACAAGTTTAGTATGAAGGAGGGATCCTCTATTCATGACCACCTGAACAGTTTCAACAAACTGTTATCGGAGTGTCTCAGCATGGATATTTAGGTGGATGAAGAGGACAAAGCAGTGATCCTTTTGAACTCTCTTCCAAAGCTCTATGAGAGTTTGGTTACCACCCTTACCTACAGTAAAGACGTCTTGGACTTGGAAGAGGTGACTGCGGCCCTACTCTCAGATGACATCCGGAAGCGGTCTTCAGGTTCTCGTGTTACTGAAGACTCCGTTCTATACTCTCGGGGTCATTCTGGTTCTGATAGAGGGGGCAAGTCTAAGTCAAAGGGCAGTTCAGATTTATACTGCAAATACTGCAAGAAGAAGGGTCACGTGATCAAGGACTGCTGGAAGCTTCAGAACAAAGATAAAGGGAAGAGCACTGGTGATGAAAAGGGGAAGTCTGACATATCCTTGTGCTTTGAGGATGTGGGGGATAACCTCATCTAGGTCATCCTTCTCTCTGCTCTTCTACTTTCCGCTTATATGTTCGTGCTTCATGTTCCGTTTGTTACCTATGTTGCTTGCTTTTCTTTCCCCTCATTATGTTCATGTTATTCCTGTTATCTTTCTTATAACCTGTCTTTGGGTTATTTATTCCGTCATTACTCCGTTGTATGAATGCTTTTGTTTCACCCTAATACCTAAGCTCTTTCATTGTTACTCCTTCGTCACATGAGCTTAGTGTGTGTGTCTAATCTACATTTCTTGATTAGCTCGTATAGGGGTTTTCTTTATCCATGTTGAGATCAGTTTTGCCTGCATTCAATTGTTGATGTGTTTGCATTTATCCTTTTTCTCCCCGCGCACATCATTTCTGGAGTATGTGATATTTCTTTTGCTTTGGGAGACCACCGCTGGAGGTGGAGCAGTTAGACCTTTGCTTTAGGTGGAGCATTTCTGGAGTAGTCACGTCAGTCCAGTTTGTGTACTACTCAGATTGAAGGAGTTCACTTTATCTGCCCTTGGCGGGAGCAGATTCAGTTGATGCGATTTGCATCGTTCTTGGTTGGTTGTAGTTATCTCGGCAGGTGGAGTTTGTTAGGTTTTTGCCTCCATTAACTCCCCAACCTCGTACCAATTCCTCCGGGCGCGCAAAGAAATTTTTCAGGGACGAATTTCTGCAATTTTCAAATTTTGACAGAAAATTCGCAATCTCGGAAAGTGAGGTTGCAACCTCGCAATTTCTGACTTGTCATTCAGGAATTCTGAACCGGATTTTTTATTTGGTTTAATTATTAAATCTATATATATATGCGGTTCTTTCCCATGTTTCCTGCGCTGCAACTCTAGCCGTCTCCTCCCTTGTACCCCCCCTTTCTCCATTGGCCTCTCTCTCTCTCTCGTTGCCTCTCGCTGAAGGAGGACCGCCGCCGCCGCTGCTCTAGCCGCCGCCGCCGCTGGTTTGAAGAGCCGCCGTCGCTGCTTTGGAGGAGAGAGCCGCCGCTGTGCCGGGTTTTGAAAGGGGCTGCTGCTTGCTGTAGTTTTGGGGAAGACGCCGTCGTCGGAGAGACGCCATCGGAATTTGGGTTGCTGCCATGCTTGGCCGTGAGGAACATCCTCTTTCTTTGGCCGTTTTGCCGCAAGGTATCCTGGAGTCACTTTTTATCTCATTTTGTATAGGGGTAATTTATCCCCATTTGGAACACTGTGTATTTTGTGTTGAATGAGATTATGACTGCCATTTCCGCCCGTGGACGTACCCATTCAGCGGGAACCACGTTATTCTGGTGTTCTTTTTGTGCCTTTGTGTTTTCTGTTATTATTACTTGTGCTAGCATCAGGTATTCTGCACTACAGCACAGCTTCGAATCCCAACATTATTAATATTAAAATTAATTAAAAACAAAAAAATATAAAATATTTTATAATATTTTTTTTATAAAACATTATTGCCAAACGGTTCTCTGTTCTGAACAGTTCTGTAAACACAGACTGCACAAACAAATCTCCATTTCCACAAATCAATTTCCAACAGTTCCATTTACAAACCTCCATTTACAACAACTCATTTTACAACCGCAACCGCTAAACCAAATGAAGCCTGAATCGACTCAAATTGAGTCGAATCAATTTTAACCGATTCCGATTCGGCTCAATTTTCAAACGATTTTCAAACGACTTTCGAGTTTCGAATAATATGCTTAGCCCTAATTGCATATATATTTTTGGCAAGATAACCAAATTGATGCCTTAATAATAGGCATTGTTTTAAATCAGTCCATTAAGTTTGGTTTGATTCAAATATATCCTTTTCTATCATTTCGATCCATAAATCAAGGATGAGATGATTTTGTGGTTTGGAGAAAATCTAGGTGATGGTTTCACCCGAACCGGTTCAACCAAATTCATTAAACCGCTTGGAACCGCCTGAAGTATAACCGTTGCCGCAAGCGGCTGGCCATTTGCCGGTCGGCGCCCCCGAGCCACCGCGAGGCCGCACGGCTTCCGCCGCCACCCTCGAAGGGGGCAACTCTTCGCAAGAGGCGGGCGGCGCCTCAGCCGCCCGCCACTTGGCCAGCCGCCCTGTTGCTGCAAACGGGCGGCCATTTGGCAGCCCGTTCGCCGCTGCCGCCCCCTCCAGGGGCGGCTCCCCAAAGCCAAAAACGGGCGGCCATCTGGTCGCCCGTTCATCGCTGTCGTCCCTTCCAGGGGCGGCCTTCCCGTAGTCAGAAACGGGCGGCCAACTGATCGTCCGTTTGCCTCCGCCAACTAGGGGCAACCTCCTCTTTGCCTTGGTCAGGCGGCCAATTCGAGCGACCCAATTGGCCCCCCAACTTCGGCCTTTGGATCACTACGGCCGCCGGCCTCGTCGGTCGCTCCTCCACTTGCGGGAGGAGCGGTAATTTTTTGGCGAGGGCAGTTATTTTCGGGCCGGAAGTAGTCTCGTCATTTGCGAAAATACGGCGATCTGTGTACCCCTTTTCGGACAATTCTATTGATCCGGTCGTTGGTTATTGGGAGAAATTACCGGTTTGCCCCTCCTAAAATGTATAAATAGCCCCCTTCCCTTTTCATTTTCATCTTTTCCTCGGCCGGAAAATCCTGCTATGGATTTTCTTTCTCCACTCCTCCTCCTATGATTTTCTCTCTACACCGCTTCCCTTCTTTGTGCGCTTCCGTGCGTGCCTTTTCTGTGTGCGCTCCCACGCACCCCTTCATTGCACGGTCCCGTGCGCGTCCCTTCCACGCACGCTCCTGCTCGCTCCCCTTCCATGCGCGCTCCCGCGCCCTCTCCTCCAACGAGCACCCCACGAGCATTCCAACGAGCGCCCTGCGAGCTCTCCTCCTACGAGTGCTTCGCGCGCTCTCCTCCAGCCAGCGCCCCACATGCTCTCCTCCAACAACGAGCGCCCCACACGCTCTTGTGCGCATGCTCTGCCGTCAAGAGAAACCAAGCACGCCTTCGCGCGCTTCGCCGTCAAGAACATCCAAGCGCGCCACTGCAGGCTGCACTGTGGCTACCAAGTCTCCTCAGTCTCAGCTGACCAATCCCACCAGAGCACCCGAAGTTCGTGTGCCCCACAACGCTAGCAATTTACAAGAGCAACTTTAGAGTCTGTCAAAGACCGCTGAACTGTAGCCCAACGCGTAGAATGCTCAGCATTCTCAATGCTCTCGGCTCAGCAGCAAGCTCATCGGACGACGATAAGTCTATCACTCCAGAATCCTCCAAGCACAACAGAAGACAAACCACAGAGGACTAGGCGCGCAAAATGCGCCACCTGAACTTTCAATCCCCAGACACATAAACGCAACAAGCTGCTCTCACCCTCAAGCTAACATCAAAGACTCCAAAGCATCCATAGAGTAAAGCTCCCAATTGTAGCGGAAGCAGAAATAGCCCAGTGAGTGGTGGTCTATCACCCTCCGAGTCCTTCCCATTCTCTATCCATAATTGTAACGAGAGGCGTCCTGTTGCCCTCGAGTTCTTCAAGAAAGCACTGTACAACAACAAGCAAATAGTGGAGGTTTGTCCGGCACAGATCTGACCACGTGGTTTTTCACCCAGTTGACGGGTTTTTCACGTTAAAAAATTCTTTTTATAGCTTTTTACTTACTGTGATTGTTGGTGCGCTCAACTGCTCCCGGGCTAAAGCGGTCCAATTTAGTCTGGTCTATCGAATCCTTGAGCGATCCCTAACAGCTTGGCGTCGTCTTTGGGAACACGATTCCCAATATTCCTAGACGATAGTACCCTCAGCACAGCGGTACTCGCGACTAAAAAGCATGGAAGGAAAAGCTGCCCGCACAATCGAAAGAATAGTCCTTGGGGCACATTGATCAGGTTATTATCCTCTCTCTTGACAAGATGCCTGAAGCAGTACTCCCCAGCGCGGATATTCCGGGTCGTGGAGCCCATCTTGATAGAGCACCTGAAGCTAAGTATCACTGCAACCGCCCTGAAGAAGAGGGTCTTGATGGGAGGCTCACGCAAGAAGAAGTTCATGGCATAAGCATTGAAGAGGGAGAACAAGACAGACAGCATGCCGCTTCGGCCCCCCTCCCTCTCCATCATCACTCGTCATTCACACCTGAGGTCTCAGCATATTCAATCCCCCAGGCTTCAAACTCCCAAAGATTGAGACATACGACGGAGCAGGTGACCCGTCGAAGTACGTTAGACACTTCGCAATCATGATGCGACTCTGCAGCGCTGTAGATCAATTGTTGTGGCAAACCTTCCTAACAACCTTAAAAGGACAAGCTCGCTCCTGGTTCCTTTCCTTAAAGGATGGAGAGATCCAGAATTTCACGGAGCTAGCACAATAATTCACGGACCAGTTCATCTCCAGCCGACGAATAGTCAAAGACCCTTCCTATTTGTTTGGGATCCACCAAAACAAAAGTGAAACCCTTAAAAACTTCTTCTGTTATTTCACTACGAAGGCGTGACAAATCCTTGGAGTCAACCCAGAGCTCCTTCGAGGGTTTCTTCTTTGAGGACTCTGCACTGGTGGTTTTCACTCTGCGCTACTGTAGGAGAAGGTTCCCAGCTACCCTGATCTTTTTCGTCGGATCGATGCCCAGATTGCAGCCGATGATGCAGTTGAAACACACCGCTAACAATTCGAAAGGAACTCAAAAAGACATTGAAAGCATGAGTTAGCACCACGAATGGTTCACCAAAAGAATGATTCATGTCGCGGCAATCCTCGATGAGCCAGGGGGCATCACCACCAACAAGCCTTCACTTCCCTCAATACTTTGCGAACGGAAGTCTTGCTCGCCATATAAGGCCATCCCTCTCTCCAGAATCCAAGGGATCTCGCATAAAACTCCGGGGACCAGTCTAAATATTATAATTTCCGCCAAGGTCACGAGCATGGGATGGAAGATTGTTCGCGACTGAAGGCAGAGATCAAAAGACTCATCGGCCAGGGGTTCCTCGAAGAATTTTTGTAGCATAGGGGCCCCGAACTTGATAGGCCCTAATGAACCTGCCTGGGGGGGGGGGCAATTCCCAACCAGGTCGTTCCAATAAAAGATTTGTTGCGTGCCGGTGGAGCGACCAAGAAGACTATAAAAAAATGTTGCTTATGAACATAAACAACAAGAATCATTTTCAATGTAATTGGATGTTGTACGATTCTCTTTATAGAGTGTTTGGATCACGGTATGGAGACTCTGACCTTTACTTTATAAAGTGTTCAGATCTCCATGAGGATACTCCTGTATTTACATTACAGAGTGTTCGAATCTCCGCATGGAGACTCCGGCCTTTACTTTACAGAGTGTTCAGATCTTCGCATGGAGACTCCGGCCTTTACATTAAAGAGTGTTCGGATCTCCGCATGGAGACTCCAGCCTTTACTTTACATAGTGTCCGGATCTCGGCATGGAGACTCCATCATTTACTTTATAGAGTGTTTGGATCTCTGCATGGAGACTCCGACCTTTACTTTACAGAGTGTTCAGATCTCCACATGGAGACTCTGGCCTATACTTTAAAGAGTGTTCGAATCCCTCAAAAGGAGACTTCGGCCTCTCCAGTTCGAAGATCCGCTCTTCACTGCCTCTTCGGGATTACGTCGCATCGGCCTCTCACTGCCAAAGTTCAAGGGTTTTCCCTTCTCTCCGCAGTAGGTCATGACAATGCCAGGGCCTACCCCCACCACTCGCTCGCCACAGGTTCTAAGATCTGTTCTTCACCACCTCCTCGGGACTACGTCCCAGCAGCCTCCCACTGCCGACAATCGAAGTTTTGCCCTTCTATTTGTGGTAGGTCGCGGCGTTTTCACGGACTGCCCCCCTCGCTCTCCACCGGTTCGAAGATCTGCTCTTCACCGCCTTTACGGGAACACGTCCCAGCGGCCTCCCACTGTCAATGATCGAAGGTCTGCCCTTCTCTCTATAGTAGGTCGTAGCGTTGTCAGGGCCTACCCCCATGCTTGCCACCGGTTCGAAGAACCGCTCTTCACGAAATCTCTAGGACCACGTCCATGCGAACTCCCACTACCGACGATTAAAGGTCTGCCCTTCTCTCCACAGTAGGTCGCGACATTGTCAGGGCCTACCCCCCTCGCTCGCCACCGGTTCGAAGATTTGTTCTTCACCGTATCTCTGGGACCACGTCCCTACGGCCTCCCATAACCAGTAATAAAAGTTCTGCCCTTCTCCTACAGTAGGTCACGACACAGTCAGGGACTGCCCCCTCGCGGTCACCCAGGTTTGAAGGTCCGCCCTTCATTGTTAACTAATCAGTGATATCCCCCAGACTAGCGAACCCGACCTCTCACTGCCCGGCTAGAAGTTTTCGCCCTTCGCCCTAGTAGTAAGACACGGTGTTGGGTCCATTTGAAAGAGAAGGGATAGATCACACTAACTCTAGAGGGGGGGTGAATAGAGTTTGAAAAACTTTTGATTAATTTTTATTGCGGATTAAAAAAAGTGATAACTATATTATGAAGGCAGAACACAAAACAAAGAAATCACAGCACACAGAAATAAAAAATAGAGCAATCCAAATGACACAAAGATTTTATAGTGTTCCCCTAAAACTTGGGTACATCCACTCTTCTACCACTCTGGTAGGAATCCACTATAGGTTTTTGATCAGGTGCTCTGCCACCACAAGATCTATTTCAAGGGAGATCTCACAACCCTTTGAGTTTTTGACTAGGTGCCCAAAAACCAAACCAAGTCTTTTGACCAGGAGGCTTGACAATCAAATGGAATAACTTTTGAAGGGAGTTAAGAAACCCTTTTACAGTGGTGAAAGAAAATAAAGATGATGTCTTCTCTGTCAACAATCAGATAAAACCAATCATTTCGAGAAAATCGGACGCATTGATTTTCGAGCGCAATCCTAAGATTTAATTGAATTGGAAAGACTCTAATTTTTCTCCTAGGGTTCTCAAATTTTAATACAACCTTTAAGAAGGCCTAAAAAAATCTTAGCATTTTTTAACAAATTTTTCGAGCAGTTTTGGGCCTCTAAATTGGTCAATTAAAATTTATTTGGACTTTTAAAAATATCAAATAAATTCCAAAAATTCCCAAAATTTTTGTGGAGAAAGCCTTTGTTTAGGGGAACAACTTTCATGTTCAAGCTTTTTCTCTAGGAGTCTATATTTTTTTATACAAATTCCCAAATTTTCTGATTATAAATTGATCTGCACATAGCAGATCAAACATGATCATGTGGCCAGGATTGCGCGAGACGGGAAAATCCGCCAGCGCATCCACATAGAGGATCAGCCGCGGATCCGCTGTGGGGGCTACAAAAGATGAGGCGGGGGGGAGAGGTAATCACAGCCGTTCATCTCATTTCATGAGATGAATGACGAAGATCTTCCCCCGCCGGAGAAGAAGGCGGTGGCCCTCTACCACCGCCGGCCGGCCACTGCCGGATGCTGGCGCCGCCCCCGATCATAGCAGAAAATTACCTTTTGTGATTGTTGTTGATACCGGAAGAGTGAAAATGAGTCAAATCAATTTATCAATAAGACAGTAGGTCTTCAATTTTTTTGTTTCCACCACTTTTTGATAAAGAAAGGAAATTGTAGACAAATTCTTGAAGTTCTTGTTCGAAGAAATATCATGATGATAATGCTGCAACTGAGTATTCAACACACAAATTTCACGCTCGCTGGAATATTTAGGATAGAAATTTTTTACAATGGCATATATATCATCAATATTGAAATATTTGTATTCATCACTTGGATCTAAAGCCATACTTAAATGAAGTAGTTCCATAGAATTTTCACTGAATTTTTGGTTGTGCTCCTACAACACACAATCTATTGTGGAATTGAAAATGTCTACTCGAAAATGATGTTCCCCTGTTATGATATCACGTGGACTTCGAAACCAACAATCACTAAATCGAGTTTTCATGTCTGGAACTTCGACCTCATTGGCCTCACAAAATATGGTCACAATCTTTAAGAATTTTTCCCAATCAGATTCCCGTAATTTCTGAATGAGTGATTTTTTTTGTTGAAACTAAATTTATAGTATTTAATATATCCTGAGATTGATGTTGTAATGTTTTACATAATACGTCATTGATTCCCAAAACTTTTTTCATCAAATGCATGAAAAATATAAATTCAAATACTCCAAGTTTTCTAAACGTTGTTTCAACATCTCCTCGTTGAGCAGATGTCCCTCCATTTTCGCTAATTTCAAGCAACACAGAGCATGTGGTATTGTACATATTTACAACACTACCTTCACTTTCCTTGATGTTGCAATAAGAACTAGCTAAAGCTTATGCGCAAAACAGTGAACATAATTAGCTTGCGAATTTTCATTAAGTAATAAAGTTTTTATACATTTTCATTAACCTCACATGTTATTTGCATCATCATATCATTGACCCCACATATCCTGAATACTCAAATTAAGACGAGAGAGTGTTGCAGAAAATTCATTCTTAAGAGTTAGTGCACTAGTATCTGCAACATGAACAAGATCTAAGAACTTTTCCTACACAAAGCCACAAACATCCACAAATCGAATCACGATAGTCATTTGCTCTTTTTTTATTCATCTCTGGACTCATCAACTATTATGCAATATTTAGAATCACTAATTTCCCTACGAATAATATCTTGCATCATTCTTGACATAACAGAAAAAAGATCCTTCTAAATAATAAGCAATATATACATAGCGTTTCCCGAGGCATTTTCTAATACAATCTCATCAACATCCTTGTTATAAGTTCTAACTAATTTAATAACTTGGACAAAATTATCACGGTTAATTGATTTTTAGCATTCATCATGATCTCGTAATGCAATATCTTGAAATGCACAATATCGCAAAACATCAATTGAAGTTCGGACCCGAAACCGATTAATTGCAATTTGTTGAGAAGATTGTCTTTCCATCACGGTTTCTATATGTTGACATTAAGACATTAAATTTGCAGAATATTTGACTGCAATGTTGTGTGGAGAAGAATAATCCTTCCCAACATGAGTCAAAAAAACACAATTATTTCCATTAACTTTTTTCCAGTTCCAAATTCTTTCGGTTGTAAATGAACTTGTTCCAAATCGGCCAGGAATTTGTTTATAGTTGTTGGTCTAAACTAATAAAAGCATTTATATTGGCAGTCTGTCTATAACTATTGGCAGCCCAAATGTAATAGAGAGATTGGATATAAACCGGTTGTCAATAGTTATAAATGAGCCGCCAATATAAACGTGAATAGATATTAAATACTTCAATTGAAATCATTGAAATTATTAAAAGATGAATTTTAAATTTTAAGGATTTTGGTTTGGTCGAAATCAATTCTTGACTTTCATATAAGCACTAAGACACCAATTTCAGCTAAATACTTTATAAAAAAACCTTATAAGGGTCAGAGATAGAGCTCATGCAAGGAACTCTAACAACTTTTAGCGTCAAATACATATTTTATGACGGTGATATTTTCAATTCTCTGAGCAGCAAAAATAACGCGCCAAACTGACCTCCCTTATGTTGTAATGCTGCATTTTTCATATGCCATGTACCGGGCCAAAAAATGATTAAATGTCATGACTTTTCGCGGAGACATCTAGCGAAGAGCGCCTCACACTAATCATAAGAAATCAAGGCTTACGTAGCACACATCATCTTTTATCTAAGAGTGTCTTGCACTCATCATGCATTGACAAGAAATGTATTCCATTAAGAGCGCAATATAATGGAACTTGTCTTTGTAGTTGACCAAGCTCATGAATTATTAGCTCGAGATTGGAAGCCGATTCTCGGTTGAAATGGTCTTGTTTCGGAGATAGCTTTTATATTCGCCGTAGAAGTAGGAAGTCATCCCCCAGATGGCGAGAGCGAGGGAGACTCCTTTCTCTGCGTTGAACTTTTCATGGAGAAAGAAGACGGCAAGAACCTCCGTGATGGGGATGCCCGCGGCGAGCACGATGCCACCGAGCAGCGCCGACGAGTAGTTGATGGTGCCAACCAAGCCCAAGAAGAATGCTTGCGAGAGGAGGGCGACGAAGATCACCACAACATAGTACTTGGTTTCTCCGAGACCGAATTGATGACTCTCTTTTGAGATGGCCTGTATGTGCATAATGGATAATCAAATCTTTCATATCTATATAGATGTGCGCGTGTGCGTGTGCGTGTGTGTGAAGAGTTGTAACGAGGGGCGGCGTTTGTGTAACCGGTCTGCGAACGATAACAAGTGATCAACTGCCGACCCTAAATATGTGGGTGTTTCTAGATAGAGCATACAGATCTCGGGTCATACATGCATGGAGCGATCACTTTGGAAGAAACAGATCTGATAGTGACGTGTATGAAATAATGTGATAGTCGTCTAGGGATCCCTATCCTCTCCATTTCAAATGAAATGGAGGGGATCCATTTCATCATCTAATGGGTAGGGAAACCTGAAAAATATTTAGTGGTGGAGATTTTTTTGATTAAAAAAATCTTTAAAAGGATGGGAAATGATGAACCCATCGGATAAATCAGCTTTTAATCTGGACGGTGAACTGAATTCCCTCCATTTCATTTGAAATGAAGAAGATCCTGATACATAGTCTAGACACTTAACGCCGTGGCTGATTTTGGAGAAAACAAATCTGATAGTGACGTGTATGAAATAATGTGATAGCCGTCTAGACACTTAGTAGTCAAAGTCCACCAATGATTATATTATGATTTGTAAAAAAAATATACATTATAAAAAAATCCGAAAAATAAAATATATTTAAAAGTTTTTTTGCTTGAACTTTCAACTCTATGAGTAAGACTGCGAGAGATAAGTTGTTAGGTGCGCGTGCGCACATAGGTCTATGTGTGTAGTTCAAGTGATTCATTCAATCTTTAATTCATCAGTTTTGAAAAAATTGGTCTTAAAAAGGTTAAAAAAAACACCGGCTATAATGGGCTTGGAATACTCCGACCCGCACATATCGCACGGGTACGCCAAGCGCACGGAAAAATAAGCCCTGTTTTGCACGGCATTTTTGCACTAGTGAATTTGGACCAAAACATTTCCATCATAGAATGGAAATTTTACATAAAAATTGGGGTTAAATTGTCATTCGTTAATGCCCATCTAAGGAACTTCATCCATTTTTATGTCAAACCGATGATGTTTATTAGGAAGGTCCTTAACCAATGACGGTTTAACTCATATATTTACGATCGCCACCATCGTGTCAAACAGAGCCTTAGGCCCTGTTTGGGGGAACTTATTTTCAGCGGTCAAGCGGTTACGACCGTATGTACCGGACCTTAATTAAGACTTGGTACATGCGGTCATAACCGCTTGACCGCTGAAAATAAGTCCCACCAAACGGGGCCTTAAACTACGGTTCATATCACCACCTTCACGACCGCCATCACTCTGCCAAACAGCGCAGATTGATTTCAGCAATGCTTCTGAGCAGCCGATAGTTGCAGTCCACAGTAGTTGAAGAATATTTTTACAAATTGTTTTTGTTACAATAAAAAAATAGTGATTTCATCTTTTTATTCAAAAATATTTTTAAAATTCTAATTTATCATGACTCTATTTAGCACAGTGGTGGCAGCCGTAAACGCATGAATTAAAACGTCATTTGTTAAGGATCACCTAACAAACATCATCAGTTTGAACAAAAAAAGTGGATGAAGTTTCGTAGATGAGCGTTGACAAATGACAATTAACCCTCTGCGTTCATGACCGTCGCCGCCATGCCAAAGGGAGCCTAAATATCACTACCTCGAAATCTTTGTTGACCGCCATTCCGGCGGCGCAGAAAGCGGTTGCGACGGTGGCAATCACCACCTGAATCTCCATGATGAGCGTGTAACTGATGTCCTGCTTGGCCTTGTCGTACATGAGCTCCACCAGCGGCAAAACAAGCCCGTACAGCACCGCCGCCCCGAGCGTCATCACGAACCCGGCATAGTACTTCACCTTCGACTCCCCCTCCGGCCGATCGCCGTTCGCGTGCATCCCGAGCACCACCGCCGAGAACGTCAGCACCACCACCGAGTTTATCGACGGCGACGTGAATTTCTGGCCAACAATCAGGAAGGCGAACAGGGCGGTGAAGCCGAGCTGGCTGGAGATGAGGAGCGACGAGGTGGACACGGGGAGGTAAGAAATTCCGTAGGAGTAGAGGAAGTCGTCGATGCCCGTGAGAATTCCGATGAAGGCGGAGGAGAGGAGGAGGAAGGGTGAGATGAGGAACAGAGGCGGGGGTGAAACAGGGGAGCGAAAGCGGCGGCGGCGGCGGCTGATGAGGGAGAAGAGAAGGGGAAGAAGGAGGAAGGGGAAGGCGGCGGTTTGGAGGAAGGAGGCGAACCATTTTCGGCTTCCGCCGTGGAGGAAGTAGATGCGGATGAAGAGAGGGCTGCCGCAGCCGCCGACGGTGAGGAGGAGGATGTTGAGGAGGAGGAGGAGGATGCGTTTGGGGTTAACGGATTTGGCGAATATGACGGCGGTGGTGGGCTGATTTTGAGTTGGTTGTTGCTGCTCCATCTCCATTTTCGAGGAGGTGAAGCTGGGACTCTCTTTTCTTCTACCTCGGGATCTCTGTAGAATCTGTTTACATATAAAGAATTTTTGAATTGATGGGTGTAAATATTAAATAATCGATTTACTATACGAGTAAAGGAAGAGCAAAGCAATGTTTATAATTAAAGAATTGTTGCGGTCAAATTCGACGTTTCGGTTGGACTTGAGCAACTTGGATCGTCTTAGCTTACGGAGCGATCGAGCGAGCACACAGTCAATAAGAGAGAAAATGTATGCACTATGTTTTGACGTGGAAAACCCCCTCAACTAGATAAAAAATCACGCGACCTGATCTGTGTCTGTCAAAATACACTATCTGCTTGCGATTACAACTTTCATGGAGAATCGATGGTGACAGGCCGCTCATCGTTACACTTTGATGGTGAGAGACAAAGAGAGACTTAGGCTTGCAGCAGGAAGCAGGCTGCTCCGCGCGAGCCTGGTGGTTTTGGCAATGCACACGAACGAGTACTTGTTGCGGAAGGGTTTTCCCTCTTGTTGCACATTCGTGGGTTTAGGCGAACCTCTGGAGGAAAGGAGGCACGTAGGAGAATTTGGTGGTGGGGCGGTGGCTCGAAGGTAGCCTGAAGGAGGTATCTGGCAGAGCTCTGGCTTGAGGAGAAAGAAAGTAGAGGAGAGAAAAGATGAGAAATGAGGAGACATGAAGGCCTTTACGCGGCTATCCGCACACCGTAACCATCAATATCATAATTATGAGTATGATTTTGGGAAAGCATTAATCATATATTTAATTTTACTTAATGCAGGTTCCCACTAAAACGTGCCCCTCCCCCCATTACTGGAGGTGGTTACGCGGGTGGTTATCCACGCATCAGACGGCCGCGATTGTGGCAGAATGATTGAACGGCAGGGACGACGCCCAAGGAGGGAAAGAGAGATGACAAGTCGCCGCCCAATGGGTGGCCAGCCCCGGCGAAGCCGGTAGGACGTCGGTGCGGCACCGGCCAGGGGAGAACCGCCGAAAGACAAGGGTCGGCCGGCCACACCCGTCTGACACCCCGGGCGCGACCACGGTGGAGGCCTCCATGCGCGACCCTGACACCGGACGTCGGGCGCGGCGCCGTCCACAAGTTTCGGTACCGGCCGGTCGCAAGGTGCCGCCGGCAGGACCCGGCCTGAGCAGGGGACGGGCGGCCGAGCCTTCTCCGCCAAGGGGTGGGGTACGGCCGGCCGCGCTTGGCCCTCCCGCGGCAGCCATGGGAGGGAAGGTCCTCCACTAGCCGCGGTGGTTGGCGTGAGCACCGCGCCTTGCGGCCATGGGCGCACGGACGCACGGTGTCGCTTCTGGCCGGCCAGTTACCGGGCCGGTTTGAGCCAGCCTGCCGACGACGGGAGAGAGGGGTTGGCCCCCGGATGGTTTTGGGAAGATGATCCCGCGTGCACGGATTGAGCACGATTGCGTGTGCGGAAATCCCCCTGAACTCTATTTGGATAGTGGGATCCTGGGGGAGTGGGCTAATCGCACCCCAAATGTATTATAAAAAGGACTTGGCCCCATCAATTGCCCCCAGAAATTCTCGATGTTAGACACCGCTTTTGTGAGAAGAACAAGGATTTCTTCTCCTCTTACGAAGGATTCAATTGGCGGCAATGATGGGGATGGCGAACTGGGAGGTGCCATATAAAGCAGATGGTCGTTCTTTGTGAGCGAAGGTAAGTTTTAAAGAAGAGAGGAGGACACAAAGGCGGGGACAGGTCCACCAGATGGGACGCCCGCCAACGCTTGCGTCCCGCCGATGCGGGGACAAGCGCACTCTCGGGCACGCGCGCCTCCACCGGAGGCTACGCCTGTGCGCACCCGTGGAGGGTGTGCGGGTGCACACCTAGGGTGCACACAGGTACGCGCACCTGGGGTGCACAGGACCGCGCACCTGTGGTGCGCCCAGGCACGCGTACCTGGTACTCGTGCGAGCATCTTTAGTGAGTGGGGGCGTGCGCATCTTTAGCGCACCGTGGCTGCGTGGGAGCGCACCGTGGGTACGCGCGGGAGAGCAACGTGGGTGCGCGTGGAGCACACCGTGGGTGCGCGCGGGACCGCACCATGGGTGCACGCGGGCGTGCACCCTGGGTGTGCCCTAACACCCTCTTTTTTGTGTGTGTGCGCGCTACCCGTGCACTCTTGTGCGTGAGCAGGATGTTGAGTGTGCGCTGCGTACCCCTTTGCTTGCTAGGGAGCCCGCAACCCCCTCTTGGGTAGGCGGGCCGTTTGTTGCGTACGTTCTTCCCGTGGATTGTGCACGTGCTTAGGCATGTGTTCTTGTACACGACTTGCACATTTTTGGTCTCCCATGTTGGGATTGCAAACATGTGGTGCGCAGGGGTGTTGTTTTTGGCCCATGAGGCTATGCTCTTTGCTCACTAGTGAGCAAGTTGTATTTTGGAGGAAAAGGTATGGGTTGCCTGCTGACCTTATGGTGAGGATACCTCGTCCTGAAGAGAGAGTCCAGAACCCTCCTAATGGGTTGGTTGATGATTTGCGAGATGACTTTGAAGTCCAGCTTTCGCTTTCCACTATGCGAGGAGGTGATTGATATTCTGAAGTTCTGTGGAGTCCTGATATCCTAGTTCACTATGCTAGGAATGACTCGCCTAATGGGGCTGGTGGCATTCTTTAGGGATTAAAGTTCCAAATTTTCTTTGGAGTTGTTCAGGGACTGGTGTGATGTCCGTGTCGATGGTGGTGACCACATCATCGTAATGGGAACACCTTGTTTAGATATGCCAAAAACTCTTGGGGCATGCCTGATCTCTAGAATTTCTTGCCCGATCGTTGCCGACTTCAGAGAGGACGAGAGCGGGATTTCACGCCAATGCTGGGATTCTCAGATTCTCGAGAACTGGTGAACCGCTTGTTCAGTATTTCTTTGTTTGTTGAAGATAAGCGCTTATCCCAATGCGGCCTTTTAGTTGAGGCCGAGCACGCAATTGAGGGGTTGAAGACTTTACCGAGTCAAAGAAAGGACCTGGTTGAGGAGGCCCCGTGTGACGAGCTTGCTTCAGCTGATTCTGATCTTGAGGTGATAAAGACGTCTGCCTCCCGAGTCCCTCGTACAGAGACTTCTTCCCCCCCCCCTCCCCGAGTATCGTCATTTTTGAAGGCAATGAGTAGCGTGGTAAGTGAGTCGTTCATTTTTATTTGAACTAATTATTTTGTACTGCATTAACCCTTTGTTTGTTGTTTGCAGATTGAAGCCCAGACACATATAGATTCACATAGAACGACCATTATGTGAGCTTGAAATACAGATATTTGTCTCTCCAGGAGAAGCTTTGAGCAGCAGAGACTTCAGTTGTAGCCTCCAAAGAGGAGCTAGATCGAGAAGTATCTTGATTTCGGTAGATCGGATCGGAGCTGAAGTCTGAGATGGAGGAATCCCAAGCATCGTTGCAAACAAAGAAGTCAATGACGGATAAGATCGTGCAGACTTTGAAGACTACTCAGGAGTAGAGCTCTAGCTTGAGGGCAGTGTTTGAGGCTTCTAAAGCTGAGATAGTGTCTTTTTTCATAAGAGCAGGTACTCGAGATAAGGGCAACTTGTCTTGAAGAGTATGGGGATTCCTTGGACTATATACGCGATTGCGATTTACTTGCTGAGGAAGTCCGTGAGGACGTTTGGTCCAGAGAGGTTAAACCTCAGATAGAGGATGTCTGCGAGGTTGCGCTCAGACATGGGGTGTCGATGGTTTTCTGCCTGGTAGCCAAGCGTCTGAAGTGTGTCGTCTCGTGCCTTAGTTTTGATGACATTTTTGAGGACGAAGGAGGTGAGCCATGAGCCTGATGTATAAGTAGTCAGCGGGTAGCGGTTTGCGTTTTTATCTTTGTATACTTGTACTCATTTGCTCTTTTTGCTGAGTCTTATGTATGTTTGCCATCGCATTTTGACGATTTTGTATAGCATTTTTGAGCCTTTATTTGATATGATAGTATTGTTCTCATTCATCTTCCTTTGTTGCACAAACCTTTGTAATTGACGGGATGTAATCTTGTGGCAATGTCGGAGAGTGTGGCAACTCTATCCGAGGGTCGGAGGATGCAAAGATTCGATCCGACTGCGGGGCCAAACCTGACCCTGAGAGAATTGCTGGAGAATGTATGTATTCGATCCGAGTGTTGGAGAATGTAAGGATTCGATCTGATTATGCGACCGCGAGATGTGAAGGCCCTTGTGATGGCGGGGCGTTGGCCTGTAGTAATGATAGAGAATGTAATGATTCAATCTGATCGCCGAAGAATGTAATGATTCAATCTGGTTGCGCAACCTAGCTTTGCTATGAGCTGGTTACCGAAAAATGTAAGTATTCAATCTGGGTGTCGGAGAATGTAAGGATTCGATCTGACTACGCGACCGCGAGTGGGGCAGGCCCTGGCGATGGCAAGGCATTGGCCTATAGTAACGACGGAGGATGTAATGATTCAATCCGATCATTGGAGAATGTAATGATTCAATCCAGTTGCGCGACCTAGCCTGGCTATGAGCCAATTGCCGGAGAATATAAGTATTCAATCTGAGTGTTGGAGAATGTAAGGATTCAATCTGACAGTGCGATCGCGAGGGGGCAGGCCCTAACAATGGAGGGACGTTAGCCTACAGTAACGATGGAGAATGTAATGATTCAATCGGATCACCGGAGAATGTAAGGATTCAATCTGGTTGCGTGACCTAGCCTAATTGATCGGAGAATGTAATTATTCAATTCAGCTGCCGGAGACTGTAATGATTCAATTCAACAGTCAAAGAATGTTATTTTTCAATCCAAGGTCCGGAGAATGTAATGATTCAATCTGGTTGTGCGGTCTTACCTATTTGAGATCCCTTTGGATAAATTGAAAGAAAACATAATGCAGTATTTATTAAAGGATAGTATGCGCAAGTTGTGGTTCACGACTTTTCACGACATTGAAATAAAAGAAACACCAAACGAAAAAAAGGAAATGAGAAACAAGAATGAAGAACGGGAAATCCAGGATAAAGCGGTGTAAGCGAGCTTGGTAAGCATCCATGACTGTTGCAGTATTGTGGTGTAATCAGATTCTGCTTGAATAACGACGAATTGCGCATCGTAAGTCGCTTGAAAGGGTTCTTCGCCTAAAGTGACTTGTAGACTGATGGTGCTAATGACCGAAATTGGAGGGCCCTCGGGAGTGTGTGCGTTGTTTGACCTTAGCTTGATGTCCCCATCTACTAGCTTAAGTTGACGTAATGTTGATAGAAATAACATGTTGGTTGTGATCCCCATGCCTACCAAGACCTGGCTCATTCTGGTCGATGGTTTGCCAATATTTACAGTAATGTTTTTTAGGTTCTGAGTAGGAGCCTGTTCTTTCTCTTTCGATAAAAACTGATCAATTGCCTCGTGACAGGCGAGCCGCTGAATTTCTTCCCTTAGGTGATTGCACTCCTCTGTGTTGTGACCGGACCCTTGGTGATATTCGCAGTACCTTGAGAGATCACCTCGATTTAGATCAAGTGGTTTGGGCCCTCGCAACGCAGGGTAGTTGTGAATAACTTGGAAGATCTCGTCCCGGGAGGCATTGAATAGCGTGAAATTTTGATAAAGAGGTCTGCCAATTTGACGGAGCCATTTATCTCTTCTCCTTGTAGAGAACAGAACCAATCTCGAGCTCGTCCTTTTAGTGTAGCTGGAAATGTTTGACACATAAACTGATCTGAGGCATTGCGAGCATACATGATAGCTTTATAGCATCCAATATATGCCAGAGGATTGCTTGTCTCATCGAACTTTTCGATTTCCGAGAAGCCTTCCGGAGCGGGTATTGCTAAAGAGGTCGGTGAGTTGTAGCAGAGTAGATCAGAATCTGTCAAGGCGGAATGTTTACTCGACCCTTGCTCTCTGATAAGTGTGTTATAATGCTTCATGCTTCTGAGACTCCCACTATACGGGGGGTAACCGAGGTGGCAGTGTTTCGTTTTTTGGACTAACGTCGCAGGGGTTGAGGAGTTGTTTGTGCCAGAAAACTCTTTTCCTATGTCGTATATCATGTGCAAGGAATGTTTGGTCGAAGCAGAGAGTGCCCCTGATTGCGAAAAATTAGCTGGCTTGAGTGGTGCGACAAGAGACTGCTTTACTTCCCAAAAACAACCAATATTTGGGCCTGGAGTTCGTTTATTTACATAACGTGCTTTGCAAAAGCATCCTTAAGCTCGCTAACGGACTCCCTTTGACCGGGCTTATCGATGCGGAAGGGGGAGGGTCTGGTACTTTCTGCGCCTTTTCATGCAGCTTCTTGAATGACGCTATTCTTGTTTCTCGCCATCTTAGTCGCTAGACAGTAACACGGGGGGGGGGGGGGGGGGGGGGGGGGGGAATTTCCTTCGAATTTTGGGGGAGCTCACATTCCCACAGACGACGCCAAGCTGTTGCGGCCAAACTCGACGTCCCGGTTTGATCGGAGAAACTTAGATCGTCTAACCTCACAGAGCGGTTGAGCGCGCACATAGTCAATGAGAGAGAAAATATATACACGATGTTTTGGCGTGGAAAAACACCTCAATTGGGTAATAAACCACATGACCTGGTTTGTGCCGGCCAAAATTCACTATCTGCTTGCGATTACAACTTTCTTGAAGAATCGAGGGCGACATACTGCTACTCGTTACACTTTGGTGGTGAGAGAGAGAAAAACTTAGGCTTGCGGCGGGCAAAAGGCTGCTCCGCGCGCATTGCTGAGCTCAGTTGGTAATGGGGTTGCAGTTTAAGGCACCTTATCAAGGAGATCGTGGGATAGAAGCACCGAATCAACAACGCGTCGTGCTAATAAACAGGTCAGAGAGGTGTTTGGTGTATGGGCCGCAGTCCTGTAACGACGCTTGGTCTAAAGGGCCGGGTCGTTACATGGTCGCCCCCGGTAGGCCGTCGGTGTGGCACCGGCTGGGGGTGCGGCCAGCGACCGGCGAGGGCCGGTCGGCCGCACCCGGGCGGCACAACGGGCGCGACCACGATGGGGGCCGCCGGGCGCACCCCCGACACCGGCCACTAGGCGCGGCGGCGGCCGGCCACCGAGCGTGGCGCCGTCCGCATGGCTCAGTATTGGTCAGCCGCAAGGCGCGGCCGGCCGGAGCCGGCATGAGCAGAGGGCGGCCGGCTGAGCCTTCTCCTCCAAGGGGCGGGGTGCAGTCGGCAACGCCCGGCCCCTCCCGCGGCGGCCGCAGGAGGGAAGATCCTCCGCCGGCCGTGGGGGCCGCCGGGAGCTCTGCGCCTTGCGGCTACGGCGCGCGCCGTAATGTGCACGGTGGGAGAGAGATGGGAGAGAGAGAGAGGGAGGGAGACTAGCATTTTTGCATGTGCTTCGCTCGTGCTCGATGCTCTCGGGTGGCCTTCGCCTGCATAAAACCTGTTCTCGACGCAATGTGCACGAAGAGAGAGAGAGGGAGAGAGAGAGGGAGAGAGAAAGAGACGAGCATCTTTGCACGGGCTTCGCATGTGCTCGATCCATTCGGGTGGGCTTCGCCCGCATGAAGCCTGTGCTTGCTGCTTGTACCCCACTGTCGTGACATATTTCTTTTGTCGTGATAGAGAGGTGTTAGCGGCGTGCATAAGCTTTACGCGGGCAGAGCCCGCCTGAATGCGGGCTCTGCTCATCCGAAAGCATCGAGCACGGGCGAATCCCATACAAATATTCGTGTATATATATGTATAATTAATTATATATTTTTTTATAAATATTTATATTTTACATATACTATTGTATATTTTTTGTATACTATTATATGTTTTGTTTTGTTTTATTTAAAGTTTTAAACCTATGTATATAGAAATTTGTTAATATTAATTGTGCGAAAGTATTCATTCCTCCCACATCGCTGTTTGGCTTTTGACTAATAAAGTACTATATATATCGTTTTTTTTTGTTTCCTATAATTGCGAGTTGTTGATTAATATCTCCAGCTGGCTCCATTGGCATGTCGCAAGCAATTATTACAGTAAATTCAAATTAATAAAAGGGCGCTGCTATCCGCACCGCAGTTTTGGCTATTCGCACCGCACTTTCTTAAATTTTTCGCGTCTTTTGAAAATACGTCTTGTACATGCATTTTTAGGAAAAGTGTTCAACACGAAAGTTGTAGATCTCGACGAAATCTACAACTTTCGTGTTGAACACTTTTCCTAAAAATGCATGTACAAGGCGTACTTTTAAAATACGTCCAGATTTTGCGCCTTTTGGAAATACGCATTGTACATGCATTTTTAGGAAAAGTGTTCAACACGAAAGTTGTAGATCTCGTCGGGATCTACAACTTTCGTGTTGAACACTTTTCCTAAAAAAGCATGTACAAGACGTATTTTCAAAAGGCGCGAAAAATTAGGAGAAAGTGCGGTGCGAATAGCCAAAACTGCGGTGCGGATAGCAGCGCCCTTAATAAATTATTTTATTAAATAATTATCTTGCAAATTTCAAATTAAATTAATTAAAAAATTTAAATTAAATTATGATACATCTATGAGTCTTCTCCGAAAAAATTAAAATTAAATTATACAAGCAATCATGCACTAAAGGTTATTTGTCTTCTTTCCGAAATTTTTTTGTCTCTTTCAAAACAGAGTTTTAAACGTGTTGGGGCCAAACTCGTCGTCCTGGTAGGACCAGAGTAGTTCGAATCGTCTTAGCTCACGAAGCAGTCGAGCGCGCACACAATCAATTAGAGAGAAATTGTACACACGAAATTTTGACGTGAAATTGTACACACATTCTCGAAGTGAAGCCCCCATTGCTCGAACCGTCCCCATAACCGCTACTCACGATTTCCGTGTTCTGGAATTTTGTGCCGCCGCGCCTGTGAAAATCGTAGCCAGTGCGTTCAATCGGAAGCGGAGAAAGAAAGGAAAAGTTCCCACCGACGCATGAAATCTCTCCGAGATTGATCGCCGCCTGGAGTCGTTGTCGTTTCTCTCGTGGGGCCACTGTCGCAGTCACCTTCTGGAATGTCGCCACTGTCGGACACCGGGTTTCTGCCATCGCCGTCACCTGTAAGAAAGACTCTGCCGCCGGTGTTTTCTGGGAGCCGCTGCTCGGAATCGGGACAGAAATATCCCGCCGCCTGCAAGAGTTTTTCGTCTGGTGATCGATCGAAACGAAAGCAAAAAAAAAAATCACGATCGTCTTTCTTTTCATCCAGCACTGGCAACAGAGGAAGTTCACGCCTCCGCCGTCAGAGGTCGGAGAAGGATTTTCGGCCGTCGCGTGGAGTGGGAAGGAAGAGGCGTCGTCGGTTTTCTGATCGGAAAGAGAAGGAAGCGCAATTAAGGCGCTGCAGGCGGTTTCGCTAATCTGGGTTTTCGCTGACCGCCACTGCTTCGATCGCTGCCGCCGGTGCTCTGGTCGGAAGGAGAGTTGTTCTGATCGGCACGGAGAAGAAGAATACGACTACACTCCCTGTTTAGAAACTGCAGCTTCTCCTACAGATCCCGATCTAAATTTGAGGGAGGTGTTCAGGACCTCCATCTGCAAAGATTGACCTCCATCTGCAAAGATTTGAAAGTGCAGGATCTTGTTCACCGTACCAGGATCTCCATCTCCAGAGATTTGAAAGTCCTAACTAAGGTCTTTAGTTAATGTAAATTTGGAATTATTCTTCAACGGCTGGTTTTGATCGGGAATAGAGACTTGGGTTTCTCTGCCGTCGTCTGGATCTGGATTAGGAGAAGGAGGAGCCGACTATCTGCATCCACATCTTTCCAAGGAGTCTTTTGCATTTCATTGAAAAGAGTGTGTCACACGATGATGAAGGGGAATAATTTTTTCGCTCCTGTTCCGATGATCAAACTGGAAAAATTCACGGTGACTGAATTCAACGACTGGAAGTTGAATACTCAGTTTGGGATGAAGTACCTGAACGTGTTCTATACAGTTCAGTCCGACCGTGCTGAAGTTTCTGGGACTGATGACGAAGCTTAGTGGGTCCACGATGAGGACTTCTGCCGCGACTACCTGCTGAACTGTCTGTCCTCCAGCCTGGCGAAGACGTACATCAAGATGAAGACTGTCAAGGAAATCTGGGAGGCACTGGAGGAGCACTTCAGGCAAGAGGAGGATCTGTTCAAGGCGCACCTGGTGGACAAATTTCATTCCTTCATGTTCAACGAGGAGAAGACGATTCTCCCTTAGGTATCAGATTTTGAAGCTTTGGTAGATTCTTTACATAGCGAGAATATCTCCCTATCAGACAGTTTTGCTGCTGACACGATCATTTATAAGCTACCATCTATGTGGTACAACTTTAAAACTGAAATGTACCGCAAGAAGATGCAGATTGGTCTTAATGACCTCAAGCGATTTATTCGCATTGAGGATGAAAATAGGACTCGACACGCTTTAGAAACTCTTAGCAAGTAGAAGGCTGCGACTAACATGGTCTTCAGTTCTAGACGCGTGTCGTACCCTAAGAGGACCAGACCCTCCCATGGTAGCTCCCAAGTTGCAGGCCCTATCAAACACACTAAAATGTTCAAGGGCAAGTGTTTTAACTGCAACAAGTGGGGGCACAATGCATCTGATTGCCGACTCCCTAAACGGGAAAGAACCAAAGCACCACAGGATGACAACCAAGCCAATATGGTTAGCCTAGTTGAGCCTTCCGATTTTGTTGCGATGGTCGGAAATGCTAAGGCCAGAATGGAGTGGTACTTGGATTCGGGGATGACGTGCCACGTTTGCAACAATGTTAATCTTATGACAGGGCTCACTGCTATAAAAGAGTCTATTACAGTTGCAAATGACGAGACAGCTGACGTCTTGAAGGTGGGAAATGCAATGTTACTGTTATCCTCAGTGTACAACCCCGTATCCCGCGAGTGGTCGACAGGGGTTGAACCGGCCGGCTCAGACCAACTTGGACCCAGCATGCCGAGTCCGAGCTTGGCAATAGTCGAGCTGAGCTCGGCGATGGCCGAACGAAGCCCGGCATGCCGAGACCGAGCTCGGGTGCAGGAACAGGGCTCGACGATAGTCGAGCCAAGCTCGACGATGCCCGTGCCGAGTTCGGTTTCTGTTGGAGCTCGGCGATCGTCGTGCCGAGCCCGAGCTCGGCAATAGTCAAGCCGAGCTCAGCGGTAGTCGAGCACAAGTCTGCCGAGTACCTGCCCGCCTAGGCCCAGGGCGAGGCGAGTCGGGCCCCCTGCCGAGCGAATGCCCCCTCAGGTCCAGCTCGCATCTCGGCCATGGCATACTTTTACTATGTTGCCCCTTTTGGTTTGCCTGTAGTCCTCGAAAACAGTGAAGGTTGTATATTGGCAGGCCATCTTTTCCTATAAATAGGACCCAAGGGGTACCTCAGAAGGCACGCTGACTAATTCTCCGGCCTACTAGCGCTTTCTGGGGTACCTTAGCCCGGCATTTGGCTAAGGAGGGGAAGCGCTCTAAGATCTTCCGGGTGTGTGGTGGGACCTCCCCGCCGGGCCCTTGGTCTAGTCCTTGTTCCTTCTCTTTTCTTTGTCATTTTCTTGCAGGAGTGAAGTAGGTGCGCGGCCACCCCTTCCCCAAGGGTCGAACTCCACAAGAGACCGGTTTTCCGGTTTCAACATTTTGGTGCGGTGAGCGTGGAGAGTGGTCAGCAGAGAAAACCTCCTACAGGCTCGATGACTGGAGATGAAGGACAAGGATCAGGCAGGGGCAACTCGCCACCCCCTCCCCCACCCCCAGCGGCGAGCGTGCCAGCGGAGCTTAGGGAGGAGATCCTCGGGCTCGTCAGGACCGCCCTCGGCATGCGAGCTGAGAGTGCGACACCGGCTGTCCCAGTGGTCGCCGTTCCCGCACTCGGCGACGACGCACCGCTCAGGCGACCAGGGAAGGAACCCGCCGAGAGGGGCGAGCGCGAGTTCCAGGGGCGAGTTCTGTTCCCCGGCTCGGCCGCCGAGTACCACTTCGGCGAGACTGCAGGGAGGGAGTTCCCGACTCGTCCGGCTGAGGGGGGGAGCCCCTTCAGCGAGTTCGTTTCTTCAGCCCCAGTTCCCGAGGGGTTTCGCGAGCCGGAGTTGACTTACTACTCCGGGAGAGGAGACCCGGTCCACCACATCCAGTGGTTCGAGGACATGGTCTCCATTCGACAGATGTCAGACGGCTTCAAGTGCCGACTCTTCGCCATCACCCTCAGAGAAAAGGCGAGAGAGTGGTTCCACCAGCTCCCGACCGGGTCCATTTACTGCTTTGAGGATCTGCGACGGGGTTTCATGCTGAGGTTCACCACTTCTAAGAAGAGGAAGAGGGAGGCGGAGTCTTTGTTCCGCATCAAGCAGAGGGTGGGAGAGACCCTGGGAAGCTATCTGGACAGGTTCCAGGAGGAACTGTCCCAAGTTCAGGAGATGCCAGGGCACACCATAATGGTGGCCTTCACCCTGGGTCTCCAATCCGGGTTCTTCGCGATGGAACTAAAGAGGTCACCTCCAGTGTCTTTTGAGGCACTTTTGGAGAGGGCGGCCAGGGAGGCCGAAATGGAGGCAGCACATCCAGAGTTTGCGCGAAGGTTGGCCAAGTGGGCCGTAGAAGAGGAAAGGCCAAGGGGTGGCCGAATTCAGGAGGAGAGGAGGGCTGAACCTCGGCAAAGGGAGCAGCCGCAGCAGCAGCCGCAACCCAGGTGGGTGCGTCCGGAGCAGACCCACCGTTTGGGATGGAGGCCCGAGTGGCAAGACCAGGCACCACGAAGAGGTTATCAGGGAGGAGATAACCGCCAGGGTGGACGAGGGCAGTACAACCCCCAGGGGGGTAGGCAGGGTCAGAGACCCCCTCTCCCCGACCAGGAGGAGGTAATGGCAATTGCCATGTGGGGGAGAAGAAGAGGACAGCCGAGAAGAAGGAGGGAGGTCAGGGTGGACCTGCCCTATTGTGACTTTCATCAGGAAGAGGGGCACCTCACATCCACGTGTCCGGAGTTCCTCGAGATGAGAGGGAGAAGGGAACAGCAACAACAAGACCATCAGGAAGTTCGGATAGAGGAGATCCAGCCTCGGGAGGAGGGGGATCGGTGTGAAGACCGGGTTGATGTGGGCACCCGAGGAAGGATCGGAGCGATCCACGGGGGGGCCGGGATCGAGGCCTCCCGTAAGTCAAGCCTCCACACTATGTACCGGAGGAGCGTTGGCTCCACATCCCAATCCCCTCCCCCGGAGGAGAAAATCACCTTCTCCAGAGAGGACTTGCCGGGTCACGAGGACCCCTTCTGCGATGCGCTGGTTATCCAGACAGCCATCGAGGATTTCACTGTCTCCCGAATCCTTGTGGACAATGGGAGTTCGGTCAATGTCATCTTCAAGAAGGCGTTCGATGCGATGAAGGTAGAGGCCAGGAGGGTGTTAGCCTCGGACGGGCCTCTGTTCGGCTTTTCAGGGGAGAGGAAAGAAGTCGAGGGAGGAGTGGGACTCCATGTCACTCTAGGGGGGCAGTCACGCAACTGCAAGTTCGTCATCGTGGACGCTCCTAGCAGTTACAGCGCCATCTTCGGGAGACCCCTCATCAGCGCCTTCCGCTGCGTCCCCTCGTCCTTCCACCAGTGTCTAAAGCTCAACGTCGAGGGGGTCCAGATCCGGGTTCGAGGAGACCCTAAGGAGGCAAGAGAGTGCTACGTCTCGGCGGTAAACTCCATTTCTTGGCTGGAGGGGGCCGAGGAGATGGGGCGGAGGTTGGAGGAGGAGGAGCAGGAAGCTGACAAAGAAATGGAGGTGGAGTGCCGCGCTCGGGAGGAGGTCGCGGAAGAGACTCGGGGGTCGGCCGAGGCCATGGCCGTCGAGGAGGCTGAGGAAGAGGTCCTCGCCCCCGGAAGGGGAGGTATCGAGGAATGGGAGGAACAGTCCCGTCTGGAGGCGGCGGAAGAGGTGGAGGAGATGGAGGTCCTCACCATTGGAGGCAGGGTGGAGAAGGTCCGCGTCAGCGGAGGCCTGACCCCGGAAGCTCAAGGCAGGATGCTGGAGTGCATCCAGAGGAACGTGGACATCTTCGCCTGGAGCGCCGCGGAGATGCCAGGGATCGACCCCGACGTGGCCTGCCATCGCCTCAACCTGGACCCGGAGGCTCCCCCCATCCAGCAGAAAAAAAGATCCATCACGGACAAGCTCGTTGAGCCAATCAGGGAGGAAGTCGCCAAGCTCCTCGAGGCTGGCTTCATATCTGAAATCCAATACCCCGGCTGGGTCTCCAACGTTGTAATAGTTAAAAAAGGAGACGACCGGTGGAGGATGTGTATCGACTTTTCTCTTCTTAATAAATCATGCCCGAAAGATTGTTATCCTTTGCCTCGGATCGACGCGCTGGTTGACTCAGCCGTCGGTTTCCTTGTAATGAGTTTTCTGGATGCTTTTTCAGGTTATCACCAAATCAGGATGCACCCCCCTGACGTCAAGGACGTCTCGTTCATCACAGGAGACGGGTGTTATTGTTACAAAATGATGCCCTTCGGGCTAAAGAATGCGGGGGCCACCTATCAAAAAATGATGGACAGGGTCTTCCGAGAGCAGAAGGGGAGGAATCTCGAAGTGTACGTGGATGATCTCATGGTCAAGAGCTTGGATGTTGACTCCCACATCCAGGACTTGGAAGAGACTTTCGCCACTCTCCGCAAGTTTAAGATGAGGCTGAACCCCTTGAAGTGTGTCTTCGGGGCAAGCCGGGGAAAGTTCCTAGGGCATCTTCTCACCCCCGCTGGGGTAGAACCTAATCCAGATAAGGTGAGGGCAATCTTGGAACTAAGGTCGCCGCAAAATACCAAGGAAGTACAGCAACTGACAGGGAAGTTGGCAGGGTTGAGTAGATTCCTCTCCCGGGCCGGAGAGAGGTGCTCCTCGTTTTTCAAAACTTTGAGAGGGGGTCGAAAGTTTGAATGGACCTCGGAGTGCGAGGAGGCATTCCAGGCTTTAAAGAAACAGCTGACTCAGGCCCCCCTGCTCCAAGGGCCCAAGGAGGGGGAAGACTTATTCCTATATCTAGGGGTCGGGGCTGAAGCCTTGAGTTCGGTTTTGGTTCGAGAAGAAGGGAAGAGGCAACTCCCCGTCTATTATGTGAGTCGGATATTGAAGAGGGCCGAGCTCCGTTACCCCATCCTGGAAAAACTGGCCTTCACCTTAATCATCTCAGCCCGGAGGCTTCGGCCCTATTTCCAGGCGCACTCAATTCGAGTAGTGACCGACCACCCCCTGCACAACATCTTTGTTGGTACCCTAGTTTGATTTGAGTTCAGTCCTCTCCTTTGTGCCCCTTGACCCAAGAAATATCTATGGTCAATGGTTAGGAGTCTAGCTGTAGGGTCCTCGCTTTTCCAAATTGAGAATTTGGTTAAGTAGGTTTTTCGTTCGACTATAGTCGAACGCCGTTCGACTATCGTCTATCGGCTGATCGACGATCGTCTATCAGTTGGTCGACGCTTTGTCTGCGCTGATAGTTCGACTATCGGTTGATAGGTCGACTATCTGTTCTGCGCTGATAGTTCGACTATCTGTTGATAGTTCGACTATCTGTTCTGCGCTGATAGTTCGACTATCTGTTGATAGCTCGACTATCTGTTCTGCGCTGATAGTTCGACTATCTGTTGATAGGTCGACTATCTGTTCTGCGCTGGTAGTTCGACTATCTGTTGATAGATCGACTATCTGGTTTGTTTTGATAGTTCGACTATCTTTTGATAGATCGACTATCTGTTTTCTGAGGTAGGTCGACTATCTGCTTGATAGTTCGACTATCTCTGTGCGCTTGATAGCTCGACTATCTGTCCTAGATAGATCGACTATCTGATAGTTCGACTATCTGTCCTGATAGTTCGACTATCTGCTGCGGTAGCTCGACTATCTGTTTGATAGCTCGACTATCTGGATCGTTCGACTATCTGCCCGATAGTTCGACGATCTTCGAAGGTCGTTCGACGTTTTCTGTCTGCCTTTGTATTTTGTATTTATTTATTATATTTAATTAATTAATACATTTTCTGACACTCTATTTTAAGCTGTATGATAAAGTTTCCAGGCATTATTTGCTCTATTCTTATTGCCAGAGTTAAAATCTTTTAAGATAAAGTTGTTTGTCTTATTAGCTGTCTCTTTAAATTACTTTATCTGCTGACAGCCCTTTATAGCCGTTAGACTGAAAAGTCTTCTTTTGCTATAAAGAGATTATTTCTGATGTGACTTTATTTAGTCCTTCTGTTATCTGATTTAAGCCTGCAGCTTCTTAGAAAGTGATTTATTCCCTTTATAGAATGTTTTGCTGCAGAGATATTTCTGTCTTCTTGATATTTACAGCCCAGGTCTCAAGGCTTAGAAGAAGACAAATAATTCAAATGGAAGAGAGCCGTTGCTTGCTGATGATTATATAAAGAACCCTTTGCAGAAGGATTCAAGCTAGTTAATTGAAGCTAGTGTTACACAGATATTCAAAAGCACTCAAGCCTTCATCAAGCTCAAGCTTCCTGCTCTCAGCAATCTCCATCTAACTGAGAAGTGTTAAGATCTTCATCTCTTCTTCACCTGAGTTCTCCTGCTTTCAGGAAGTTCAACTCAGAGTCTCTTTGAAGAAGAAGAAGAAGAAGAAGATAGCTGCTTGAAGAACTTTGATTTTATTATTTCTTTTCTTCCTGTAGCCCTTTCCTTCAGAACTTTCTGAAGAGTTTCTCTGCACTGAAGCAAGACTTCACCTGGACATTCTTGAGCCAGGGGGGGCCTTGATTCTCTAGAGCATTCTAGCTCAGTGCAAGCTTTTTGTGCTTCTCTAATCTATTGTAAAATAGAGAAGACATCTTAACCTTCTTCCCCCTCCTGTACAGGGTTATTACTCCCTTCAAAAGTATCCCTTGGTGGCAGGGCACCTGATCAAAAACCTGTGCTTGGTTTTTAGACACCTGATCAAAAGTCTAAAGGGTTTCTGGATCTACCTGCAGAAGATCCTGTTGGTGGCAGGGCACCTGATCAAAAACCTGTAGTGGATTCCTACCGTTTGGGTAGAAGAGTGGACGTACCCAAGTTGTTTGGGGAACCACTTAAATTCCTTGTGTCGTCTGGCTTGTTTATTATATTTCCTGTACTGTGGCTGTGAATAGATATAACTAGGTTGCTAGTTGCTGTTTAGGTTTTCCAAGCTTTAACTGTAATTACAGTTAGCTTGTGTTTGCACATCACTTGTGTTAGGCTTTAGGTTAAACCAATATCTATAATCTCTTCATTCCGCACTTCACTCCAAGGGAGTTGGGTAGACAGTTAAGTTTTGTATTGTGCAAAATTTGATCACTCTATTCACCCCCCCTCTAGAGTAGTATCTATCCCTTCACTTTCAATTGGTATCAGAGGGAGGTTGACTGACTGTATAGGCTAACACCTAAGTCACAAGATCCTGATAGATACCAAAAGCTTATAGATATTCACTATCATGGCCCAGTCTAAGGATTATTCTAGCACCAGACCTCCAGCATGCAACTTAGCAAAGTTTGGCATCTGGAAGGCAAGGATTAAATTATATATGAACTCTATTGATGAGAGTATTTTTGCTTCTATTTTGTCAGGTCCCCCAAGAGCACCTGCTGCTGCCACTGCCTCATCATCTGATATGAGTGCAGTGCCTCCTCCAGACTATAATGATGAATACAAGAAGGCCAAAATTGCTGATGCCAAGGCAATGAACATACTGGCTCAGACAATGTCTGATGAGGTGTTCCAGAAGGTGGCTGACTGCTCCTCAGCTAAGGCCATGTGGGACACACTGAACCAGATTGTAGCTGGTTCAGCTGATGAAAGGAAGGACAGGAGGTCCAACCTTATCTCACAATATGAGAACTTCAAGAAGACTGATGCTGAATCAGTTGAGGCTATGTACACCAGGCTCAGCTCAATCATCAATGAGCTGAGGACCCTGGACAAAGACATATCATTGACAGAGGTCAATGATAAGATTCTTATGTGCTTCCCTAGCACATGGGATCTAAGAATCTGGCCCATCAAGGAAGCCAGAAGCACCAATGAGATCTCAACTGAAGCTCTCCTCGGCAAGCTCAAGTCTTTTGAGCAAGTGCTGAAGACCAGAGAAGCAGAAGCTGAAGCCAAGACCCCCACTCCAACAAGAAAAGAGCAATCTCTAGCTCTTAAGGCTGCAGATGTTTCTGAAGGCAGCCAATCAAATGAGGAACTTATGGCACTGTTTGCCAAGAGGTTTCTCAAGATGGGGAGAAAGGAGTTCAGAAAGAAGTCTTCACGCTATGAAGACAAACCAAGGTATGATCGATCTCCTGCTAAAGAAATTATTTGCTATGGTTGCAGGAAGCCTGGACACATTTTGCCAGAGTGTCCAGAGGAGAAGAACAAGGAAAAGAGAAAGGACAAAGAACAACACAGGAAGCACTCCAAGCCATCCTCCTACAAAAACAAGAAGAAGGAGAGAGGTTTCATTGCTGAAACCTGGAGTGATTCTGATGAAGAATCATCCTCATCAAGCTCCAGTGAAGATGAGGAAGAGAAGAAGGCCAAAGAAATTTGCCTAATGGCAATAGATGCCTGCAGCAACCACTCTGCTGCAGAGAGTTCTGATTCTGATGAAGAGATGCCTACTGAAGATGAGGTACTTTCATCTTATGATTTTACTTCAGAAGAGTTTAAGTTAGAATTTAAATCTTTATGTTTAGATTTAATTAGTTCAGAAAAAGAGATAAAAGAACTTAGAAATAGGCTAGCTGACTCTGAATCAATAGCCTCTGAAAACATTAGGTTAAAGGAAGATCTCACTACTTGTAGTGAAGAAATTAAATTTCTTAAAATAGAATTAGCTAAGTCTAAGAGATTAGAAGAATCCCTTAATGGTAGAAGCCTTAAGCTGTTAGAAATTACCAGCATGACTAACACTAGGTCAGGTAATGATAAATTAGGCTTAGGAGCTTCTCCCAGTGAACCCCCAGTCCTCCTTAAAAATAACCTTTCAACTCCAGTGAACTTCATTTCAGCTAGTGGAAAGAAGAACACTGAGCAAGTAAACCTTGTAAATAAAACCCTAAATAAAGCTAAGAGAGAAAAGAGAAAGAAGTTTTTCAAAGAAATGCAAAGAGCGTCGAACGCCGCTCGACGATCGGATGCTCCATGGTCGAACGAAGCTCGACGATCTGAGCGCCCATCGTCGAACGTCGATCGACGATTTCAACATGATTTTCAAAATCATAATCAGTATCATAGAAACCTAAATGAAAATAGAAACCCTAGGTTTGTTGACCCATCATCTGCATGGAGAATCCCACCTAGGAGATCTCACCCACTAGGTTATCACCCTCAGCCTGCATTCTCTTATATTTCCAGTTTTTCTTATGTGAAAAACAAGGGACCCAAGGTTACCTGGGTCCACTCTGTCTAAATAGTTGTTTTGCAGGTGAAGGCCTATCCAATCACTCAAAATAAGTGGTATTTGGATAGTGGATGCTCTAAGCATATGACAGGAAACAAAGAGCTTCTGTCAAAGTACAAAGCTAAGCTCGGCCCAAAGGTTATCTTTGGAGACTCCAGCTGTGGTCAGACAGAAGGCTATGGCAAGATCACCATTGGAGCAGTTACATTCAAGAGAGTTGCTTATGTCAATGGACTGAAGCATAATCTGATTTCAGTTAGCCAGCTATGTGATGCTGGCTACCAGGTTTCTTTTTCTAACTCCTCTTGCAATATTACTTTAAATAATAATGTTGTTTTAATAGGTAATAGAATAGGCAATATATATTTAGTAGATTTTAATTCATCTCACTCTGAAATATGCCTGTTTAATGAATTAACCCTTAATAATAATTCTTTATGGCATAAAAGGCTTAGTCATGTAAACCTTAAGAATATCTCTAGGTTATCTAAGCACAACCTTGTTAGAGGTTTACCTTCTTGCCCCTACAAGAAGGAGAGCCTATGCAAGGCTTGTCAGCTAGGCAAGCAAACCAAGAATTCATTTAAATCTGTAAATAAAAGTGATTCTCCTAGAATCCTGTATTTATTACATTTGGACCTTTTTGGCCCAATAAATGTACAGAGTTTAGGAGGGAAGTATTTCACATTAGTAATTGTAGATGACTTCTCTAGGTTCAGTTGGGTGTTCTTTTTGAGAACTAAGTCTGATAACTTCAAAGCCCTTACAGACTTTCTACTTTGTGTGCAGACTGAGTACTCTACTCATGTGGCCTTGATCAGAAGTGATCATGGTACTGAGTTTGACTCTCTTCTCATGCAAGAATTCTGTGAGAGAGAAGGTATCAAACATAGCTTCTCAGCTCCTAGAACTCCCCAACAAAATGGGGTAGTTGAAAGGAAGAATAGAACACTAATTGAAGCTGCTAGCACATTGTTGGCAGATGCTAACATGCCTCTATCCTATTGGGCAGAAGCTGTTAGTACAGCCAACTATGTCTTGAATAGAAGTTTGATACACAAACTTAAGTGTAAAACTCCTTATGAGTTGCTTAAAGGAAAGAAACCAAAAATTAATTACTTTAGAATTTTTGGCTGTACTGTTTATATTCATAACAATAATAAAGAATATATTAGAAAATTTGAAGCAAAAGCTTCAATGGGAATCATGCTTGGATATTCCCAAGTAAGCAAAGCTTATAGGGTTTATAACAAATCAACCTGTAAGATAGAAGAATCTGTGCATGTCTCTTTTGATGAGTCTCAGATGTTTTACAAGGAGAAAGAAAATTCTCCTTCATCTAGTTCTTTGCAGGTACATGATGCCCCTCAAGAAATCCTTCAACTATCAACTCTTCAGATCACTGAATCAGACAGTGATGAAGACATTGCTGAAGCTGTTGAAGCTGTTGTTGTACCACCAACAGTAGATCAAATTCCTCCTGAGGAATTAATCCCAACTGTTGCTGAAGATCACATCCCACCTGCTGACATTGTCACACTTAGAGATCACCCCACATCTCAAGTGATTGGAGACATATCAGCTGGTGTGCAAACAAGACATCAATTAAGACAGGATGTGATGCATGCTTGTTTCCTCTCACAAGTTGAGCCCCTCACCTTTAAAGATGCAGAGCTAGATCCCCACTGGATCATTGCAATGCAAGAGGAACTCAATCAGTTTGAGAGATGTAAAGTTTGGACTTTGGTTCCAAGACCTAAAGGCCAACTGATCATAGGCACCAAGTGGGTGTATAGAAACAAGTTAGATGCAAATGGAATAATAGTAAGGAATAAAGCTAGGCTTGTAGCTCAGGGCTACAGACAGGAGGAAGGTATAGACTATGACCAAACCTTTGCTCCTGTTGCAAGGCTAGAAGCAATAAGGATCTTCTTGGCCTATGCAGCCTACATGAAGTTTAAGGTGTTCCAAATGGATGTCAAAAGTGCATTCCTAAATGGTGAGCTTAAGGAAGAGGTGTTTGTTGAACAACCACCAGGGTTTGTTTCTTCAACTCAGCCTTCTCATGTTTTTAAGTTGCAGAAAGCTCTTTATGGACTAAAGCAAGCTCCTAGGGCCTGGTATGAGACTCTAGCTAGTTTCCTGTTAGAGCACAACTTCACTAGGGGAGTAGTTGATAGAACCCTTTTCGTCAAGCATCACAAGGACACAATCCTGTTAGTTCAGGTGTATGTAGATGATATTATCTTTGGCTCCACTGATCCCAAACTATGCAAAAAGTTTTCCAACTTGATGCATTCTAAGTTTGAGATGAGTAGTATGGGTGTGCTGTCTTACTTTCTTGGTCTCCAAGTTAAGCAAGATGCTGATGGTATCTTCATCTCCCAATCCAAATATGCCAAGGAATTGGTAAAGAAATTTGGGATGGCTGATGCTTCAGCAATGCCTACACCCATGGCTACTAATGTAGTTATTGATTCTGATGATCACGGCAAGCCAGTTGATCAAAAGACTTATAGGGCCATTGTTGGTTCCCTATTATATCTAACTGCAAGTAGGCCAGATATAATGTTTGCTACATGCCTTTGTGCTAGATTCCAGGTCAACCCCAAGGAATCTCATCTGATTCTTCTAAAGAGAATCCTGAGATACCTGAAAGGATGTCCAAATCTAGGACTTTGGTACCCAGCTGAATCAGAGTTTGAATTAATTGGATATTCTGATTCTGACTATGCTGGTTGCAGAGTTGACAGGAAGAGCACCTCAGGAACTTGCCAGTTCCTGGGAGAGAGATTGGTTTCTTGGTTCTGTAAGAAGCAGGCTTCTGTCTCAACTTCAACTGCAGAGGCTGAATATATAGCAGCTGCCAGTTGTTGTTCACAGATCCTGTGGATTCAAAACCAGCTTGTGGATTATGGTTACTCACACAAGAACACCAAGATCATGTGTGATAGTACCAGTGCTATTTCTATTGCACAAAATCCAGTGCACCACTCTAGAACCAAGCACATTGAGATTAGGCACCATTTCCTGAGAGATTGTGTGGAAAAGAACAAGATCTGTCTTGAGTTCATATCCACTGAGTTTCAGAGAGGTGATATATTCACCAAGCCTTTAGATGAACAGAAGCATCTGTTCTTTTTAGTCCAACTAGGCATGATCAATGGACGAGACTAAGTGTGACGATATCTGCCTATGTTGAGGTCTGCTTGAAGATCGTCGAACGATGATCGAAGATCGTCGAACGGATTGAGCCTATCGTCGACCTCTGGTTAATGATAGCTTATCTGTTTGAAGATCGTCGATCGACGTTCGACCATCGTCGAACAGGCTGAGCTTATCGTCGATCTCTACTCGACGACAGCTTATTGCTTGTGAAGCCAGAATTAGCCGAACGATGGTTCGACTATTCTGCTTCTGAGCCGATCGTCGAACGGCCGTTCGACTATCGGTTCAAGATCTTTTTAATAGATCGACTATTTCCGGTCCAATATAAAGCCGATAGTCGACCTAGGTTAAAAGATCGTGTGCTTTATCGTCGACGGAGCGTGCCCTTTCGCATTCTGCTTTCCCGCTTGCGATTTTCTGGCGCTTCGTCTTTCTCGTTCTCTCTCCAGCTTTCTCGTGCTCTCTCCGGCGAATCCATGGCGATTTCCCCAGCTGTTCTAGCCGTTGTAAAGTTTGATGCCGGATTCAGTGTAGATTTCGAAGCTTTCAGCAGTTGCGATGACGGAATCGTGGAAGTTCTCCAGCTCTGCAGGGATCAAGGTTTAGAGAAGCTGATGTCTGAAAGGATCAAGATCAACATTCCAGAGATAAAAGAATGGGCTTTCACGTCGTCTTCCACAGACGAATCGATGATCGGTACCATCGGCGGAGTAGAAGTTATCCTGACTCCGGCCGTTCTTTCTGACGTTTTTGGTTTAGTTATTGGTGATGAGGATTATGAGCAAGATGCTCAGGAGTTTGGAAGAATGCTGGTCGAGCTGGGACATGCTGAAGGCATTCCCACCAAGCTGCTCAAGGTAAACTTCCCCTTCAAGATCAAGTTCCTCGCTGAGGTAGTCGGAAAAGTGCTCCTAGGGAAGCACTCTGCCCATGATAATATAACAAGACAGCAATTCGCACTTATGTGTGCAATTGTTAATCGAAAGAGGATCGATTGGGCAGCTGTTCTGTTTGATTTAATCAGGAAGAAGACAGGAAAGAAGGAAGTCACCCTGGGAAGGGTTATTGGAATTTTCCTTAAGGAGAAATTCCCCCAGCTGCTGAGTTCTGCCGCAACTACAATCAACGCCAGCAAGAAGATGGATCCCCACTTGTTCTCTAAGTGGAAGAGGACGTTTGTGAAGTCTGCTCCAGCTACATCTGAGGGCACAAGGACTGCATCAGTCGCTCCTCAACCTGTTGAAGCTGGCTCAGCTATTCCTTCCTCCTCCTCTGTTTTGCCGTCTACCTCAGTTGAAGTACCATCAACTTCTGCTGAGGTACGACCCTCTTCTTCTGCTGCACCTGAAACAACTGTGGTTGTTCCTCTGTCTCCTCCAGCTTCTCCTCTACCTGCTCATCTGGCTAGGATATCTGCTCCTAGCTTTGATTTGTTAGGATCAGAGAGAATTCTTACTCCTCCTGAATCTCCAATTCATTCTCCAATTCATTCCCCAATAAACTCTCCTGCTCCATCACCTGCTCCATCTCCTGCTAGATCCCCTGTTCACACCATCCTCCATCCCAGCACATCTACCATATCTGCTGCAGCTCCATCCACCTCCCTTCCATCATTTTTTGAAATCACTCCTGATTTCATCTCGCGCATTGTGGAGCTGATTACCCCATCAATCAAAACCATGATTGACGAGGCAATCGCTCCCCTTGCTGCCTCCATTGATCTATTATCTGCTTCCATCAAATCCCTCTCCAAATCAGCTGAGCCATCTTCCTCTAGGGGCCTGGTTTCAGTACCCACTGAAATCAGGCAGGGGGAGATGTTCAATGAAGATGTCTCAGGCCTTCCTGCCTCTCCTCCAGTTGTGAAAGATTCAGTCTTATCTGCCCAGCCAGAATCTGCTCAAGTTGAGCCAGAAGAAGTTCCAGATGTTGTTATGACTGTTCAGGAAGAGACAGCTCCTGCTGAGGAAGAGTTTGTTCCAGCTGAGGAAATGGTAACTCCAGCTGAGGAAGAGATTGCTCCAGTTGAGCAAGTTGTAGCTCCAGTTTTGACTGAGAAAGAAATATCAGATGGAATCCTGCTATCAGAAATTGCAGTGAAAGTATGCTTAGAGGATCTAACTACCCCTATGATTGCCAGATTCTTAGAAGGAATCATAACCTCTTATCTGAATGAATCATGGGAAATGGTTAAATATGAAGGTAACTCTTTCATTCGTTTTATTGATGAGTCTATTAATTTGATAGTCTGTGAATACCTTGAAGGAATGATTCAAGCTTATTTAGCAGATATGTATTCATAATTTTACAGATATTATTAAAGAAGATTTAACTGCTCAAATCATAGCAGTAGTTTCTGAGGCTAACCCAAGTATTCCTGCCACTCAAGTAGACCCTGAGTTGGAATCCTTCTTAGATGATAAAGAAGATGAGTCTGAGAAAGAGGAAGTCAAAGTTGACTCTTCTGTTTTGAGTTTGGAAGAAGCTCAAGCTAGAGCAGCATGGGAATTAAGAGTTCAATTTTTAAAAGAGAAAGAGAAAGATTTGCAATGTGAAAAGTCATCCATCTGGGATGACTCTCCAGGTTTAGATTTAGACTTCCTTCTGGCTATGGATGCCATGGAAGAAGAAAAAGAAAAGTCTGCCTCAAAGCTTAAAGAAAAGGCTGTCTCAGAAGCCTATGATCCCTATGAGAACCCTCCATCATCCCATTCTGATGATGATGATGATTCAGATGTTTCTGAAAAGTCAAAGAAAAAGAAATCTGCTGCAAAGAAAAGAAAAGCTGCTCCTCCTCCACCTCCAAATAAGGATAATGACATTCCCTATTATATTTTGAAGGGCATTGACCCCAAATCCAAGGATTTTAAGCATTGGATGTGGTTTTCGAAAAATCAGCAAAAAGAAAGGAAGAGAACTAAGAGGTATGACAGTCCAGTCTCCAGATGGACTCCCAAAGGTCCTCCTCCACCTCCTGGTGCAGGAGCCTCTGGGAATCTACCTGCTAATCAATCTGCCGCCTATGGAAAATCTGCGTCTGCTCAGCCCCAACCAAGACAAGGTCATCAAAGTTCTCAAGGCAGATCATCTTATGGTTCTCAAAGACAAGTGAAGGAGATTGTGGCCCAAAGACCAACTTTTTCCCCACCTCCTTCTCCAGTTCAATCTGAGAAAAGTGTTTCGAAAGGTAAATAGTTTACAGTGTTTTAAAACCTTCTAGCAAGTTCCTTTTGCTAAGTTTATTCTAATGTATTATCTAGATAAAATAGCTGATGCTGCTTCTCCAGAGCCCGTATATGAAAATCCTGAGCTCGATCCTAATTTTAGGATGGCTCGCTTTCAAGAGCTTGTAGGAGCAGCCCAAATAAGAAAAGCAAGAGCCGAAGGCAAAGATACAACTGGTTTTACTACCATGTCAGCTTATAGAAAGAAAGAATTTGAGAAATTCCAAGTCAATCCTGAGATTTTTGATCCAGCAAAGTACATGGAAAAACATCCTGAAGCTGTTGTCCCCAGAGCTACAGAACTAAAGATCCTTGGAGCGCAGGATTTAAAGATGTCAAAGAAGGAATCAGATGACCCTCTTCGAAAAATTTCTTTTGTCTCTAGTTCTTCTGATCCATTACCTGACCCTAAAGATTCTTAATAGTTTGATTAAACTGCTGTGATATATTTGATTATTTGTTTATCTGATTGATAATCTGCCAGTTTATTGTTAACTATTTGATGAATTTATTTTTAGTATTCTTTTGCTAGCTGTTTTAGTTTTTGAGAGACTTAACTCAAATAGGGGGAGATTGTTGGTACCCTAGTTTGATTTGAGTTCAGTCCTCTCCTTTGTGCCCCTTGACCCAAGAAATATCTATGGTCAATGGTTAGGAGTCTAGCTGTAGGGTCCTCGCTTTTCCAAATTGAGAATTTGGTTAAGTAGGTTTTTCGTTCGACTATAGTCGAACGCCGTTCGACTATAGTCGAACGCCGTTCGACTATCGTCTATCGGCTGATCGACGATCGTCTATCAGTTGGTCGACGCTTTGTCTGCGCTGATAGTTCGACTATCGGTTGATAGGTCGACTATCTGTTCTGCGCTGATAGTTCGACTATCTGTTGATAGTTCGACTATCTGTTCTGCGCTGATAGTTCGACTATCTGTTGATAGTTCGACTATCTGTTCTGCGCTGATAGTTCGACTATCTGTTGATAGCTCGACTATCTGTTCTGCGCTGATAGTTCGACTATCTGTTGATAGGTCGACTATCTGTTCTGCGCTGGTAGTTCGACTATCTGTTGATAGATCGACTATCTGGTTTGTTTTGATAGTTCGACTATCTTTTGATAGATCGACTATCTGTTTTCTGAGGTAGGTCGACTATCTGCTTGATAGTTCGACTATCTCTGTGCGCTTGATAGCTCGACTATCTGTCCTAGATAGATCGACTATCTGATAGTTCGACTATCTGTCCTGATAGTTCGACTATCTGCTGCGGTAGCTCGACTATCTGTTTGATAGCTCGACTATCTGGATCGTTCGACTATCTGCCCGATAGTTCGACGATCTTCGAAGGTCGTTCGACGTTTTCTGTCTGCCTTTGTATTTTGTATTTATTTATTATATTTAATTAATTAATACATTTTCTGACATTCTATTTTAAGCTGTATGATAAAGTTTCCAGGCATTATTTGCTCTATTCTTATTGCCTGAGTTAAAATCTTTTAAGATAAAGTTGTTTGTCTTATTAGCTGTCTCTTTAAATTACTTTATCTGCTGACAGCCCTTTATAGCCGTTAGACTGAAAAGTCTTCTTTTGCTATAAAGAGATTGTTTCTGATGTGACTTTATTTAGTCCTTCTGTTATCTGATTTAAGCCTGCAGCTTCTTAGAAAGTGATTTATTCCCTTTATAGAATGTTTTGCTGCAGAGATATTTCTGTCTTCTTGATATTTACAGCCCAGGTCTCAAGGCTTAGAAGAAGACAAATAATTCAAATGGAAGAGAGTCGTTGCTTGCTGATGATTATATAAAGAACCCTTTGCAGAAGGATTCAAGCTAGTTAATTGAAGCTAGTGTTACACAGATATTCAAAAGCACTCAAGCCTTCATCAAGCTCAAGCTTCCTGCTCTCAGCAATCTCCATCTAACTGAGAAGTGTTAAGATCTTCATCTCTTCTTCACCTGAGTTCTCCTGCTTTCAGGAAGTTCAACTCAGAGTCTCTTTGAAGAAGAAGAAGAAGAAGATAGCTGCTTGAAGAACTTTGATTTTATTATTTCTTTTCTTCCTGTAGCCCTTTCCTTCAGAACTTTCTGAAGAGTTTCTCTGCACTGAAGCAAGACTTCACCTGGACATTCTTGAGCCAGGGGGAGCCTTGATTCTCTAGAGCATTCTAGCTCAGTGCAAGCTTTTTGTGCTTCTCTAATCTATTATAAAATAGAGAAGACATCTTAACCTTCTTCCCCCTCCTGTACAGGGTTATTACTCCCTTCAAAAGTATCCCTTGGTGGCAGGGCACCTGATCAAAAACCTGTGCTTGGTTTTTAGACACCTGATCAAAAGTCTAAAGGGTTTCTGGATCTACCTGCAGAAGATCCTGTTGGTGGCAGGGCACCTGATCAAAAACCTGTAGTGGATTCCTACCGTTTGGGTAGAAGAGTGGACGTACCCAAGTTGTTTGGGGAACCACTTAAATTCCTTGTGTCGTCTGGCTTGTTTATTATATTTCCTGTACTGTGGCTGTGAATAGATATAACTAGGTTGCTAGTTGCTGTTTAGGTTTTCCAAGCTTTAACTGTAATTACAGTTAGCTTGTGTTTGCACATCACTTGTGTTAGGCTTTAGGTTAAACCAATATCTATAATCTCTTCATTCCGCACTTCACTCCAAGGGAGTTGGGTAGACAGTTAAGTTTTGTATTGTGCAAAATTTGATCACTCTATTCACCCCCCCTCTAGAGTAGTATCTATCCCTTCACTTTCAATCTTCAAGGGAGTAGAGCATTCAGGTAGGTTGGCCAAATGGTCAGTGGAACTGAGCGAGTTCGACATCTCCTTCGTCCCCCGCCTCTCAATCAAGGCCCAAGCTATGGCTGACTTCCTGGCAGAGTATGTGGTCGAGGTGGCGGAGGAGAGACTCACTCGCCCCCTCCCCTGGAAAGTCAGGGTGGACGGTGCCTCGGGGAAGCACTCTTTAGGGATTGGGGTCATCTTGGAAAGCCCCCAAGGGATAAAGATCGAGCAGACTGTGGTAGTGCACTTTCCTATCACCAACAACCAAGCCGAATACGAAGCCGTAATCGCGGGTCTGCGCCTGGCAAGAGACTTGGGGGTGCATGACGTGGAGGTCCTCACCGACTCCATGGTGGTGGCTTCCCAGGTCAAGGGGGAGTTTGAGGCGAGGGAGCCCACCCTGCAGCTCTATTTGATGAAGGTAAGGGGAGTCATTGGGACCTTCCAGACCTTCTCAATCAAGCACGTGCCGCGAGGGGAAAACGAGCCAGTCGACCAGCTAGCAAAGCACGGCCCCCGGATGGGAGGCACCATCACGGATCTCTTCCGACCTTCCATCGAGGAGGGGGAACTAATGGAAGTGGAACAGCACCCCTCATGGATGGACCCCTTCGTCACCTTCTTGTCCACCGGAGAATATCCGGAGGGAATGGACCGAAGAGGGCTCAAGCACAAGGCGGCATACTACCTCCTACGTGAGGGACAGTTGTACTGCAAGACCCTCTCAGGGATGTTGGCACGTTACGTGGCCGAAAAAGAGGTGCACAAAATTTTGGAGGAAGTCCATTCCGGTGAATGTGGGAGTCATTCGGGGAGTCGGACCCTGGAAGGGAGAATCGTCAGGCAAGGGTACTTCTGGCCCACCCTCGGTCAGGATGCAGCCGAATTCGCGAAAAAATGTCATAAGTGTCAACTATATGCCCCGCTCCAGCTCCAGCTAGCTCAGAGGTTAAGAAGCATCATGGCACCATGGCCCTTCGCCATATGGGGGCTGGACCTCGTAGGACCTTTCCCTCAGGCCAGCGGGCAGAGGAGGTTTTTGTTGGTCATGGTTGATTATTTTTCTAAGTGGATGGAGGTGAAGGCTCTAGCCAAGGTGACCTCTCAGGTAGTCAGGAACTTTATCTAGGGAGAGATTATCTGCAGGCATGGGCTGCCACAGGCTATCGTCACGGACTACGGACCTCAGTTCGCCAGCACGGAGTTCATTCGTTTCTGCGAGCAGCTAGGGATTGACCTTCGGTTTGCTTCTGTCCATCACCCCAGGAGCAACGGGCAGGTGGAAGCGGCCAACAAAATCATCGTGAACCTCTTAAAAAAGAAAGTGGAAAATTTGAGGGGAAGTTGGGTGGAACAGTTTCCATCAGTCCTCTGGGCCTTGAGGACCACCCCCAATACGGCCACAGGGGAGACACCTTTCAAACTCTCTCACGGCTGCGAGGCCGTTCTACCTATCGAATTTCAGGTCCAGACGCCTCGGGTCGTCGAGGCAGGAGCCGGAAGGGAAGAATGGAGGTCAGAGAATGAGGAGGAGCTTCGACTCTCCCTTGATATGGTGGAAGAACTACGCGACTTGTCCGTCGTCAGGCAGGAAGAGGCCAAGCGAAGGATGGCCAAGTATTTCGACAAACACGTCCGTGTCAAGCAGTTCGTGGAGGGGGACCTTGTCTTGAAAAAAGTGGACGCGGCAGGGAGATCAGCCGCCGTGGGAAAACTCCACCCCAATTGGGAGGGCCCCTACATTGTGCAGGAGGTCTTGAAATCGGGGGGGGGGGGTATCGCCTCCAAGATGTAAGAGGGGACACCCTCAGCCACACTTGGAGTGGCGACGATCTGAAATGTTTCTACCCTTGAAAATGTTGTAAATATCTTGGCCTTAAGAATGAAAACAAATCTCATTGTCGTATTTTATGCTCTGTCAAAATAGTGAGGGTAAAGGGGTTCTCAGCTTAAACCCCCAAGAGGCAAAAGCTTCTAAGTCTTCTCGCTCTGGGGTTAGGTCTCGTCACTCCCCTGCCAGGCTCCCACCTAGCTGGCACGGCCGAGTCTCGATGGACATCGCTATGACCCTGGGGCTGAGCCCGGAGGATGTTCAACACCCGCCCTCAGGCTCTCACCTAGCTGACTGGCCCGGTGGTAGCACCCGGGAGAGGCAAAAGTTTCTAAGTCTTCTCGCTCTGGGGTTAGGTCTCGCCACTCCCCTGCCAGGCTCCCACCTAGCTGGCACGGCCGAGTCTCGATGGACATCGCTATGACCCTGGGGCTGAGTCCGGAGGATGTTCAACACCCGCCCTCAGGCTCTCACCTAGCTGACTGGCCCGGTGATAGCACCCGGGAGAGATAAAAGTTTCTAAGTCTTCTCGCTCTGGGGTTAGGTCTCGTCACTCCCCTGCCAGGCTCCCACCTAGCTGGCACGGCCGAGTCTCGATGGACATCGCTATGACCCTGGGGCTGAGCCCGGATGATGTTCAACACCCGCCCTCAGGCTCTCACCTAGCTGACTGGCCCGGTGGTAGCACCCGGGAGAGGCAAAAGTTTCTAAGTCTTCTCGCTCTGGGGTTAGGTCTCGTCACTCCCCTGCCAGGCTCCCACCTAGCTGGCACGGCCGAGTCTCGATGGACATCGCTATGACCCTGGGGCTGAGCCCGGAGGATGTTCAACACCCGCCCTCAGGCTCTCACCTAGCTGACTGGCCCGGTGGTAGCACCCGGGAGAGGCAAAAGTTTCTAAGTCTTCTCGCTCTGGGGTTAGGTCTCGTCACTCCCCTGCCAGGCTCCCACCTAGCTGGCACGGCTGAGTCTCGATGGACATCGCTATGACCCTGGGGCTGAGCCCGGAGGATGTTCAACACCCGCCCTCAGGCTCTCACCTAGCTGACTGGCCCGGTGGTAGCACCCGGGAGAGGCAAAAGTTTCTAAGTCTTCTCGCTCTGGGGTTAGGTCTCGTCACTCCCCTGCCAGGCTCCCACCTAGCTGGCACGGCCGAGTCTCGATGGACATCGCTATGACCCTGGGGCTGAGCCCGGAGGATGTTCAACACCCGCCCTCAGGCTCTCACCTAGCTGACTGGCCCGGTGGTAGCACCCGGGAGAGGCAAAAGTTTCTAAGTCTTCTCGCTCTGGGGTTAGGTCTCGTCACTCCCCTGCCAGGCTCCCACCTAGCTGGCACGGCCGAGTCTCGATGGACATCGCTATGACCCTGGGGCTGAGCCCGGAGGATGTTCAACACCCGCCCTCAGGCTCTCACCTAGCTGACTGGCCCGGTGGTAGCACCCGGGAGAGGCAAAAGTTTCTAAGTCTTCTCGCTCTGGGGTGAGGTCTCGTCACTCCCCTGCCAGGCTCCCACCTAGCTGGCACGGCTGAGTCTCGATGGACATCGCTATGACCCTGGGGCTGAGCCCGGAGGATGTTTAACACCCGCCCTCAGGCTCTCACCTAGCTGACTGGCCCGGTGGTAGCACCCGGGAGAGGCAAAAGTTTCTAAGTCTTCTCGCTCTGGGGTTAGGTCTCGTCACTCCCCTGCCAGGCTCCCACCTAGCTGGCACGGCCGAGTCTCGATGGACATCGCTATGACCCTGGGGCTGAGCCCGGAGGATGTTCAACACCCGCCCTCAGGCTCTCACCTAGCTGACTGGCCCGGTGGTAGCACCCGGGAGAGGCAAAAGTTTCTAAGTCTTCTCGCTCTGGGGTTAGGTCTCGCCACTCCCCTGCCAGGCTCCCACCTAGCTGGCACGGCCGAGTCTCGATGGACATCGCTATGACCCTGGGGCTGAGTCCGGAGGATGTTCAACACCCGCCCTCAGGCTCTCACCTAGCTGACTGGCCCGGTGATAGCACCCGGGAGAGACAAAAGTTTCTAAGTCTTCTCGCTCTGGGGTTAGGTCTCGTCACTCCCCTGCCAGGCTCCCACCTAGCTGGCACGGCCGAGTCTCGATGGACATCGCTATGACCCTGGGGCTGAACCCGGAGGATGTTCAACACCCGCCCTCAGGCTCTCACATAGCTGACTGGCCCGGTGGTAGCACCCGGGAGAGGCAAAAGTTTCTAAGTCTTCTCGCTCTGGGGTTAGGTCTCGTCACTCCCCTGCCAGGCTCCCACCTAGCTAGCACGGCCGAGTCTCGATGGACATCGCTATGACCCTGGGGCTGAGTCCGGAGGATGTTCAACACCCGCCCTCAGGCTCTCACCTAGCTGACTGGCCCGGTGGTAGCACCCGTGAGAGGCAAAAGTTTCTAAGTCTTCTCGCTCTGGGGTTAGGTCTCGCCACTCCCCTGCCAGGCTCCCACCTAGCTGGCACGGCCGAGTCTCAGTGGACATCGCTACAACCCTGGAGTTGAGACTGGGGGTTGGCCCGAGGAAAACACCAGGGCGCGAGCTCGCCAGTCAAGACGGCGAGCTCGGAGTATCCTACCCCCCCCCCCCTTTTTTTTCTCTCTCCAGCTCGCGATTAAGGAAACCCTGGTCCCGTCCCAGACCCAGGGGAAGGAAAGAGGCTCCCGCCAGCGAGCCTAGCCTCGCTCCAGTTAACTCGGTGAGAGACACGCCCTAACATCTAAGGCGGATGCCGGCAGCATCTTGACCAAAACATATCTTCACTTGTCTGAATTGTCGAAAAACCGAGGCGAGATATGGCAGGGGAAGGTGTGGCGCGAGTAGGATGTGGCGCGAGCGCGCGTCCTGGGATTCGCCGCGAGCACCACGGGGGCTGGTCCTAACCCAATACATTCTACAGGCGAGGTCGCTCTACCAAGCGCGCGGGTATAATATCGCAAGTGAGCTTAAAAAGAAGATAGTAAAATTGTGCAAAAATATCTTTGATTCATCATTACAAGTTTACAAGGCCCGCCTCGGCAGGGTACAAAAAAAAAGAAAGAGAGAAGAAAACAAAAGTTAACTCTCGCCCTCCCCCTCGAGTGACGGTCCTCCTCGTCACCAAGCCGAGCGTCCTTCTCCCTCACCCCCGCAAAGAGCGAGTCGAAGCTATCTTCCTTCTCGCTGAGCGGGCTGGGCGGGAACAGGGTTGGCAGGAGCTCCCGGACGGTGACCTCCTCGCAGCCTTCCGCCAAAATCCTCGTCCCCCTCATGGCTTGTAGAAGACACTCGGCAGCCTCGACGGAGTTGACTCGCAGCCGCTCCGCGACGTCAGACTCGCCAAACACCCGGGGCCTCTTGAAGGGGAAGGCCGGCTCGCTGGCGCCCGGGGGAAGGAGAGCGTCGGCTTGGCGGAGGACCTCTCCCAGGAGCCCCTTGTTCTTCTCTTTCAATTCCTCCACCTTCGCCCCCAGCCGGGCGGCAACAGCCTCCTGCTCCCGGGAATATGTCTTTTGCTCGGCGAGCTAGGCTTCCCGCTCAGCGAGCTGAGCCCGCAACTGAGCTACCTCGTCTCGCATCGCGTCAGCGGCTTCGGCGTCCTGTAGGGTTAAAAGTTCAGAACACGCGCAGGAATAATCTTAAGCAAGGTAAATAGAGGTATCCAGTGATTACCAAGCCACCGACAGACTTCGCGAGTAGAGCATCCGCGAGGCCGAACCGCCTTTCCGCGTCAACCGCGCTCTCCTTCGCCAGGTCGCGCTCCTGCTCGGCAGTCAGCAGGGCGTTGCTGAGCTGGAAGCCGCGGCGGACCATCATGTGATGGAGCTCGAAGGCCCGCAGGTGGGCCTGCATCCCCTCGTAGCCGAGCTGACTGGGGGTAAGTTTCTTGTACGACTCGGCGCTGTCGCGGCTGTAGAGGCCGAAGCCGAACGCGAAGGCGTGGGCGGTGGGCGGCCGGCGAGCTCCCCAGGAGGGGGCGCGAGTAGAGACGGAAACTCGGTGAGCCCCCTCGTCCCACTTCAAGATGGGCTCGCCAGCCGCATCTTTGCTCTTGCACCCCTTGCCGAAGTTGGGATGATCCTTCGGCAGACTGGGCTCGCGGAAGGTGTCCTCCCCGGTGGAATCGGAGGACGGCCCGCTCTTCTTCTTCCCCTTTCGGGGGGAGGAGGCTTCTTTCAACGGACTCAAGGGCGGCTCGTCGGACAGAGCCTCCGACGAGCTCATGAACTTGGTAGGCGACGGGGGAAGGTGCAGCCGTCCGCGCGAGACCACCTTCGCCCTCTTCTTCTTGGGGAGCGAAGGATCGGGGCGCGAGCTCGACCCCCCGGACTCCAAGCGCTTCCTGCCGAGGGGTTGGACTCGCGCTTGCTCCTCGCGACAAGCCGCCGCCGCCGCCCGAGCTAGCTCCAGAGGATCTGAGAATATCCCCGGGTCGGCGAACGGCGGATGCTCCGGCAGAACCCGTTCCCCTGCAGAGAGAGACTTGGTCAAAAAAAAAAGGGGAGAAAGAGGAAAATATATGATAAAGTTCGCGAGAGGGCAGAGCGAGATATACCTTCACCGGGAGAACGGGTTGAAGCGAGTCAAGGCCGCGGCGGAGGAAGGCAACCTCGAAGTCCTTGTGGAGGAAAAACTTGTGGAGGTCGGCGTCGCTACCAGACAGGGAAGGAGGACGATATATGTCCTCGCTCTTCTGCAGGGGGCGAAAGGGGATGTTGCCGAGCTCGCCCTTAATGAAGACGAGCCGGGTCATCCAATTATGATTCTTGTTCGCCAGCTCGCGAACCTTGATGAAGGACCCGCCGAAGTAGGCGACCCCGTCGGGGGTAGCCTTGTAAGAGAACAACTTGCGGAATACCGCGAGGTTGAACTCAATTCGCTCCCGGCGAAGGAAGCAGGCGAACGCCACCATCATAGCAATGGCGTTGGAATTCAACTGCGCGGGCACCGCGCCGTAGTACTTCAGGATCTGGCGGATTTCTGGCCAGAGGGGGAGGCGCAGTCCCACCTCGAAGTGCGAGATGGGGAAGGCGAGCTCACCCTCCGGGAAGGAATTGATGGCTTCATGCTCGACGGGCCTGCGAGCCTGGAAGCCGGGGGGACGAACGCCGCCGTGAACTCGGCGAGCTCCTCCTCTGTAATGTGCCCCTCGAAAAAGCAATGATCAACAAAGTGCTGGGCGCACTTAGACCGACCGTCCGCGTCAGGGTTGGTCTTGACCATGGTCGCAGAAAAAAGGAAAATCGCGAGCTCGAGAAGACAGAGACGAAGCAAGGATTCGAAAGCAATAAAAGCGTGCCTCGGGGTAGGTGAGAAGGTTTATTTATAGAAGAAGGTAAAGAAGGGCGAGAGGGAGGGCGAGTCGGCCGATCGGTCCGGTCTCGCCACGCCACCTCGCCACCCTCTCCTCGCAAGTCCTGCGAGCCGGCCAGGCCCCCGAAGGGGGAATTCGAAAAGACTCACCAAAATATCGAAAAAGCATCTACATATACAAAGTGATTGAAAAGTTGTTCCAAGTTATTACAAGCAGACCATTCAGAGCAAATAAAAGGAAAAATATAAATAAGGGCGCGAGGACCATGCGAGGGCGGGGGCGAGTACCGGCCGACTGACAGAGGAGCCGTTTCATTCTCCCCGGTCTCGCCGGCCCGCCGTCGCAGGCCGCCGCGCATGAAGTTCGCGAAGTCGCCCCATGTTCCTATTTATCACCCGCAGGTTCTCGTCAATTTCATCCATCAGCACCAGGGAGGACGCCTCCTCGAACGCCAGGCTGACTCCAGCACCGTCCGCGAGATGCGAGCACTCCCACTGCAGCCTGTTGTTGTCCTTCCGCAGGTCGTGGAGCTCGCGCACCAGCTTCTTGAGAACCTTCCGCTCCCGTCTTGCACGTTCAGGGCTGCCCACCTCGGAGTCCAAGAAGGCGTCCAGGGCGCTTGGAGAAGGGAGGGGCGAGTAAGGAGGTCGATCCACGGACTCGCCGTCCTCCGTTCGGCCGGGAAATTCTGGATGAAGAGCTGAGAGACGGTCAGAAAAACAAATATCCCCGGAACAGGAGAGCAATGTCGGAAACTTACCGCGCGAGCCTGGCTCCTCTGGGTTGGCGCGAGGAGAGAAGTGGCGCAGGTCCTTGCCACGCCCTAGCAGTTCTTGAGGGGCAAGTTGGTAGCCGGGAACAGGGATAATCCCGGCACCCCTCCCCACGACTAGGGATCCAGGGGAAGGTTGCCGGGAAGGGAGGTGACTCGGCGACGCCAGTTCTCGCGAGCCCGGCTCCTTGACCTCGGGATCCTGCCGTGGCGAGCTGGCAGGAATACTTTTGACCCGAGGGGTGGATGCTTCGCCGCTGTTCTCCCGGTCGGAAGACAATTCCACGAGATTTTTAGTAGAAGAGCCAAGAACTGGCTGGTTGGAGGAACCGGCCCCGTTCCCCAAGGCGGCAGTAAAGTCGGCCAGAATGGGTTCGGCCCCCGGGGGAAAGGGCTTCGCCCGCTTGGCCGAGCCAAAATCGGCAAAACGACGAGCAGGGGCCTCAAGGTTGGTCAGCCCCGCGGCCTGGGCAGCGATCTCCTCGCGGGAACGTGCGAGTCGCTCTAAGACTTCCTTGGGGAGCGGCATCTTGTCAGAATTTGGGGAAGGGTAAAGGTCAGCCAGATGCGCAGGGGTACATATATATAGCTACCTGTGGGGCCTACCAGAAGATTCCTTTTTGCCCCTGTCGCACTCGTCGGATCCTATGGGGTTGGATGTTTCTTTTCGAGCTTGTTCCAACCTCGCAAAGAGCGGGGATTATGTACAACCCCGTATCCCGCGAGTGGTCGACAGGGGTTGAACCGGCCGGCTCAGACCAACTTGGACCCAGCATGCCGAGTCCGAGCTCGGCAATAGTCGAGCTGAGCTCGGCGATGGCCAAACGAAGCCCGACATGCCGAGACCGAGCTCGGGTGCAGGAACAGGGCTCGACGATAGTCGAGCCAAGCTCGACGATGCCCGTGCCGAGTTCGGTTTCTGTTGGAGCTCGGCGATCGTCGTGCCGAGCCCAAGCTCGGCAATAGTCAAGCCGAGCTCAGCGGTAGTCGAGCACAAGTCTGCCGAGTACCTGCCCGCCTAGGCCCAGGGCGAGGCGAGTCGGGCCCCCTGCCGAGCGAATGCCCCCTCAGGTCCAGCTCGCATCTCGGCCATGGCATACTTTTACTATGTTGCCCCTTTTGGTTTGCCTGTAGTCCTCGAAAACAGTGAAGGTTGTATATTGGCAGGCCATCTTTTCCTATAAATAGGACCCAAGGGGTACCTCAGAAGGCACGCTGACTAATTCTCCGGCCTACTAGCACTTTCTGGGGTACCTTAGCCCGTCATTTGGCTAAGGAGGGGAAGCGCTCTAAGATCTTCCGGGTGTGTGGTAGGACCTCCCCGCCGGGCCCTTGGTCTAGTCCTTGTTCCTTCTCTTTTCTTTGTCATTTTCTTGCAGGAGTGAAGTAGGTGCGCGGCCACCCCTTCCCCAAGGGTCGAACTCCACAAGAGACCGGTTTTCCCGTTTCAACACTCAGGTAAGACTTTAACTTTCAAAACTGTTAAATTTATTCTGTGGCTAATAAGCTAGTATAGCCACGGATGACTAATCCATGGCAAATAACCCGACTTTTTGCAACAGTTTGCCTGTTTCGTGGCTAATAATCTAGTATTAGCCATGGAAGACTAATCCGTGGCAAAAGGTCGAGTTTTTTTTTGTCCCACACCGCCAATAAAAAGCTCGATTTGGGGTTTATATAGGTCATTCAAAATTATTGTTTGAAATGAAATCGACGTGGCGGCGACGGCCGGGCGGCAGCGGCCGGCCGGCGGCGGCGGCCTACCGGTGGCGGCCGGCCGAATATTTTTTATGTTAGGTTTATTGCAGGCCCTTTAGCCACGGCAATTGAACCGTGGCAAATGAGGAACTTTTTGCCACGACAATTGAACCGTGACTAATAAGTTATTAGCCACGGATTCAGTGTGGCTAATACTATTAGCCACGCTCGCATTGCCCACGCCCATTTGTCGTGGGTAGGCCGTGGCTAATAGTTATTAGCCACGGTTTTGGATTTTTAGCCACGAAAATATGCCGTGGCTAAAAGTCTGTTTTTTAGTAATGTGCAAACCACATTCTGAACAAAGTACCTCATGCTAAGTTAGATGTCACACCCTACGAGCTTTGGTTTAAGAGACCCCTGACAATCACTAGACTTAAGACCTTGGACTGCATAGCCTATGTCAGGGTCTTTGACCCTAGACGGTCTAAATTTTGACTTAGGACCAACACAGATGTCTACTTAGGTTATACTGAAAATAGTACTGCAGATAGATTCTTAGACCTATCTTATAATATAATTATTGAATCTAGGGATGATGTGTTCTTTGAGGATAAGTTCCTTAAGGATAAGAAACTAACAATCCCAGGTATGCAAGCAACTATTACTGGAGACGAACCTGAATCAGTACCGAGCACCTCCTATTCAGTCCCGGTAGACAATAGTGTCCTAGAGTCTAGACAGACTTCGGTAAGAGAGCGAACTCCCAGAACCTTTGGTAGTGTCTTTGTCACTTATCACGTTGAGTCCGATCTATCCACCTATAAGGACGCGATGAGATCAATGGATTCACTACTCTAGAAAGAAGCCATTGATGAAGAGATGAACTCTTTGCTTCAGAATAACACCTGGACGTTGGTTGATAAGCCTAAATGAGCTAAAACTATAGGGTGTAAGTGGGTTCTGAAAAAGAAGCTCAATCATGATGGTAGCGTAGCTAAGTATAAAGCACGTCTGGTCGCTAAAGGTTTCATACACGTTAGTGGGGTGGATTACTTTGATGTATATTCAACAGTGTATCACTTAGCTACCATTAGGATTCTCCTTGCTATTGCGTCTATTGAGAACTTTATTGTTCATCAAATGGATGTTAAGACCGCATTCTTGAACGGAGATCTGACCGAAGAAATATACATGAGCCAACCTGAAAGATTCATAGTAGACAGTCACGAAAGTAAAGTCTGTAAATTAATCAAGTCATTATACGGACTAAAACAAGCACCAAAATTATGGCATGAGAAGTTTGACTATAGTTTATGGAACATGGGATTCATGTCGACTCTCTCGGTCAAATGTCTTTACATACGTCATAGATCGAACAAAGTCGCTATAATATGCTAATATGTGGATGATATGCTGATACTTGGTTCTAATCAATCCGTAGTGGATGACATTAAGTCAGAAATAATGAAAGAGTTTAGCATTAAATACTTAGGTGTAGCTGAGACTATATTAGGCATGCAAGTGAGCTTTGGGAAAAATGACATTTCCCTAAGTCAAAACCACTATGTAAAGTTCATATTGAATACGTGGGGATATAGTGAACGTAGAGAAGTGGAGATACCTTACAATTATAATAATCGCTTGAAGCCCAATGATGGAGCTGCGATTAGACAGTTAGATTATCTTAAACTGATTGGTAGTCTCATGTATGTTATGGTCTACACAAGACCTGACATAGCCTTTACAGTCGGCATGTTAAGCAGATTCACTAGTAATCCTAGCCAAGACCATTGAGAAGCCCTCGATAGGCTGATGCGATACCTAAAGCACACCCAAAAGTATGCTTTATGTTACCATGATCATCCTTCAGTCCTGGAAGGATATTCCGATGCATCATGGTGCTCGGAATTAAACGAAAGCAAGTCCACTAGTGGATTTATATTCACACTAGAAGGAGCAACTGTAGCCTGGAGGTCCAAAAGGCAATCATGTATTGCACTATCTTCTATGAAATCCGAACTCTACGCTCTAGCTTCAGCGGGAGAAGAAGTAGAGTGGATAAGAGATTTGGTGGACATTCCACTATCAAGCCTGAAATTGAATTCTGTTGCAGTTTACTACGACAATCAGGTTACTAATATGATTGCTACGAACACTTTGTTTAATAGCAAAAGAAGGCAACTACAGATGAAATAAGCCTAGTTGACCTCTCTCACGAGTCAAGGGATTATGACCCTTATGGATGTGAGATCGAAAGATAATATTGCAGATACCTTGATAAAATGCTTAAATAGAGTTCTCACGATAAAAATATCGGGAGAGATGAGATTAAAGGTTAAAGAAATACAAAACTTCCTCCTATGTTTATGTTTTCACAGCAAGAACCTATAGCTGCTGTTAAAACCAAAAATTTGGTCTCTCGTGGAGTTCGGGATCCCAATAAAGGGGTGACCTCACACTTACTATACTCAGGAGAACGTCACAGGCCAAAGGCTCAAGAAACTAGGAACAGACCCTCAGCTCTAGCGTGGAGGTCCCACCTCACATCCGTAAGACCTTTAAGGTGGATCCCTCCCTAGCCAATGCTTGAGCTAGGTGCCTTGGAGGAAGAAAACAGAGGGATTTTAGTGGCTAAGAAGCAATGCTCTCCAAGACACCCTCAAGGGTCTATTTATATATTTCCCAAAACTGGGGACAAAAATGTCAGAAATACCCCTAAGACAAATAGGTCTTGGGCCAATAGAAAACATCCACACCGGGGGGTAAAGAGGTAATTCCACCCCCGGGGGTACAACGGTAAAAGCATGGACAAAAGAGGTCTGGGTAAGCTAGCTACTGAGTGAGCACAGGCTGGGCGAGATCGGCGACTTAGGCGAGAAGGCAGCCTGGGCGAGACCGGCGGCCTTGGCGAGAAGGCGGTCTGGGCGAGACCGGTGACCTGGGAGAGACCTGCGGCCTGGGCGAGAAGGCGGCCTGGGCGAGAAGGCGCACTACCCAAAGACACTACACACTACTTCTGTAACACCCCAAAACTTGGAAGGGGAATCGACGACGTCGTTTTAGTCAAGTTTGGGTTTTGGAGCAGGCGACACGGGCGTGTCAGGGGCGTGACACGGGCGTGTCAGGGCGTGGTCGACCGTGGAGCTTGTGGTCGATGTTTTGAGGGTCGACGTTCGTCGAGCTCGAGAACACGGCCTGGGATACGGGCGTGTCCCTGGCCGTGTCCTTCTCGAGCTGTTTGCAGGATTTATTCTTCTAGGCGTGACACGGGTCACGACACGGCCGTGTCGGGTCTGACACGGGCGTGTTGAAGGCCGTGTCTTTGGCTGTATCCTTCTCTGACTGGGAAAATTGGTCGGTGGGGGGCGTGACACGGGTCTCGACACGGGCGTGTCAAAGGCGACACGGGCATGTCGGAGGCCGTGTCAAAGGCCGTGTGCTGGTTTTCAAATTGGTCGAGACGGTGAATGGGTAACACGGCCGTGTTGCAACCCGTGTTTGGCCCAGTTTTTGTGATTTTAGGCCGAATCGTGGCCGTCCGTTTCTTTGGTATGAGATCCAACGGCTGGGGGCTAGATCTGAGGGATTAAACTCGGGAATAGGGTTTGAAACCCTCACTTTTCTCCTATCTTTATCTCTCTTGATTCTAGAGAGAAGGGAGAGCAAGGAGGAGGAAGAAGGCCAAGATCCGGCCGCCGACGAAGCTTCGGAGGTCCATTTCGCGAGCGGAGTTCAGATCCGCGAAGGTGGGAGTGTTGCGGTGGTTTTCAACCGAGCAAATCTTCTCCATGGCTAGGAAGAGGGGACAGAAGGTAACGACACTTCTCCTCTCATTTTTTTAGGATTTAGGATGCATGAATAGCATCCCCTTCCTTTCGTATTTTGAGCACTGAATCTCTCACATGAGAGGGATTCGTGTAGGCTAGGTTTAAGAGGAACCTCCGGGTTGAGTATGTTCACCCCGGCATGCTTTGCATTAGAGATCCGCTCCGTTAGCGGATTAGGCATTGCGGGTGAAGCCGTGGTCGCGACCGTTAGTCCGACCCGGTGATGTTGCATAGCGAGCTTCGAGGATTCGGTAGAAATCCATTGCGGCAATACGCCGTTGTATGTATGCGTCTTCCCCCTTATATTTGAGTGAGTGCTCGTGGTCAGAATCGGACAAGGTTAGCTCCGCGTTGTGCGGTAGATAGTTTCCTTGGAGCACGGGAAAGACACGGTGCGAATGGTGATTGGGGTGGGGAAACCTCTGGTTGTGATGTGCAAAGGCACGACTATGTCTCCGTGGTCGGCTGGTTATCCCGTGACGCGCAAGTCATGTGGGGAAAATGTCCCGGCGATACTAGCCCCTTGTGTGGGACTGACGAGAATGTCGAGCGGAGGGCAAGCCCGAGCAATGTGGCCATGAGCGGGTGGGGTCCAGCAAGGCTTCTTAGAATCGGTCAGTGTGAGACGGAACCCTGACGTGCGAAGTCAGAATGTACGGGCAAGCCCGGGGTATATGACCCTTGTGTGGGTGGGGCCTTTGCGAGGTTCCGTGTGACGGTGTGTGTGCCGTTAGGGACATGGTGGTTCCCTTGTGTTTGTGGCTTTAAGCCAATGGGGAAACGGAAGTACCCAGTGTTTGATGCTGTGCTAGATGCATACGAGCTAGGGTGCCTTGGGTGAAACCCGGGTTGCATTCATGTTGCATAGTAAGCCCTTTCACTTTGTACAAAACATAGAGAACATGTATGTTGTATGAGACATCCAAGCCTGTTTTACCGCTTTATTATATATACTCTTTGGTATACGAAGTGCTAACTTGCAGGTGGAGTGGTACCCCGGGGTCCGTTAGGGACGGCCGGGAGGAGATGTGTTTGTTACACAGTGGAGGTCAGCCTTTGCTGACCCACGTTACTTCAAATCCTTACAGGGCAAGGATCGCATGCAGGAGCTAGCGCGCCGGGCGAAAAGCCCTAAGCCTCATGAAGTGTTGTTGTGCTGGACTATTTTCTTTTCCTTGTTTTGCTGCTGTTGTTTGACTATGTCCGGCTTGCATGCCGAGGTAGCCTAGGGGTGCTTGACACTTTTATATTTGGACTTATATTGTGTAAGGCCTTAAGGCCATTTGATACTCTTTTGTTAGTGGATAACTTCTGCCTGTTAGTGTTCTGTTTCCGCTGTGTTTGTCTGGAGTTTTGAGATTGGGTAGTTTTATATCATCTTTTAATACAAAAGCTGTGGCGTCCGTATGTTGTGGGGCCCCGGCCGGACCCATATTATATGGTCTTTACAGGGGAGGTGTTACAATTTGGTATCAGAGGGAGGTTTGCGTTCCAATGAGAAGTTTCGCGGTCGAAAGTATAAGTCGAGTCGCGTATAAGAAGTTATCCACATAGGAGTATCACGGGACCATGAGTGTCCTTGTGTTTGAGTCTTGCGATTAGAGACTGATTTGTGTTTTCTTGCTTGTGTTTAGAGTGCAAGCAACGAGGCTGGGACCTCGAGGCCAAGAGAAGAGCTCTCGACAAGTAGTGCGACTGCGCAAGGTCCGCTAGGGATGGGGGTCACACCGGCCGACTTCTGCCGTATGCTTGCAGAAGCGATGGTGGCGGCCCAAGATGCAGCGACAGCATAGGTAGCAGCTCCCGTTGCTCAAGTAGCAACTCCTGCTACCCCGGACACGGCAGCGACCGTGCTGGTTGAGGAAGCCAGGCGGGCAGAGCCGCAGGCCGAGAGAGTGGTTGTCGGGCATGGGGACCGGTAAATGAAGTACTTTCTGAGTTTCCACCCTCCAACCTTCAAGGGAATCGACACGCCCACAGATGCAGAGGATTGGTGGGCTAGAATTCAGGAGCTTCTGAGGGCGGCAGAGGCGCCAGATGAGAAAAAGGCAGAGTTCGCAGCCTTTATGTTGGAGGGAGATGCCAAGTTATGGTGGGTGAGCCACAGTGGCCGGCAGTTTCTAGGACGCACACCGTCCATCGAGGAGTTTGGGAATGCCTTCCTGAAGAAGTACATTCCCGCCTCAACGAGGTTGGCCCTCCAGAGGCAATTTCTACATCTAGTGCAGCGCGACAAGTCAGTGGATGAGTTTGTTCAGGAATTTACTCGCTTGGGTCGTTATGCAGGGACGACCATGACAGACGATGAAGAGAGGGACAATCTCTTCTATCATGGATTGAGGGAGAATCTAAGACAACCCCTCATATCGATGAAACGTGCGGGTTTCAACGAATTGGTGGAGGCGGCCCGAATTTTGGAGAGTGACATGGAGCGATCCCAGCGTCGCAACGGTTTCACACCCAAGCAGGGGAGGAGAAGAAGCCTGCTCAGTTCCATGGAAAGGCGGAAGGGAGCCGATGGAAGAAGAAGCCTTCCCCATATAAGTCGGGCGAGAAAAGTAATTGGACGTCCGGAGGGTCACGCTCTAAGGGACCACAGACGTGTTACAGTTGTGGCAAGCCAGGCCACATAGCAAGATTTTGTACCCAAGGGGGCGCTGAGCAAGAGCCAAGGCAGGAGCAGACCGTACGCTCCGGACCCAGTGCAGCAGAGAAGGGGAAGATGGCGGAGTCGAGTGCTTCCTGGTTTCAACCAGTGCAGCCAAGGGCCTATAACCTTGGGCAGCAGGAAGCAATCCGCCAATCGATGTGGTGACAGGTATGAGAGTTCAACCTGCATCGTAGATTTCTTCCTTTCAAGCCTTTTTATGTTTGTTGCTTGTGTGTAGGCTTTGTAGTGGTATCTGGGTACCCCGCTAGAGTACTTTTTGATACGGGCGCGTCGCACTCCTTCCTTGCGGAAAGTTTCACCCGGAGGATTGGAGTTGAGTCCTTCGCAACGGACTCAGAGTTGAAAGTGCGCATGCCCAATGGGTCGTCTATGACAACCATGGCTAAAGGGCGGATTTGTTGGAGTCTTAAGGGAGTCGACTTCATTTTAGTAGCGGCGATCTTGCCGTTGTCCGAGTTCGATGTGATTTTGGGGATGGATTGGCTAGCGGAGCAGCGTGCCAGTATCGACTGTTTGTCCAAGGTGGTAACCCTGAGGGGCGTGGGGCAAGCAGAAGTCAAGTTTGAGGGCCTGCATGGAGTGGCCTGTTTCCTAGTTTCGGCACTTCAACTAGTGCGAGCTATAAACCAAGGGGGTGTAGCTCTAGTAGCGTTGTTGGAGGTTAGTCTTTCCAGGCTGTCTCTTGGAGAAGTGCTCGTGGTGGCGGAGTTTGGAGATGTTTTTCCTGAGGAGCTACCGGGAGCACCTCCTCGGCGGGAGATTGATTTCTCCATCGAGTTAGTGCCCGAGGCTAGACCAGTGTCACGACCACCCTTTAGGATGGCACCAAAGGAGTTGGCCGAGCTCAAGGTTCAGTTGCAGGAGCTTTTGGAGCAAGGGTATATCAGGCCCAGCTCTTCACCGTGGAGTGCGCCGGTGTTATTTGTAAAGAAGAAGGACGGTAGTATGCGTCTGTGCATAGATTACCGTGAGTTGAACAAATTTACTGTCAAGAATAAGTATCCGATTCCTCGGATAGACGATCTCTTCGACCAGTTGGTGGGGTCGGTGGTGTACTCTAAGTTGGACTTGAAGTCCGGATATTATCAGTTGCGGATTCGTTACGAAGACATACCCAAGACCGCGTTTGGTACGAGGTATGGTCATTTTGAGTTCTCGGTGATGTCGTTCGGGCTGACGAACGCGCCGTCCGTGTTCATGGACTTGATGAACCGAGTGTTTCGCGAATATTTGGACTGGTTCGTAGTCGTCTTTATCGATGACATATTGGTGTATTCCAAGTCGGAAGCGGAGCACGAGTCGCACTTGCGGACAGTGTTGCGAGTACTGAGAGAGAACCAGCTTTATGTGAAGTTCTCCAAGTGCGAGTTCTGGTTGGAGAAAGTGGCATTTCTAGGCCATGTGATTAACGGGGATGGGGTGGCGGTAGATCCAACGAAAGTAGAAGCCATCAGAGAGTGGCCAGTTTTGAGGACCGTGGCGGAAGTCCGAAGTTTTCTTGGACTAGCCGGGTACTACCGAAGGTTTGTGGAAAACATTTCGCGGATAGCTCTACCCCTCACTTCACTAACTCGCAAGGATCAGAAGTTTGTATGGACTCAAGAGTGCAATCAGGCATTTGAAACCCTGAAGGAAAGGCTAATGACGGCGCCGATCCTAAGTCTACCAAAGGGGACCGAAGGGTTCCAGATTTTCAGCGATGCATTCGGATGCGGTTTAGGGTGCGTGTTGGTGCAGCATGGTAGTGTGATAGCTTTTGGGTCGAGGCAGCTGAAGCCTCATGAGAGAAATTACCCCGTCCATTATTTGGAGTTGGCGGCAGTAATTTTTGCTTTGAAGTTGTGGAGGCACTACGTTTTTGGTGCAAAGGTGGAGATCTTCACGGACCACAAGAGTCTGAAGTATCTTCTAGATCAGAAGGACCTAAATATGCGGCAGCGTAGGTGGGTCGAGTTCCTTGGGGACTACGAGGTGGCGATTCAGTACACGCCAGGGAAAGCCAATGTGGTGGCAGATGCTTTGAGTAGGAAATACTCGGGGCAAGGAAATTGGATTGAAGCTCACGATGAGCGGTTAAGGCGGGACTGGGAGTCCCTTGGTTTGGAATGTGTGGCAAGAGGCGAGTCTAGCGTGGCTCGACTAAATTGGATTGAGATGCAGAGTGACTTATGCGATCGTATTCGGGAAGCGACCCATGTAGATGCGGAGTTCCAACCTTTCATGGAGGAAGCTCTAAAGGGCGAGGGTAGCGCCTGGGAGATGGTTGATGGGATTGTGAGGAAGGGCGGAAGGATTTATGTACCGCAGTTCGGCAAGCTCCGCGAGGAATTGATGTTTGAGGCTCACTTCACTAAGTACTCCATTCACCCGGGTAGTACAAAGATGTACTTGGATTTGAAGAAGTCCTATTGGTGGCCTGGGATGAAGCGGGACGTAGCGTTGTGTGTGAGTCGGTGCCAAACATGTGCCTTGGTGAAGGCCGAGTGTCAGAAGTCGGGCGGGTTCTTGAAGCCTCTTCCAATCCCCGAATGGAAATTTGATGACATCTCCATGGATTTTGTGCATGGGTTGCCTAGATCGCAGCAGAGTAATGATGTCATTTGGGTGATTGTGGACCGCTTGACCAAAGTGGCACATTTCATCCCAAACCGGAAGAAGGACGGTGTGGAAAAGTTGGTGGAGTTGTACGTCCGCAATATTGTACGACTTCATGGGATTCCGAAGAGTATAGTCAGCGACCGGGATGGACGTTTCACGTCTAAGGATTGGCGGTTGGTGCAGAAGAGCTTGGGCACAAAACTCAAGTTCAGTACGACCTTTCCTCAAACCGATGGGCAAACTGAGAGAACGAACCGTACTTTGGAAGATATGCTAAGGATGTGTACTCTCGACTTCGGCAAGAAGTGGGAGGATCACCTCTTCATGGTGGAGTTTGCTTATAACAATAGTTACCAAGCTAGTATCAAGATGGCGCCATATGAAGCTCTGTATGGAAGGCGGTGTCGAACAGCGATGTCTTGGACAGATGCGGGAGACACCAAGCTTTTGGGGAAAGAAGTGGTAGCCGACGCTAGTGAGCTAGTGCGGACCATCCAAGAGCGCAAGAAGGTAGCTCAAGATCGGCAGTCGAAGTATTTCAATGCTCGCCACAGGCATGTGGAATTCGCTGTGGGCGACTGGGTGTATCTTAAGATCAAGCCGTTCAAAGGCGTTTCGCGAATTCTCCGACTCAAGAAGTTGAGTCCGAGATTTTTGGGACCATTCAAGGTCATCGAGCGAGTGGGAGAGGCAGCGTACCGGTTGGCGTTGTCCACAGAGCTAAGTGGATTGCATGACGTTTTTCACGTCTCCGTCCTGAGGAAAGCTTTGTTAGAAGCCAGCGTGGTGATTGAGCCGACGGTGGTGCCAGTAGAGGAAGACTTGAGGACGCGAGTTCGTCCAATCGGGATAGAAGACTCAGAGGTTCGGCAATTGCGGAACAAGGAGGTCAGACTCGTAAAGGTCCGTTGGGACAACTGTGGCTGCGAGGAGCTCTCATGGGAGCGAGAGCAGGCCATGCTGGAGGAATACCCCGAGCTTTTCTCCTCAGGTACAGTTTTGTTTTGTTTACCTTCCATGTTTTAAATTTCGGGACGAAATTCTTGTAAGGGGGAGAGAATTGTAACACTCCAAAACTTGGAAGGGGAATCGACAGCGTCGTTTTAGCCAAGTTTGGGTTTTGGAGCAGGCGACACGGGCGTGTCAGGGGCGTGACACGGGCGTGTCAGGGCATGGTCGACCGCGGAGCTTGTGGTCGATGTTTTGAGGGTCGACGTTCGTCGAGCTCAGGAACACGGCCTGGGACACGGGCGTGTCCCTGGCCGTGTCCTTCTCGGGCTGTTTGCAGGATTTATTCTGCTAGGCGTGACACGGGTCACGACACGGCCGTGTCGGGTCTGACACGGGCGTGTCGAAGGCCGTGTCTTTGGCCGTGTCCTTCTCTGACTGGGAAAATTGGTCGGTGGGGGGCGTGACACGGGTCTCGACACGGGCGTGTCAAAGGAGACACGGGCGTGTCGGAGGCCGTGTCAAAGGCCGTGTGCTGGTTTTCGAATCGGTCGAGACGACGAATGGGTAACACGGTCTGGCACACGGCCGTGTTGCAACCCGTGTTCAGCCCAGTTTTTGTGATTTTAGGCCGAATCGTGGCCGTCCGTTTCTTTGGTATGAGATACAACGGATGGGGGCTAGATCTGAGGGATTAAACTCGGGAATAGGGTTTGAAACCCTCACTTTTCTCCTATCTTTATCTCTCTTGATTCTAGAGAGAAGGGAGAGCAAGGAGGAGGAAGAAGGCCAAGATCCGGCCGCCGGCGAAGCTTCGGAGGTCCATTTCGCGAGCGGAGTTCAGATCCGCGAAGGTGGGAGCGTTGCGGTGGTTTTCAACCGAGCAAATCTTCTCCATGGCTAGGAAGAGGGGATGGAAGGTAACGACACTTCTCCTCTCGTTTTTTTAGAATTTAGGATGCATGAATAGCATCCCCTTCCTTTCGTATTTTGAGCACTGAATCTCTCACATGAGAGGGATTCGTGTAGCCTAGATTCAAGAGGAACCTCCGGGTTGAGTATGTTCATCCCGGCATGCTTTGCATTAGAGATCCGCTCCGTTAGCGGATTAGGCATTGTGGGTGAAGCCGTGGTCGCGACCGTTAGTCCGACCCGGTGATGTTGCATAGCGAGCTTCGAGGATTCGGTAGAAATCCATTGCGGCAATACGCCGTTGTATGTATGCGTCTTCCCCCTTATATTTGAGTGAGTACTCGTGGTCGGAACCGGACAAGGTTAGCTCCATGTTGTGCGGTAGATGGTTTCCTTGGAGCACGGGAAAGACACGGTGCGAATGGTGATTGGGGTGGGGAAACCTCTGGTTGTGCTGTGCAAAGGCGCGGCTATGTCTCCGTGGTCGGCTGGCTATCCCGTGACGCGCAAGTCATGTGGGGAAAGTGTCCCGGCGAGACTAGCCCCTTGTGTGGGACTGACGAGAATGTCGAGCGGAGGGCAAGCCCGGGCAATGTGGCCATGAGCGGGTGGGGTCCAGCAAGGCTTCTTAGAATCGGTCAGTGTGAGACGGAACCCTGACATGCGAAGTCAGAATGTGCGGGCAAGCCCGTGGTTATATGACCCTTGTGCGGGTGGGGCCTTTGCGAGGTTCCGTGTGACGGTGTGTGTGCCGTTAGGGACATGGTGGTTCCCTTGTGTTTGCGGTTTTAAGCCAATGGGGAAACGGAAGTACCCAGTGTTTGATGATGTGCTAGATGCATACGAGCTAGGGTGCCTTGGGTGAAACCCGGGTTGCATTCATGTTGCATAGTAGGCCCTTTCACTTTGTACAAAACATAGATAACATGTATGCTGTATGAGACATCCAAGCCTGTTTTACCGCTTTATTATATATACTCTTTCGTATACGAAGTGCTAACTTGCAGGTGGAGTGGTACCCCGGGGTCCGTTAGGGACGGCCGGGAGGAGATGTGTTTGTTACACAGTAGAGGTCAGCCTTTGTTGACCTACGTTACTTCAAATCCTTACAGGGCAAGGATCGCATGCAGGAGCTAGCGCGCCGGGCGAAAAGCCCTAAGCCTCATGAAGTGTTGCTGTGCTGGACTATTTTCTTTTCCTTGTTTTGCTGCTGTTGTTTGACTATGTCCGGCTTGCATGCCGAGGTAGCCTAGGGGTGCTTGGCACTTTTATATTTGGACTTATATTGTGTAAGGCCTTAAGGCCATTTGATACTCTTCTGTTAGTGGATAACTTCTGCCTGTTAGTGTTCTGTTTCCGCTGTGTTTGTCTGGAGTTTTGAGATTGGGTAGTTTTATATCATCTTTTAATACTAAAGCTGTGGCGTCCGTATGTTGTGGGGCCCCGGCCGGACCCATATTATATGATCTTTACAGGGGAGGTGTTACAACTTCTCTATAGTATGAATAGTATCATCAGCGGTTATGATAGCTTCATTACCTGAGAAAGTTTGTAGCGATGAGAACTTTGACTCGTCTCCAGTGAAATGATGACCATACCCCGAGTCAACTTTACAGTCATCTTGGTAGTCGACAGTGGAAAGAGCATGGACACACGTGCCCGTCAGAAAAGCTCCTCCCCACCCGGCTTCTTCAGTACTGGAACCAGCTCCCTCCTTATCTACAACATGCCCAGGCTGCAGCTTGACCTTGCAGTCTCGTTTGAAGTGACCTGGCTGATTGCACCTGTAGCACTTCAACTCCTTCCAGCTCTTCTCAGGAGCAGCACTCCTCTTTTGTTGATAGGAAGTTGAAGGCCCATCCTCAGCAATAGTCTTCTTCTTCTTTTCCCATCTCTTCTTCTTCTTACCTGTGAAGAGAGCCTCACTACCTCCTTTAGAGATAGTGACCCCAGGCATCTGATTAGCCAGGCTCTCCTGTGAAGCTAGTAGGTTCTCCAACTCCATCAAGGGTGGTTGAGTAGCCCAGCCTTGAACAGAATTCATAAAGGCCACATATTCCTTCCGCAAACCGCAGATTATGTGCCTCTTTAACTTGGCTTCAGAAATAGGCTCATCAGGGTCCAGTGCTGAGATCTCAGCGCACAGGTTCTTTATCTTAAGAAAGAACTTTAAGATGGACGAATCTCCTTGAGTTGCTCTACCCAACTCATTTTCTAGGAATTGTAGCTTTGTTACATTCTTCCTATTGAACAATCCATCGATGGATGTCCAAATCACAGCAGCAGACTCACATCCTAAGATGTGATCAAAGAGTTCAGGTGAGATAGCCCGCTTGAGAGCAAACTCTGCTTTCGCGTTGGTCTTTCTTTAAGCTCTCACCTATTCAACAGTACCAGTTATAACAGTAACTTCTTGCTTGTCGTCACCACCGACGACTTCCCACAGCTCTTCACCCAGAAGATAGCTCTTCATACAAGACTTCTACTTTTTAAAGTTAGTCGATGTAAGAAGCTCAATACCAAGACCCCTTGCGTAACCACCTTCCATTGAAACAACTGATCTAAAAGCTTCCAGAAGCGCCGAGCACAATTGAGGTTGATCACTGCTCAAGCCCTTGTTCCCTCTGATACCATGTTAAAATTCCTCAAGATAATCAGGAGATAGCTCTGATACAAAGTAAAACTTTCATAGCTATCAAGATGACACCTTGATTAAGCAGAAAGCGGGAATTAGGCGCAGGAACACTCCAACCATAAACTGAGCTCAATAAACCAGATACAATAGAAGACAACACAAGTCTTGTATTATCAACAATCTTGTTTACAAGACATGACATACATGGCGAGACATGATTCGCCAATGTACAAAAGAAGAGCAAACAATCAAAATAAAAACAAGCCAGGCGGATAGCCTCAGAGACCGCCGAGTCTGCCGAGACCGTTGAGACCGCCTAGCCGCCGCTGCACCGAAATGAGCTATGAAGTCCGCGTAGACCGCGGACAACCCGTTATTCTGCTGAACACCTTTGTCAGCTCTCTGCAAGCCGCCTGACCGCAGAAGTCGCCTAACTTCCAGTGTCCGCGAACAAGTCGCTGCCGAACTGAAGAACAGACCGGCAGACAAGTTATTGAACTGGGAAAGCTGAAGGAAAGAAGACCGGCTGGCTGCAACCGTGACCTGCTGCAAGCCGATGATTGATAATCGCAAGCTCGACTGATCCCTGACCGCAATCAGCACCAAAAACCTGGCTTCACAGTGCTAGCCGCACAACCTGCAAACAGCAAAGTGGTTAACTTTCTCAAACCGCACGGGCAGAAAATCCGAGGCTGTAGCTATTAACACACGCTCAACTTACTGCTTATTCAGTTAATTATGATGTCACAGGGGGTCCTATTTATAGGCACGGGGAGGAGTGTGGTCACCGCCCTAGTAGATAGAAACACCACTCCAGCCCACAGCTAGCATAAAGCAGTCCGCCCAGTCCGCATGGACAAGGCCGGACACCAGCTTATCCGCCTACTAACAAAGGAGGCCGGACAGGAATCCAGTCCGCATGCCAGCGGACAACGCACCAGCCCGCAACAACCATTTCGACCAAAGGCACAAACCGCCCGGTTAACTGCAGACATTGCGGACTCTGCGATCAACCTGAACTTGTCACAGATCGTGACCAAGTCCAAAACCGGAGAACAACTGGCGCGAGCTCTGCGAACACAAACAACTGTCCACCCAGCTCGCCAGCTCCATTCAGTTCGCCTAACCACGAACTCCGCGGTTACCTCCTAACCACACCACCAGAGATCAAGAGCAAAAGCCAAAGCCGACCTCCCGATCTCCAACAACAGTCCGCATCAAGCGGACTCCGCAAATTCAGAATGAGACCGCCCCTCCCACGGATACATCGCCTATCCGCACGGATACTCAAGGGAACTAGGCAACTGCTGAACAACTAGCCGAACTGGCTAGTCGCATCACCAGGCCGCAATATCAGACCGTCTAGGTGGCATTATCAGTCAGCAGGACTGTCCGCCCAGGCCGCGCGATCTGCCTAATCAACCCTCACTTTCACTTCACAATTTCAACACTTCCACTTTTTAATTCCCTCTTTATGTGCCCCCCCCCCCAATGTGTCTCTTCATTTTACTTTTCTTCTAGGTTCTTCCATGATTGCTAGAAAAGAAGCAATGATTCGAGGCTTTAAGAAGTTGGAAAAAGGAAGGCATCAAGTTCGAGTTTTCAAGAGAGAGTTAGAGAGTTGTATTTTCTTATATGAATGCTACATGTTGAGCTTTTTATTTAAGAAGTTATTTCATGAATGTTTTTCTCTTCTCTAAAAATTTAGTTGATTTTATTTAATTTTTAAACTCTTTTTTTATAGTAATAAAAATGCAATTTTCTCTTTCTATTGTTATTTCATTTTTCATCATGAGTAACTAATCTTTTTCTTAGTACCTGATTGATTAATATTGGGATGAAGATTAAATCATAATTTATCGTTTCTAATTTTTAGAAGTTTTCGTTTCGATTTATTTCCGATTTATTTTTGGTGGCGAGTTTATATTGTTAGTATATAAATTTCGTTATCTGATTGACGACTTAGTGACCGAGAGGCTCGTGGATACCATAGATCGCTCGAAAATAAAGAGATTTAGATATTTTCTTTGAGAATTGGAAATATCAAGTCTTTTGGTTTGCAAATTTTTTTTTTGTGATTTTAATTTATTTCAAATTTTAAGACATTATATTTGAAGTAATATTTAAATTCTGCGGTAGTGGACTCTAGCGAGCTTCTATCATATTTTTCAGGCTCTGTTTGGCGCGGCTGCAGCGATTGGAGAAGCAGTGGTGGGAAGCAGTGGTGAAATAATCAGCTGTTTTGCAGAGTGGTGGCAAAATCTGTGAATCTGTTTGGAAGAGCAGCGTTTGCAGTGCTGTTTATATACATTATATAACTTATAATATTTAATATATTTAATATAATAATATATAATAATAATATTAATAATATATATAACTTAATATATAATTATAATAATAATTTAATATTAAAATTAAAAAAAAGGCAGCAGCGCTGCAGCCAAAAGGCTGCAGCGCTGCTGCGTTTTCTGAGTCGCGGAAGGCCTTCCGCGACTCAGAAAACGCCGGCCACCGCTCAAAAGAGCGGTGGCTGATGCCACCGTACCCCCCCCCCCCTCCCCCCCCCTCTAAATCTGTTTGGCGCGGCGGTGGCAAAATCGGTGGTGTGCTGCTTCAAAAACGCCGCGCCAAACAGAGCCTCAATCATCTAATCGAAACGTAATTTTTAAGAATTAAATCGCATCTTTTATAATCGGATTTCCAAAAACACCAATCAAGTGCTAAGGCTTTTTAATCTTGAATTTTTCTCTTACTACTTTTCAAATTGCAATATTTAAGTTTTCTAAAAACAAAACAAATTTTCAGTCGATAAATTAATAGGAATTTTGCGTGAGTAAGATTACTCGACAGGCCCCGGGCAAATATGACAATTTTTATACTATATTTCGGTAAGTATACTTGCCTATTTCAGGATATTAGTTTGGATCATTTTTAAAACTATAAAATCTTCATTAGTCGTCGGGTGTGGCCCCGACGTCGGCCATCGGGAGTAACCCCAGGTCCGGCCGCCGAGAATGGCACCGATGTGGGACGCCTGGTGGAGGGCGTTGCTCCGACCGGCTGACCACAAGGCGCGGCTGGCCGACGCCGGTCCGGACGGGAGCGGCACCTCCTCCTGCGACAGCCTCAGGAGGGAAGGCTCCCCCCGGCTCAGGTGGTCGGCGGGGCCACCGCGCCATGCAACCACGACTCCGAGGCGCGGCCTCTCGGCCGGCAAGAAACGTTCCCGACCCTCGCGCGCCCGGCCCCCGCGCGCCCGGCCCCCGTGCGCCCGGGCTTGGATGGTGGGATCATGAGGAAATGGAAGAACGCACCCTGATATTCCTTATAAAAGGTGAACGTCTTTGATTTCAAGGATACCTAAATCACCTAGAGGGAGGTGAATTGGTTTCTTAGTCCTTAATGATTTATTTTTTATTTTCTTTTCTATATGTGCTTTATTAGTTGGTTGGACTTTGCTTTCAAGATATGTAACCTGCAACACAACAAACATACAGAGCACACACATGATTTATATTGGTTCCCCTAATAAGGGTACATCCACTTTCCTTCCCACCTATCCAACTATCTTGTTGTACTAGGCACTTCTCCAAAACACTACTCCTAAGAGCTTACACCTCAGATCGCTCAGGACCTATCAGTCTCTTCCAAGACTTACAACTCAGTCATAAGGGCCTAAAACTCAATGATCAGCAAATCACCTACCTCAAGCCAAAGGCCCTACACTCAGGCTTGGAGGACAGCCCTACCTCAGATCCACTAGGGATCCTACCTCAGAGAGAATGGCTCTCCTACTGCTTAGGCTGTTAAGCCCTATCTCAGATCCACTAGGGATCTTACAGCTCAGGCATAAGTGCCCTACAACTCAGTGAGAATGACTCATCTACCTTAGACTTTCTACCAAGTCCTACAGCTCAGACCAAAGGTCATACCCTCAGATTCTCAACAGAATCCTACCTCAGAGCAAATTTGCTCCAACCACTCAGATCCAAAGGATCCTACAAGATGGAGGTGGGTTGTGTGGTTGATCTTGACACAAGAGATGTTTCTCTGTGCCAAGGTTCTGGACAGAGAAAAACTCAGCCCTACTATGACTCCAGGAATATATTTCCCGAGTCTATTTTTACCTGAATTGAGATATACTCAGTCCTAGCTTCTTCTTTACATCACTAGAGATTTTTCCAGCTGGGACTGAGAAGTGACTGCAGCCAAACTAGCTACTACCTAAGCTGAGAGAATCCCAACCCAACTTTTTCTCAGCAATAAGGATGTGGATTTTGCTTTGGCTTTTGCTGGAAGTAGATTGCAGACAACTGTTCTGCTTCTTCTTTCTTTCTCGGGCTTAGAAGATTCAGCCCTAACTTCTTCTTCACAGCTTCCAGTAAATGTTCTTCAGGGTTGTACAACTGGATCCGTGAAGAACTAGTTGGTGCAGATGGAAAATGGCATCAACTATCTTGCTTTCTTCCTTCAGAGATTTGCTCTGATCTTGCTTATGTCAATGGAGAAGATAATCAACTAACTTTTTAGCCTTCAGACTTGCTATTTTGAGCTTCATGTTCTTCAGTCACAACAATAATGACGATGAAGAAGAACAACACCAACAGCTTCCTTTTCTGTAAAAAGGCTTCTCCTTTTACTGATTGCAACCACACGGATCTTTTAGCAGTGGGCCCACACCATTGATGGTCAGCTACAACCTTGCTTTAATGCCAACTGTCGTATAGTAGCTATGCTGCGCTTTTTGTCATGTACTATAGCTTTCCCGCTATCAGTTTGAATAATGTTGACTTGCTGACGTCATCGTCTGTGGACTTAGCCAAAATCAAGCATTAGTAGAATAGGCATTGAGTGAATGAGCTTCACTCAACGCCAAGTCACTTATAAAAAATTTTGTCTATCTAGGCGTTGACAGCGTTGAGTGAGAAACATCACTCAACGCTTTTTTCCTTAGCTTATTCTTCAGCCTTTTTTGCATGCTTGGTGTTGAGAGCATTGAGTGAACACCCCTTACTCAACGCTTTCTATCTTAATCAATTTCCTGCTTCTTCAGCATCGTAAGCGTTGAGAGAATTAAGTGAGCACGCCTCCATCAACGCTTTTTGTTTAGCCAGATTTTCTGAATCATGTCATTGAGAGTGTTGAGTGAGCATGTCTCACTCAACGCTTTCTACCTTAGTTAGATTTTTCAGCTCATTGGTATTGAGTGAGTAAGCTCCACTCAACGCATTTGTACTTAGCCAAATTTCTGCTTCTGAAAACACAGGTTTTGACTGAATGATGGTCAGTTAATGCTTTATCATATGACGTTGAGTGAGCTTGCCTCACTCAATGCCTGTGGACTTAGTCAAATATCAGCACAGATTTTTTGTGGCTCTAACTTACAAGGCAATACTCAATGAATATAGAGTATGGCATTGAGTGAGTGATACTCACTCAATGCCTGTGGACTTAGCTACTTTTCTGCCCATTTCTTCTTAGGCTTTTACTGCATTAGCTTGTCTCACAGCCTTTTATTGTATGACATTGAGTGAGTTGACTCCACTCAATGCATGTGGACTTAGCCACTTTCTCAGCTTGCCACTACTTTGGCTTTGACTGTATAGGCTCCACTCAGCATTATAAGTCGTCTGGCGTTGAGTGAGTAACCTTCTCTCAATGCCTGTGGACTTAGACAAATTTTCGTCTATCCAAAGATTTGCCTAGACAGTACCTGTTTTGGCCACTTGGACAACCTGTCCAATCAATATATAGTAGACATCCTACAATCACTAAACTTGAGCACAAGTTAGATCACCACATGTGTATATATTATTTGTTAGGCTCTCTTCAAATCCAGGACATTGGGATCAATGGACCCAACAATCTCCCTCTATTTGAAGAAGTCAAAACCTATGACAATGTATACACTAATACAACTATGCAACATATACAATAAACAACAATCTAAATAATTCAAAAATAATGATTATTCACAAAATAATTTTCATTTATCTTTTAATGAATAACTATTCTTGTGCATTTAACAAAATAACACACATTCCTTAAGCCCTTTAAGCAGAACTTGAAACTTTTCAAGTTTCAGGTTCCCTTATCACAATCCCACTGCCCTTTGGCTTCTTGACTGATTTCTCTTCAGCAACTACCTTCTTCTTTCCTTTGCTATCTTTCTTGTCTGCTTTAGCTGTTTCAGCTTCTTCTTTATCTTTCTACCTCTAAAAGTAGCTGAAGGGCTTGAGGAAGTACTTGGAGAGTTTAACTACACCAGAAAGCAAAGTGTTAGCATTCTTATTCTTCCAGTAAATCCTCCTTGCAATGTCCCTCTTTTCCATTATCTCTCATTCCATTTTGTTGTACCACTTTCCTCTGTCTGACCTCTTGTTTTTGACTTGATCCCAAGCAAGCAGAATGATGGATCTGGACTCAGGGCTCCACTGTTCGAAATCAGGTCTCTTCTCCATTTCCTCCCTGTATCTCTTTTTCCTTATCCTGACTTCCTCTTCAATTTCAGCAGTTGTAGTCATTTCTTTGGTTTGTAATGCTTGGTCTGCAGTGGGGCTGAAGGAAGAAATCTTAGCAATAGTAGACTGTTCTCCCCACTGGGCACCATCACTATCCCCTTACCACAGTGGGCCCCTGACTCTGGGAACATGAATCCAGATCTGTGGCCGACTGTAGTCGAATGACGAGAACATGTGCAGTTGGGTATTATGCGTCCGCTTATGAGCTTGATAAAGGAGGTCGGGGGTTCGAATCCCGCCTCAACAACCTACCCTGGTTAAATTCATCCTGGGTGATTTGGTTGGGGATGTTCTCTCCTTTCGACTGCAGTTGATAACAGATCTCGATTCATTTTTCCCTAGTCAAAGGGCCTACCGTGATTTCTAACAATATTGATAGTGTAAATACAAAACAATATAGAAATTTAATATTGAGCTATGGGATTTGATCACTCATATATAGTTTATTATGATATACTCTCTCTCTTATTTCTATTATTTTCTTCTACTCTACTATGTTACTTCCCTTATGAATGGTTGGAGTGGACATTTGTGTTCATCAATTAATTCATTTGTGGACGCTTGATTCTGCCAAATCCAATTGGACATTTCTTCTATTTCCACATCTTTATATATAGAAATATGGTTATCTTCAGGATGATATAAGCGATTAGCCCTGTTCAAAGAAATCTATCAATATCATATCTAATTTCTACATTTTTTGCACTATTCTGCAATATTGTGAAGATGGGTCGGAATCTGAGGAAGATGTCAATCAATTGATTGATAAGTATGGTGCCCTTCTGGATGCTTTGAAAAGGAGCAATAAGTTAGCCAAGAAATAAGCTAAGGAGATCATCTCCCTACAGTTGTCTGCTTCCCAGCAGGCTGAGACAACATCCTTGCCAGATCAGAAGATAAGGGAAGTCAGTTAACTAAAGATCACAACACTCATCTAGATTGGGACCATCAACAATAAGAACATGATCATTATGGATCTTGAGGAAAATCTCCAAAGGGAGAAAAGGATTGTGGCTAAATATTCAAAGCCAAATATTGTGTTGCTTTTGATAGATTCCTTCACCTCTCAAAAGGATAAGAGAGGTTTGGGATTCAAAGGGAACACTAGAGTTGTCCATCCCAGAGGGAAAGACAAAGCTCCAATTCATCCCTAGGCATCACTGCCTCACATCTCTTTTAAGAAAGCGATGTTACCATCAAACAGGTATGACCAAGAGAGTATTTATGGTCACTGGGTGAATGGAAGATCCACAAGTGTGAGCAAAAATATTAACAGCTATGGTGGAAGATATAGCAAGGGGATGAGTGCCTTTAAGGCTCCCCATGAGGAAATTCAAATGGCCCACCATGAACCATTGTATTTGGTGCACCAGCCCCCATACTCAAGAATGTGGCAATGGCTAGCTCTCAAGACCAACCAGCAAAGACTCAGACAAGGAGTAAGTCTATCAGTAAGCCTGATTTGGCTATCTCTGATGCTATCAATAGTATGTCCTCTACAAAGAAGATTGTTGTTGATGACATTCAGAGCAAGCCAAGTAAGTCTATTGGAAGATTATCTTTCAGTCAGATTCTTGCTAAAAGGAACTTGAAGAAGGTTGTTGCTCTTCCTTGTGTACATTCAGCAACTAACCAAACTGCAAGACTTGCTTAGAAAAGAAGATATAATATACAAGAGTGTTGATGTTGTGGCAAAGTGGGTCATTTTGCCTTAGATTGCTGACACAATCCAACTGCTCCCAGAGCAAGTGATAGTCTTCCTGTCAAAAAATATGCAGGAAGACAATTTCTTTTTCAGGCTAACCAAAACCTAGGATCCAATAAAAATTGTGATCCTAAGGTAACTTAAATCATGTTTTGCAGGTTAGTGCAAGTGCCCATACCCCTATATGGTACTTGGACAGTGGATGTTCCAGGAACACGATTGGAACAAGGACCAACCTGAAGGAGTACACTCCAGTGAAGGATGGACCAATATAATCTTTGGTAGTTCAGACAGAGAAGTCACCAAAGGCTATGATAAGATCACCAATGGCATCGTCACCATCTCAAAAGTTGCTAATGTTGAAGGGTTGTAACACAACTTGATAAACATAAGCCAACTCTGTGATCTTGGCTATGTCATTGTATTCCACAAGGATGAGTGCCAAATTAAGAGGTCAAGTGACCAAGAGGTCATCTTGACAGACACTAGGAGTGAAAATGTGTATTGTCTAAATTATCTATGTTTAAGTCAAGACTCTCTTATATGTCTAGTTACAAATAAGAAAGTCTCATATTGTGTACAATGGCACAAAAGACTAGCTCATTTGAACTATAAGGCCATTGGTAAGCTCTTCATTAAAGAGTTAGTAAGGAATGGTCCTAAGATGAAATTAACCAAGGAAGGTATTTGTTCTGCATGTTAAAAGGGCAAACATACCAATGCTTCTTTCAAAAGCAATGGGACCAAAGAATCTGTGAGGTGTCTATTGTTGAAACCAAAAACTTGGTCTCTGTGGAGTTCGGGGTCCCAAAAGAGGAGTGACCTCACACCTACTACACTCGGGGGAACGTCACGGACCAAAGACTTGGGAAACTAGGAATAGACCCTCGGCTCTAGCGTGGAGGTCCCACCACACACCCGGAAGGTCACAAGAACACTTCCCCTCCCTTACCAATGGCTGAGCTGGATACCTTGGAGAGCTCTCAAACTCTTCCAAGAAGAAGAAACCAAGGGAGGAGGAAGCCAAAAACTCATCCTCTCCAAGGGTACCCAAGGGGGTCTATTTATAGTTTTCCTAAGCCTGGGGACCAAAAGGTCTGAAATACCCCTAGGGAAAATATGCCCTGAGCCAATAGAAAACACCCACATCGGGGGGTAAAGCGGTAATTTTTACCAAGAGAGCACGGTAAAAACACGACAACAAGAGGTCCGGGGGGATGGAGGCCAAACCATGACCCTCATCCCCCCGAACACCCGAGACGAGCGGGTAAAAACCCCTCCAAGGATCTACCTGCCCGACGCGAGAGGCTGGTCGCATACCGTTCTCTCCCCCTCCCCCCCCCCCCCCCCCCCGCGAGCTGACCGCCAGGGGTGAGAGCCTGTCCACAGGCCGCTCTCGTCCCCACAAGATGACCGCCCGAGGAGAGAGCCTGGTCGCATGCCGCTCTCTCCCCCGCGATCTGACCTCCCGGGGCGAGAGTCTGTCCGCACTCCGCTCTCACCCCCACGAGCTGACCCCCCGGGGCGAGAGCCTGGCCGCAGGCCGCTCTCGCCCCAGCGAGCTGACCACACAGGGCGAGAGTTTGGTCGCAGGCCGCTCTCGCCCCCGAGAGCTGACCGTGCGGGGAGAGAGCCTGGATGCAGGCCGCTCTCTCCCTCGCGAGTTGACCGCCCGGCCAGTCTCTCCTGACCCAGGGCTAGGGTGCAGGGGCGGGATCCTAGCCTCCAGCCGATCCCGCTGCTCCCACCTCGAAAAAAATCGAGTCGGGGGCAGGTGTCGGCCAACTTACCGCACCCGCCCCCCAAGGAGGAGCCAAGGGAGAGGCAAATTTTTCCTCCCCCTACTAGGATATGACAAGGGCTAAGCCTAAATTGGCCACCATGAGTGCAAAATTTCTCAAAAGCTTAAAAACATGTAACTGGTCTCACGCCTACCGTGGGGGACCTACTCTGCAAATACGTGGTTGTACACAATCCCCGCTCTTTTTGAGCGAGTTCCACGCTCGGAAAGAACCATCCAACCAAACGTATTCGCTGAGTGTAGCTTTTTCTCGCGGTTTGGAGAAAACACAAGGCATCTCCGAGGGGTCAACCTGCCATATCAGCTGATGGGAGCCTGGGTGGCGAGATTCCCTTCGAGCAAAAAACACTTAGCCTCCCGGAGGGGCCAACCTGCTATGCCAGCTGATGAGAGCCTGGGTGGCAATACCCCCTCCGGGTAAAAACACTTAACCTCCCGGAGGGGTCAACAAGCCATGCCAGCTGATGGGAGTCTAGGTGGTGAGACCTCCTCCGAGCAAAAAACACTTAACCTACTGGAGGGGTCAACCTGTTATGCCAGCTGATGGGAGCTGGGTGGCGAGACCTTCTCCAGGCAAAAAACACTTAACCTCCCAGAGGGGCCAACCTATTATGCCAGCTGATGGGAGCCTGGGTGGCGAGACCCCCTCCGGGTAAAAAACACTTAACCTCCCGAAGGGGTCAACCTGTCATGCCAGCTGATGGGTGTTGAAACTGAAAACCGGTCTCTGTGGAGTTCGAGGTCCCAAAAGAGGGGTGACCGCGCACCTACTACACTCAAGCGAACAATCTAGGCGCTAGACTAGGAACATAAGAGACAAACCCAAGGTCTCAGCGTGGAGGTCCCACCGCATACTCGGAAGACTAACAAACTCTTCCCCTCCCAAGCCAAAGGCTGAGCTAATTTGGCACCTTTGGAAGGCTCTCTTGGCCAACCAGAACCTCCAGGAAGGATCTCAAAATCCACTCCCTCTTAACTAAAGATGCCACCTCGGGTCTATGCACAACGCCCTTCAACTGCCCTCCTAATAGCATAACCTCGCCTAATAGTTCTATTTTTTTCCGTAGCCTTATTTGGGCCGCCACCAACGTAACACAAACCTCCTAGGGCTAGCAAAAGCATCGCAGACATTCCCCATTACAGGAATATACATTCCATACCCCGGCATGCAGGCCGGCAACATTAAAGAAATAAGTCTTCAAGGGCCGGCACGAACTTGGGCTTAAGCCCGCTGCTTTCCGCTAGATAAAGAATGCACAACTTCCTCGGAGTCTTCTCCGGGAACCCCAGAACATCACCAATCCGGCTCATACGTCCGGATGGGCTTCACACAGTATGCCTAAACCCGTACTCACACTTCCGGATGCTAATGTAGTTAATAGTGGGGACGTACATGTCAACCCGTCTGAGAGCTCCCTTCCTCCACCCATTGGTGGAGAGGGGCCTCCATGCAAATATGTAAATCGAGGGCTTCACCTGCCCGAGTAGAAACATCGTTACCCTTGACGCGTGCTTGGAGGCGATGCCGGAGAGGAACTCCGGGCTGTTCTTGCTAAAGACGATGCCGGGAGAGGAGCTCCCAGTTATTCTTGTTGAAGGCGATGCCTGGAGAGGAGCTCCCGGTTGATCTTGCACCATGCGGCTGTGGTGAAGAAGAAAGCTAGGACTCGACCCTACTTGAGGCGGCGACGGGAAAGGAAGTCGGTGGTCGGACTTGTTACTGACGGTGACGGGAAGAGGCTGGGCTGGCCTAGATGCAGCCGGCTTCGAGGAAGTGGCCGAGCTCGACCTTTCCGCAGGAGGAGTCGAGGAAGGGGGTCGAGCTAGGGCCATGATTTGGCGGCGACGGGAGAGAAGCTCCCGGCCAACCTCGTTCCAGGCGGTGCCGGGAGTGGCCGAGCCCTACTGCATGCCAATCTCGACTCCAGGCCGTCGGGCCTTGCTGCATGCCGATCCCGCCTCTTGGGCGGCCGAAGAAGGTGCTCTACCGCACGCTGATCCCGCCTCCTAGGCCGCCGGGCCTTGCTGCATGTCGATCCTGCCTCCTAGGTAGCCGGGGAAGATGCTCTGCTGCATGCCGATCTTGCCTCCGCCGGGCCTTGCTGGGAGGAATAATCCCTATCCCCTTTTTTGAGAAAAAGTCCCGATCTCCTTTTTTGCTGCTCCCTCCTTTCTTTTTATTATCCTCATCCCCCTTCTTTATTATCTCCATAATGAGTATTCTAATATGTATTATAAATATATATATATTATAAACAAATATGTATATATGTATATATTATAACATAAAACTTGAAATCTCCATACGCTTGTACGAGAGCTCGCACATCCTCGAACAGAGCTGCACCAAATCGCTGCTCATAGCACGCCTCGAGCCCGCTACCTGGGGAGGGTCCCACTTGGCCGGGTACGGGGTTGTACAATGGGAGCCTGGGTGGCGAGACCTTCTCCGGGTAAAAAACACTTAACCTCTCGGAGGGGCCAACCTGCCATGCTAGCTGATGAGAGCCTGGGTGGCGAGACCCCCTCCGGATAAAAAACACTTAACCTCCCGGAGGGGTCAACCTGTCATGCCAGTTGATGAGAGCTTGGGTGGCAATACCTTCTCCGGGTAAAAATCAAGGTACGCCTGCCCTGCCAGCTAGAGAGAGCCTGACAGCAGGACCATCATCGGAGCAAAGATACTTAGGCTTCCACGAGAGGTACGCCTGCCCTGCCAGCTAGTGAGAGCCTGATAGCGGAACCGTCATCAGAGCAAAGTGAACTTGGGCATCCACGAGAGGTACTCCTGACCTGCGAGCTAGTGAGAGCCTGACAGCGGGACCGTCATCGGAGCAAAGGTACTTTGGCTTCCACGAGAGGTACGCCTGCCCTGCCAGCTAGTGAGAGCCTGACAGCGGGACCGTCATCAGAGCAAAGGTACTTGGGCTTCCATGAGAGGTACGCCTGCCCTGTCAGCTAGTGAGAGACTGACAGCGGGACCGTTATCGGAGCAAAGGGAACTTGGGAATCCACGACAAGTACTCCTGACCTGCCAGCGAGTGAGAGCCTGACAGCGGGATCATCATCGGAGCAAAAGTACTTGGGCTTCCACGAGAGGTACGTCTGCCCTGCCAACTAGTGAGATCCTGACAGAGGGACCATCATCAGAGCAAAGGGAACTTGTGCATCAACGAGAGGTACTCCTGACCTGCCAGCTAGTGAGAGCCTGACAGTGGGACCGTCATCGGATCAAAGGTACTTGGGCTTCAACGAGAGGTATGCCTGCCCTGCCAGTTAGTGAGAGCCTGACAGCAGGAGCGTCATCGGAGCAAAGGGAACTTGGGCATCCACGAGAGGTACTCCTGACCTGCCAGCTAGTGAGAGCCTGGCAGCGGGACCATCATCGGAGCAAAGGGAACTTGGGCATCCACGAGAGGTACTCCTGACCTGCCAACTAGCGAGAGCCTGACAGCGGGACCATCATCGGAGCAAAGGGAACTTGGGCATCCACGAGAGGTACTCCTGACATGCCAGCTAGTGAGAGTCTGACAGCGGGACCGTAATCAGAGCAAAGGGAACTTGGGCATCCACGAGAGGTACTCCTGACCTGTCAGCTAGTGAGAGCCTAATAGCGGGACCGTCATCGGAGAAAAGGGAACTTGGGCATCCACGATAGGTACGTCTGCCTTGCCAGCTAGTGAGAGCCTAACAGCGGGACCGTCATCGAAGCAAAGGTACTTGGGCTTCCATGAGAGGTACGCCTTCCCTGCCAGCTAGTGAGAGCCTAACAGCGGGACTGTCTCGGAGAAAAAAGAACTTGGGCATCCATGAGAGGTATGCCTGCCCTGCCAGCTAGTGAGAGTTTGACAGCGGGACCGTCATTGGAGCAAAGAGAGCTGAGCCACCCCCCGAGGCACTCTCAACCCTGCCAGCTGGTGTGAGCCTGTTTTGAGGAGATCCTCTTGGAGGTTGGGAGCTGGGCATGTCACCGAAGCTTTTTTAATTCCAACATCCTCAAACAGGGGAAAAAGATGGGTTGCATGACCCCCCGACTCAACTGGTCGGGGGCTGGACTCACTACAACATAAGAAAAATACAAGACTCCGCCGAGGCGAGGCTTCTTTAGGGGGTCTGGGCACGATGGCCGTCATCCTTCCCCTCGGATACCTCCATCTTGCTCAGGCTCTCCATGATCTTCTCCATCTCCTCTGCCTTGGCCAACCAAGAGAGGGTGTTGATGGTCGTGATATAGTATTGCCTTGCCATCCTGGAGTCTCCCTTGACTCTAACCTTGATCCCTCTTGAGCTGAACTTGAGGCACTGGTGGAACGAAGACGACACACAACGGAAGGCGCTGATGAGGGGCCTTCCGAAGATGGCATTGTAGCTGCTTGGAGCGTCAACTATGACGAACCGGTAGTTCCTTGAAGTCCCTTCCAATTTCACTTAGAGTCCTACTCCACCTTCAACCTCCTTCCTCTCCCCTGAAAATCCGAATAGGGGTCCATCTAAGGCCAACACCATCCTTGGCTCCACCTTTATCTCGTCAAACGCCTTCTTGAAAATAATGTTGACGGAGCTCCCATTGTCAACCAAGATCTGGGAGATGGTGTAGCCCTCGATGGCCATCTGGATGACCAGCATGTTGCAGAACAGATCCTCATGATCCGGAATGTCCTTCATAAAGAAGGTGATCTTCTCCTCCTAGGGCGGGGTCTGGGATGTCGAAGCGACGCTCCGTCGGTACATGACATGGATGCTCGCCTTCCGAGTGGCCTCGATCCCCACTCCACCTTAGATCACTATTATACCTCCTCGGGGTCCTACATCGACCTGGTCCTCATATATGTCTTCCCCCCGCCAATCGGGGTGGAAACTCTTCAACCTGCACCGGCAGCTGTTGCTGGGCAGGGCCTCTCGCCCCCCTCACTTCAAGGAACTCGGGGCATGTAGCTGTGGCGTGACCCTCCAACTGGTGGAAATCACAGTACGACAATTCTTTTTCCCCCTCTTTCGGCGGGCTCGGCAGTCTCTCCCGTTGCCTCTTCCTCCTTCACCTATTGTCAAGGCTTGTTATGGTAGGGGTAGGAGCTATCTTGGGGCTTGCCTCTAGAAGTTGAACCTCCCTTGGCCTCCGTGAAAGTTTCCCCCACCTTGGATGATAGCTCTTCCTGGACCCTGGACAGGTCCTCCCTGCTGCCTCCAGCCTAGTTCCGGACCCTCCTATCCCTGGAACCCCTGAGCTCTCTGCTCCTCTCTCCTTATTCCTTCCTGATGCCTTGAGACACCTTGATCCTTTAACTTCATCTCTGTTAGCTTTGCCAACTTCTTGAAAAATGCCTGGTTGGCCGCCTCCATGGCTATCTCCTCTGCCGCCCTTTCCATCAGCTCCTCGAAGGAAAGGGGGGCCTTTCGGGTCAAGCCCATCTTAAAGAAGCCCTCGCGCAACCGACCGTTAACGCATTTTGGAGGGCATACCCTGGCATCTCCTGGATGTCCAAGATCTCCTCTTGAAACCTATCAACGTAGTGGGCCAACGACTCCTCGTCCCTCTGCCTTATCAGAAAGATGGACTCAGGACTCTTCTTCCTCTTCTTGGAGGTGGAGAAGCGGAGCTGGAAGCTCCGGCTCAAGTCCTCGAACCTATAGTTCGACCTTGGAGGGAGTTGATGAAACCAGTCCCTTGCCTTGTCCTTCAACGTGATCGTGAAGTGGCGGTACTTGAAGACATCCGTTATCGGCCTGATGGAGACGGCATCCTCGAACTACTACAGGTGCTGGACTGGGTCATCCTTCCCGGCATAGTAAGCCATGTCAGGCTCTCTGAACCCCTCGAGAATGGGAGCCGAGATGATCAGCTCGCTGAAGGGTGACCCCATGAGTGCTGGTCTCGCAACCTCTACTCGCACGACCTGCTCGCATGGAGGGCTGGCACTCGCCGGGCTGGGGAACAACTCCCGGCCGGTGAGGTCTTGCTCGACCCCTTCTCCCTTCTTTCCTTACCAAGGCGCCTACCTGGTGCACTTCCTTCTCCACCTGCTGGGGTCATCTCACCTGTGCCGCTGGGAGGCAGCTCGCTGAGACCACTTTGAGTCAGCTCGCCGAGATCCCTGGAAGCTAGTTCCATGATGCCTTGTATGGAAGCTATGAACTCCTCCCTTCCTACGAAGGGTCTGGGGTTGGGGAGCTCGCCGAGATCATCACCACCTACTTGATCTCCAGTCATGACACTCTCCCGAGATCTTCTGTGCTGGTCACTGTCCACGCTTACCGCACCAAAATGTTGAAACCAAAAACTTAGTCTCTGTAGAGTTCGGGGTCCCAAAAGAGGGGTGACCTCACACCTACTACACTCGGGGGAATGTCACGGACCAAAGACTTGGGAAACTAAGAATAGACTCTCGGCTCTAGCGTGGAGGTCCCACCACACACCCGAAAGGTCACAAGAGCACTTCCCCTCCCTCACCAATAGCTGAGCTGGGTACCTTGGAGAGCTCTCAAACTCTACCAAGAAGAAGAAACCAAGGGAGGAGAAAGCCAAAAACTAATCCTCTCCAAAGGTACCCAAGGGGGTCTATTTATAGTTTTCCTAAGCCTGGGGACCAAAAGGTCTGAAATACTCCTAGGGAAAATATGCCCCGAGCCAATAGAAAACACCCACACCGGGGGGTAAAGTGGTAATTTTCACCCCAAGGGCACAACGGAAAAAACATGACAACAAGAGGTCCGGGGGGACGGAGGCCAAACCATGCCCCTCATCCCCCCGGACACCCGAGACGAGCGGGTAAAAACCCCTTCGAGGATCTAGCTGCCCGGGGTGAGAGGATGGTCGCAGGCCGCTCCCCCCCCCCCCCACCCCCGCGAGCTGACCGCCCGGGGCGAGAGCCTGGCCGCAGGCCGCTCTCGCCCCCATGAGCTGACCGCCCGGGGCGAGAGCCTGGCCGCAGGCCGCTCTCGCCCCCACGAGCTGACCGCCTGGGGAGAGAGTCTGGCCGCAAGCCACTTTCACCCCCGCGAGCTGACCTCCCGGGGAGAGAGCCTGGCCGCAGGACGCTCTCGCCCTCGCGAGCTGACCGCCTGGGGCGAGAGTCTGGTCGTAGACCGCTCTCGCCCCCACGAGCTGACCGCCCAGGGCGAGAGCCTTGCTGTAGGCCGCTCTCGCCCCCGCGAGCTGACCGCCCGGCCAGTCTCGCCCTACCCAGGGCTAGGGTGCAGAGGGCGGGATCCTGGCCTCAAACGATCCCGCTGTTACCACCTCGTACCTATCAAGCCGGGGGCGGGTGTCGGCCAACTTACTGCACCCCCCCCCCCCCCAAGAAGGAGCCAAGGAGGAGGCAAATTTTTCCTCCCCTACTAGTATATGACAAGGGCTATGCCTAAATTGGTCACCATGAATGCAAAATCTCTCAAAAGCTTAAAAACATATAACTAGTCCCGCGCCTGCCGTGAGGGACCTACTCTACGAATACGGGGCTGTACACCTATACCTCCTATATATGGACATGTTTGGTCCTATGTCAGTTCATAGTCTATGTAGAATAGTCTACACCCCTGTGGTTGTTGATGACTTCTCTAGGTTTGCTTGGGTTTTTGTTATTAAGAAAAAATCTGAAACCCTTGATATCTTCAGGACTTTTATCAACCCGATTTAGAATGAGTTAGATAGTACTATGGTCAAAATCAGAAGTGATCATGGAACTGAATTTCACTCTGAAGGTCTGTGAAGAGCAAGTGATTTATCAAGAATTTTCTTCTCCAAGAACACCTCAGCAAAATGGGATTGCTGAGAGAAAGAATAGAACTCTCATAGAAGCTGGTAGGACTTTGCTAAGTGACACATCTCTCCTATAATATTTCTGGGCTGAGACAATAAATACTGCATGTCATGTCCTAAATAGAGCTTCTATCACCAGGAGTTATAAGAAGACTCCCTATGAGATCATGAAGGGCAGAAAAGAAAACCTGGCATATCTCAAGATCCTTTGTAGCAAATTCTATGTGCTCAATAATGGTAAGTCTTATATGACTAAGTTTGCTGCCAAATCTTATGATGAGATATTTGTTGGGGGCAGCAATCATAGTAAGGTTTATATGATCTACAACTTGAAAAATCAAGTTGTAAAAGAGTCTGTGCATGTAGTATTTGATGAATCTACTATGAATAACAATGAGCTACCAAGCTACTCATCTAGTCCTGTAGGTATAGAATTGGTGATGGACAAATTGTCATCAAGGAAGCTCCTCCTGCTGCCTAAGATAAAGGAGTGTGCATTCTAGAAGAAGGGCAAAGCTCGCATGATGAGGATGAAGAACAGCAAGCTCCAGCCACTGAAGCTCAAGATGTTGAAGGAAGAATTCCCCCAACAATTAGGTATCTAAGAGATCATCCAAGACACCAGATAATTGGTGATGCTCATCAAGGATTTATAATCAGGAGCAGAATTCTCAAGACAACCATGTATTCAAGCTTCCTGTCACAAGTTAAGCCCAAAAGATTTGAAGAGGTCAACATAAACCAGTTCTAAATTATGGAAATGCAAGAGGAACTAAATCAGTTCAAGAGGTGTAAGGTCTGGAAGCTGGTTCCCAGACCACAAGGACATAATGTCATTGGAACCAAGTGGATCTATAGAAATAAGCTTGATGAAAATGGCATTATAATCAAGAACAAGGCTAGGCTGGTGGCTAAGGGATACAGACAATAAGAAGGTATTGATTTTGATCAAACCTTTGCCTCAGTAGTTAGGCTAGAAACCATCAGGCTATTCCTTGCATATGCTGCACACAAGGGATTCAAAGTCTACTTGGTTGATATGAAGTCAGCCTTCCTCAATGGTGACTTAAGGGAAGAAGTCTATGTTGAACAACCATCAGGTTTTGTTAGTTCTAACTCTCCTAATCATGTGTATAAACTTAGAAAAGCTTTATATGAGTTGAAGCAAGCCCCTAGGGCATGGTATGAAACCCTATCTAGCTTCCTCATTAAGAATAAATTCTCAAGTGGGGAGATAGATAAAACTTTATTCCTAAGGGAATCTAAGGGCAAGATCATCCTAGTCCAAATTTATGTAGATGACATAATCTTTGGGTCTACTGATGATAACCTTTACAAGAATTTTGTCAAACTTATGCAAGAGAAGTTAGAGATGAGTAGTATGGGTGAGCTTAAGTACTTTTTGGGCCTCCAAGTAAGGTAGACTGAAGATGGATTGTTTTTCTCACAGTCTAAGTTCACTAGGGAGTTAATCAAAAAGTTTGGAATGGAGAGTGCCTCCCTAATGAAAACTCTTATGGGATCAAGTATGTATATAGACAAAGATGAGGCAGGGAAACCTATTGATGAAATTTTGAATATAGGGATAATTGACTCCCTCTTATATCTTACTGCAAGTAGGCCAGACATCATGTATGTTACATGTGTTTATGCTAGATATCATGCTAGCCCTAAAGAGTCTCACTACTCTGCTGCTAAGAGAATTTTGAGATATCTTAAGGGCACACCGAATCTTGGCCTATGGTACCCTAGAAATAAGGATTTTGAACTAACGGGGTATTTAGATACAGATTTTGCACGCTGTAGAGAGGACAGGAAAATCACATCTGGCACCTGTCAGTTCTTGGGTGGAAGACTTGTGTCTTAGAGCAACAAGAAGCATACTAGTGTGGTTATCTCAACAACTGAGTTAGAGTATATCTCAGCAGGAAGTTGTTGTGTACAGTTGCTGTGGATCCAGTATCAGCTCAAGGACTACAACATCAAGATAAGTAAAACTCCTATGTTCTATGATTCAACTAGTGCAATATCTATTGCTAGGAATCCTGTCTCTCACAGCAGGACTAAGCACATAGAGATTAGGTATCACTTTATTAGAGAGCATGTGGAATGTGAAGACATCAGTCTTGAGTTTGTCCCTACAAACAAGCAAGTGGCTGACATCTTCACTAAGCCACTAGATGAAGTCAAGTTCAACACCTTCAAATTTGAGTTTGGTATGTTGAACTTGGTATAGCTTCAGTTGCTCCTTATTTTGTTTTTGTTGCAGGAATTACTACTTCTTGCAGGTTGTTAAGACTTTCAAAGGTATCAAGACTGAAATATACTAAAGTGTCTATTAAAGAGGATGATATAAGATGCTCCTATTGAGGGGGAGCAAGTCCAGCACTTACAGGAACAGGTTCAGCTTCCTGTTGAGAAGGAGCAAGAAGCTGCAATAGTGGAATTCTAAGATCAACACTACTGATTTGTATATCCTAAGGACAATACACAGACTAAGGGGGAGATTAACTTTGAACTCCCTGCTCCAAAGATTATTTATGACATAGTCATTAACTTCTCTGAGTCTGTGATGGAATGCTGCTGCTGAGAAGATAAAGCTGTGAAGGAAAAGAAGATAATCAGATAAAGAATTGATCGGGAAAATAGAGAAGGTCAGCACCTCCCTGACTATAGTTGCTTCTGAAGAAGTCAAAAAGGGGGAGACGAAAATGATCAAGGGGGAGTAGGAAATGTGAACCCTATGCAGGCAGGGAAATGTGAACACTATGCAGGCAGGGAAAATGTGGTAACCAATAACTTGTTATACTAGTTACTCTTTTTAGGAAATAATGTTTTAATTATTAACTGCATATGATGGTGTATATAATTGACTAAGAGTTTTGACTAAGGGTTTTGACTTCTTCAAATAGGGGGAGATTGTTAGGTCTATTGATCACAATGTCCCAGATTTGTAGAAGTTAAACAAGCCAAAGGTATATACATTGATGTATTTGATGCATGTTATAAGTTTAATGTGTGCAGGATGTTCTTTGTCACAATGATATGACAGGTTGTCTAAGTGACAGTGATAGGTGGACACAAGGAATAATGCTGGGAAGGCAGAAATTTGTCTAAGTTCACAGGCGTTGAGTGAAGGCAGTTCACTCAATGCTAGATGTCAAAAAATGTTGAGTAAAGCATGGGCAGTCAAAGCCTGGCTATTGACAAAGTAGAATTTTGTTTAAGTCCACATGCGTTGAGTGAAGGCATTTCACTCAATGCCATATAATAAGAAGCATCGAGTAAAGCTCAGACAGTCAAAGCTTCAGCATTGGCAAGGAAGATTTCTGGTTAGGTCCAGAAGTGTCGAGTGAGGACAGCTCACTCGACGCCTGAAGAAAGAAGCGCCGAGTAAAGCTCTATGCTATCAAAGCTAGAGAAACTGAGAAGAAATCTGGCTAAGTCCAGAAGCATTGAGTGAAGCCAGTTCACTCAACGCCAAGCTCAGAAAGCGTCGACTAAACAAGCTTCAGTCAAAGCCTTAGAAGATGTATACAGAAAATTTGTCTAAGTCCAAATGCATTGAGTTAAGGCAATTCAATCAACGCCTGCGCAACAAGAAATTCCACTAAGTATAGAAGCGTTGAGTGAAGACTGTTCACTCAACGCCTCACCGAGAAGACAGACAAAGGCAGAAAGCGTTGAGTGAAGAAACCTCATTCAATGCCTTCATACAGATGAAAATCAACTAAGTATAGAAGCGTTGAGTGAAGGTTGTTCACTCAACTCCTCATAAAGAAGACAAGAAAGTCAAGTATGTATTGAGTGATGAAGGCTCTCTCAATGCACTCAACGCCTATCAACAAAAATTTTGTCTAAGGACAAAAGCATTGAGTGAAGGTCGTTCACTCAATGCCTCCTCAACTAAGCTGACAAAAGTTTAAAGCGTTGAGTGAAGCAAACTCACTCAATGCCTTCAGTAAGAGAAAAGCGGCTAAGTCTAAATACGTTGAGTGATGAAGGTTCACTCAACGCCTAATGAGTTTAGACTATAAAAGTTTATATTCATTGAGTGATGACTTATCACTCAATGACTAGCAGTGCAGATTATTTGGCTAAGTGTTTTGGAGCTGAGTGAAGGTTGTTCACTCAACGCCTATGATGAACTATCTGAAATCGCCTAAGTCCATAGGTGGTGATGTCAGCAAATTTCAAAATCATTACGGAAAGTCTACAGTACGCGACAAACGACGCAGCACACCTCTGTACTATATTTAATGTAAAAGCAAGATTGCAGCTACCAAATCCAAGTGGGCCCATGGGTCAAAGAGCCGTTGGGCGGCCAAATAGATAAGGGATCAGATCAGTGAGAAGAAATCAACTTTCAGGATACAAATGAACTTCATCTTCTTCCTCTTGGCACTGTTGCAGAGCCTGAAGAACAAGTCCAAATTTTTGATCTAAGAGTTCAAGCAAGTTAGCAATTGTGATTAATAACTTCAAAAGCAAGTTCAGAGAAACTTTTCTGAGGTAGAGGAAGAAGCAGCGAAGGCTAACCCTAGCTACAACATCTTCACAGCTCAAGCAATTTTATTCTTGAAGAATATTTTATGGAGCTGTGAAGAAGATATCTGGACTGAGTCAACTCAGCACAAAAGGAGAAAACTTTTGGAAAGTATTGGACTTCATCTTCTTGCTATCGACACTGCTACAGAGCCAAGATAAGTTGTTACAACTACTGATCTGGAAGTTAATAAAAGATAGTTGTTGTCATTCTCACCTGCAATAACAAGTTTAGAGAAACATTTCTGAGAAATAAGAAGCAGCAAAGCCAAATCCTAGCTGCAGCTATTTCACAGTTCTAGCTGATCATTTCTGAAGAACATTTTCTGGAAGCTGTGAAGAAGAAAGTTGAACTGAGTTTTCCCATGATAGAAGGAAGAAGACACAGAGAACATTTCTTTGGGTTCAGATCATCATCAATAAATTTTTCATCAAGTAGGATCTTAACAGATCTGAGTGTAAGCCTATTTTATAAAGGCTGAGTGTAAGATCTTTTGTAGATCTGAGTGGTAGGATTTTAAGGTGAATTTGAGGTAGGATCCTAAACTAGATCTGAGTTGTAGGGCAGTTTGCCTGAGGTATAATCCTGAACTGGATATGAGTTGTAGGTCAGTTGGCCTAAGGTAGGATCTGGTTCAAATCTAAGGTAGGAGATTACATCTCTGAGTTGTAGATCTATCCTCCTAGCCTGAGTTGTAGAACTTGTGCTCAAGTCTGAGGTAGGGCCTAAGTGTCTGAGTTATAGGATATAACTTCTCTGAGTGGTAGGGCTTTGTTCCTGAGCTATAGATTTTTGAGGAGACTGAGAGATCCTGAAGGATCTGAGTTGTAAGCTATTTGGAGCTGAGTTTTGGAGAAGTGTCTTATCTAACACACTATTAAAAAGATGAGAGGTATAGTGGATGTACCCATAATCTAGGGAACAACTATAAATCTTGTGTGTGTTGTTGTTGATTGACTTGAAAGCTAAGTATAACTAAATCACAACACACCTAAAACAGGAAAAATATAAAAAAGGCCTAAAATCTATTCACCCCTCCCCCCCCACTCTAGGTGTTAGCTACTCTTGAATCTAAAGACTTTCAGAGCTTAAATTATAACTGATGGATATTGCTGCTGCTACTCAAATTATACTATACAGTACCCCCTTTTTATGGTTGCTCCTAGCTTATATATGAAATATTATATTAACTCTCTCTTGATTCGGCTATCTACTTTTATTGGGTGCGTGTGCTCATCCCCAGGATATGAATACGGGGAGGAGATTTGATTCCACTTAGCTCTGTGACTAACGGTTATTTTAATAACCATTCACAGGAGATGGAGCACCATAGTGACCAGCTGTTACAGGACGATACGCCAGCTGATTGGACTACCCGAGCAAAGGAACCCATGTCATCTCCAGAGTTTCGAGATGTGAGTACTAGCAAGCAGAGTTGAGAGAGAAAGGACTTGTTAGTTATAGAACTTTTATAGCCTATGGTATTCGTGTATAAACGGTGGCTACAGCCTTTTACATTTCCTTAAATATATATTACTATATATATTTGTTGTGGATTCTTGTTAATACTTCCACTAAACTTTGTGATGAGATGTGTATGTTGTGATTCAAGACGAGCAAGGCGGCCAACTAGTACTTAGAAGAATGGGTCGTTACCCCTTAAGGAGCACTGGGCAGACTTCTTGGGCAAGTAAGATCCCCTCCGGCCTGACCCGGGCAAAGGTTGGGGGGTCTTACAAATGAATCAGAGCCATCACGATCCATCCTTGTGGAGCAATCTCAGGATCCCTCCGTCCCTCACTTCATTCTTTGGTTAGGGACAAACCATGCAGCGGAAGCCTGGTAGACCCTGGTATAGAAGCTTAAGGATCCTAGACTATACGATAGCACACCCACATACTTTTGTTTCTACTTTGTCAGTTCTTGCAAATTTCCCCTACTTGTGCAAAATACTGACACTTGTTTCATGTTATTTCTCCAGATACCGGAGTCTAGTAACAGGAGATCCTCCTCTAGAGGATATGTCCATGCCACCCTACCTCCAAACCCAGTTAGCCCTGCAGTTGTGCCATTTGCCGACACCGACTTGGGGTAAACATTGACAACTATCCTGGCAACATTCCGGACAGCCTTGACACAACCACAACAGTAGTTGTTAGTACCCACTGACCTACTGACGACTTTCTAGGAGCTGAGGCCTCCCATCTTCAGAGGAATGGAGACTGCCATACAGGCAGAAGAGTGGGTTGAGCGCGTAGAGGAGCTGTTAGTTGGCATGATGTGCCCGGCAGTAGCTTCAGTTTCACTAAAGGTGACCTTGTTAGAGGGGTATGCTAGAGCTGGTAGGGAGTGGCCAGCTGCTCGACGTTCAGAGGACAGTCATTGAGCACCATCCTATGGGGGGAGTTCCCAAAGACTTTTCTGGAGCACTTCATCTCGGAAGCCGACCGAGCTGCATTGCAGGAGAGGTTCCTGCACATCCATCATCGTGATCGGATGGTGCCAGACTACGAGAAAGAGTTCATCCACCTGGCACATTTTGCTGGGAACCTAGCAGCCGAGGCTTGCGAGATGACCTGAGATAGGCCTTGATCATGATCTCTCAGTCCACCTTCCACAACATAGCGTATCATGCTGCGACGTTAGAGTTAGACCAGAGAATGGTGGCCCAGCATCGCCGAGGATAGGTCGAGGTCCCCAAAGGTCAGGGATGAGATAGAGGAGTTGCTCCCCGCAGACAAGAGAGAGAGCACAGACAGAGACAACGCATACAGCCTTATAGGCACCCACCAACACCCCTAGCACTGCAGCAGCAGCCCATGCCAGCTCCAGTACCATAGCCCGTGCTAATAGCTTGACTAGATCTTCCCTGTACAGAGAACTACTTTTTGTGTCAGCAGTCGGGACACATGAGGGCTTTCTGTCCACGGAGGCAGGAAGGCCAAGATTAGGAGCAGTTAAAGGAGGGCAGGCAGTGCGAGGACAGGGCCAGAGAGGCCTCAGAGATAGAGCTGATAGGAGAGGTCAGCAGGGCCGAGCAATGCCCTTGGGGGCTTATGCTTTAGACCTTCAGCATGGACCAGCCCCCGATGTAGTGATAGGTATATATATTAGATGCTAGAGATACGTCAGATATTGGTACCTATGTGTTAGACTTTATGCATTTGTATGTCTACATCGGATATATGTTTTGTTAAATAATATGTATATACTCCTTACCTCTTTAGGACTACTTTTGGTAGAAGGGCACCCCGCAAAAACTCACTTTGATACAGGAGCAACACACTCCTTTGTATCCCACTTTATTTCAACTAAGGAAAACGTTGTACGCTCGTTCGGACTATCTATACGGATTCGCCTACCAGATGGATCGGATATGACGTCAACAGAGAAATGCTCATTCCAGGTCATGCTAAGGGACGTGGAATTTGATATTTACACGACAATCCTAGCAATAACCGGGTTCGACCTCATACTAGGAATGGATTGGCTGGTCGAGCATAAGGCCCAAATAAACTGTTCAACCCGATAGGTCAAGCTTTAGAACCCAGACGGACAGGTCGTTACACTGGCAGGTAAACCCTCCGTCTCCCGCATCATCTTGACCTCTACTCAGACTGTAAGGTCAGTCCGGCAGAAAGACGAAGTGTTTCGTATCTACTTAGAAATGGAGAATAAAGTTCAAGTGCTCGCCAAAGTTCTGGTAGTACGAGATTTCCCGGACATTTTCTCGGAGTCCCTCCTAGGTTTCCCCTATAGTGAGAGGTCGACTTCTAGATCGAGCTTGTGTTCGGAGCTCGACCAGTGTCTCGAGCGCCCTATCAGATGGCCCCCAAGGAATTGGCCGAGTTGAAGATCCGGCTTCAAGAATTGATAGATGCGGGATTTGTCCGCCCAAGTTCCTCGCCTTGGGGTGCTCCTATACTGTTTGTTCAGAAGATGGACGGGACACTGCGCTTGTGCATAGATTACAGGGAACTAAACAAGCTTACAATACGGAATACCTATCCACTTCCAAGGATTGACGAGTTGTTCAATCAATTGCAAGGTGCATCCATATTCTCCAAGATAGACCTAAGATCCGGCTACTATCAGCTTCGGGTCCGGGAGGAATACATCCGCAAAACTACCTTTAGCTCCCGCTATGGACTATATGAGTTTATGGTAATGCCTTTTGGGCTCACTAACGCCCCCTCTGCCTTTATGGCTCTGATGAATAAAGTGTTCGAACCCTTCCTGGATCATTTCGTGATCGTCTTCATCGATGACATATTGATCTACTCAAAAATCAGGGTAGACCATTCTAGACACCTGCAGATGGTGCTATTTAAACTTCGAGAACACTCTCTCTTCGTCAAGTTTAGCAAGTGTAAATTCTGGTTAGAAGAGGTCAGATTCTTGGGTCACTCTATCAACAAAAACGGAGTAGCAGTAGATCAGGCCAAGATCCAGGCAGTTCAAAGCTGGTCGTCGCTTAAGATAGTAGTAGATGTACAAAGTTTCCTTAGTCTTGTCGGGTATTACAGAAAATTTGTGGAAGGATTCTCTAAGATTGTATTACCCCTCACCGCCCTTACGAGGATGGATGTTACGTTTCGGTGGATTCCAGAATGCGAGACTACGTTCATCGAGTTGAAGAAACGGCTAACTTCTGCACCGATCCTTACGATCTCCTCAAGCACCGAAGGGTTCCAAATTTATACGGATGCATCTCTGAAATGATTGGGAGTTGTTCTGATGCAGCATGGCAAGGTAGTAACATACGCGTCTCGCCAGCTAAAGTCGCACAAGCTGAATTACGCAACCCACGATCTATAGTTGGGCGCGGTTGTTTTTGCCCTCAAGATCTGGAGACATTACTTGTACAGAATAAGATGCAAGATCTTCTCCGACCATAAGAACCTCAAATACGTCTTTTGAACCTTCGACAGCGCCGATGGTTGGAATTTCTATGTGATTATGATTTCACTCTCCAATACCATCCCGGGAAGGCTAATAAAGTTACTGACGCTTTGAGTCACCAACCCTCAAAGTCGGGAACTGGATGGAGCAGATTCTAAGAAAATTATTAGAGTCTTTGATAGATTTGGAGATCACTCTTGTTGCTTGTAGGGATCCAGAAGAGTACCAGTCCCATTTATAATGGATGGAAATATAGTGCGACATCCGGGATCAAATACGAGAGGCCTAGAAGGTAGATCTGGAAGTGGTCTCGATCATCCAGTCCCTATAAGATGGAACACAAGAGGATTTCAACCTGCACGATGGAATCTTGCAGTTCAGGCGCCGTATATTTATTCCCCCTATCGGAGGAATCCGAGATAAGATCCTTCGGAAGCGCACCAGTTGAGGTATTTTATTCACCCTGGTGTGGTTAAGATGTATGTTGATTTGCGCAAGACCATTTACTGGCCCGAAATGAAAAGAAATGTCACCAACTTCGTGGCTCAGTGTCAGACTTGTCAAAAGGCTAAAGCTGAATATCGTAACCCGTGAGGTCTACTGCAACCCCTGCCGATACCATAATAGAAATTTGAAGATATTTCCATGGATTTTGTCCATGGCTTACCTCTATCCCGTGTTGGAAATGACTCTATATGGGTTATTGTGAATTGACTTACCAAGGTAGCACAGTTCATTCCAAACCGACAGGGTGACGGAGTTGACATTCTTGCCAGATTGTTCATAGAGCAAGTAGTTCAGTTCCACGGAGTGCTGAAGTCCATTTTGTCGGATCATGATGGACATTTCACATCCAAGGAGTGGAGGTGAGTGCAGGCATACTTGGGGACCAAGTGGGCCTTTAGCACCGCCTTCCACCCGCAAATAGATGGACAGACAGAAAGGACGAACCGGATAATGGAGGATCTACTCCGACTTTGCATAGTAGAGCACAACGAACTATGGGAACAACTGTTGTCGGTAGTCGAGTTTTCTTACAATAAAAGCTACCAGACCAGCATTAAGATGGCACCGTACGAGGCATAGTATGGAAGGCATTGCCGAACTTCATTGACTTGAGCTCAAGATGAGGACTCAGAAGTCTTAGGAGTGGCTTATATTGATGATACTACGGTAGCGATACGGCTAATCTGGGAGCGAATGCAGGAAGCACATAGACGATAAGCCAAATATTATGATGCATGACACCGACCGATGGAGTTTAGCATTGGAGAAATGGTATTTTTGAAAATCAAGCTCATGTATGGTATCTCCCATTCGAGGAAGCAAAAGAAACTAGATTCCCGCTATTTGGGCCCCTATCAGGCTATAGAGTGTGTTGGTCATATTGCCTATTGATTATCCCTGCCCCCAGAATTGGGAAATCACTATGACGTATTCCACGTCTCATCCTTGAGGCAAGTCCTCTGGCAAATAGAATAGTATATACCTACATCATCAGTGCAACTGCAGTTAGATAGATCCGTTCAGCTTGAACCGATCAGAATAGTGGATTATAAAATGATGAATATGCGCAACAAGACCATTCTGATGGTCAAGAAATTGTGGTCGAATCACGGATAAGACGAGTATACATGGGAACCTGAATCACTCGTCCGAGAAAAGAACCTAGAGCTCTTTCCCCAGGTATGTTACTTTTCCCCCTACTTTAAACAAATTTTTGAGGACCAAAATCCTTTATTTTTATTGGATTGTTACATTCTAACTTTTATTGGGCCACCAGAATCCTAATAGGCCCAATAAAAGTGACCTGAACCTCTACCCGTGGCCCATACCAGGGTAGGAGGTAACCCTAGAAAGGGATATGGAGCTAGAAAACTCTGAATTAAGTATGGTCAGTTCCAGTGGCCTCATATAGTCAATACGAGTGCGTTGGAGCTCATTCCATTGATTTCCGAGGTCATATGATGGATATGGCGGTTCCTCGTAAAACATCACGAAAATGAGAATTTTTGGATAATGACCTAGGAAACTCCAATTTGAGTCTTGTTAGTTCCTATGGCTTCGTATAGTCGATATGAACGCATTGGAACTCATTGCGTCACAATTCGTAGTCTAACGACGAATATGAGCATTTTGACCGTTTTAGCGTGCTGCGGCGCGCAGATTTTGGATATTTAGCAAACGAACTCCGATTCGACCCTGGTCAGTGGCATTGGATTTGTATGGTCAATACGAAGTCAACCGAGTTCATCCCGGTCAATTTCAAGGATGAGTAGTCAACTTGTGGTCAAACCAAGCATTATCGTGCACCGAAAAGCAAGCACACACAAGTTATGACACGACACTCCAACTTTGGCCTGACCCCGATGAATTGGACCTACCTTCACTTTGACCAGCATAGGGGACCCACCTTAGGGTTGAATTTGGTCAAACCCCCTAAAATTCAATTTTTTGGAACATTTTCTCAAAGAAGTGGGCACCTCCTCTCCTTGGCTAGTAAAGGGCATGACCTTCCTCGCCTTTTGGGCCACCCAAACCAGCAAAGGCTTAGCAGGTGGGCCTTTGTCAAAATCCCACCACCCCTTCTCCCCCTCCTCTTTCCACTTCTTAAGAACCAAGGCTCAAGCCCACCAAATCCTATCCCCTTGGATGGCTGCCACCTAGGTACCCGAGGATGTTGCCACTTGGCCTGAGCAAGTGAAAGAGGAGGGGAGGAGCACCTCCTCCCTCTTGAGTTAGTCCCATATTGTGGAGGAGAGGGGTGGACACCCTCCCCAAGCTTATAAAAGGCCAAACTCCCTGCTCTCCTTCTCTCACCTCAGGCAAGCCTAAACCCATTGTCGGAACCCTGGGTCGCCGGAAAAACCGGATCCAGAAAACCGCCACCTTCTTCCTCCACCACCACTAATGGAAGCTCGACCAGGGCCTTCCCAAGCTCCCCTAGCTCAGGTGGAAGCTTCTCCCCTCTCCCTTCCTCATCTTTTGAATGTTCTGCATGCGCCTCTTGGCGGCCGGAGCGCCGCCGGCACCATCCGAGCCAAGCTCCAGGTCGGGTGGTGGTTGCAGATGGTGAGCCTTGCCCAGTGCCGGTGGTAGTGCTGGGGAAGTGATACACCACCGGGGATAACCTTTCCCGACGGTGGAATGCCGAGGTGCCGCCGAAAATCGCCGCTCCGGCGGCACTCGAAAACAGAGTAAAACTTTGTTAATTTACTGCAGTGGCGGCCGGCGATGCCAGGCCACCGGACAACCACTAGAGAAGAGCCTAACCTTCAGTGCATCATTTGGGGGTGGTATCGTGGCCAGGAATACACCGGAGAGGCGGGGTGGTGTGGTGTCGCTAGGAGCAGAGCAACCCGCCACCATGCTCTCGTTTTGGTAAATTCTGGCGGTGGCCAACGGTGGAAGGAGATCGAGATGATCGAGGGCGGTGCTGGTGTCCAGCAGTGGCTGGCCAGTGGTGGCAGAAGGTCATCATCTTCTCCATAAATAGGGAGAAGCAACCACCATCCGATCTCGGTGATGAAATTGGATGGTGGTGTTTTAATCGTTTCCCACCCCTGCCTCAACATCAGCACACCCCCTCCCCTCCACAGTAGATTTGTGGCCGATTCGCTGTGGGGGTAAAATCGGCAATTCACCCGTTTGGCTCAATCTTGGCCGCAAGATTGGGCTTGATCTGCCTATATGCAGACCTTCCTTCTAAAAATAATTTGAAGATTTTTTTTGAAACAAATCTAGGCTTCTAGGGAAAAGTGTTGAATATAAAAATTGTTTCCCTTGATGAGGCTTCCTCCACAAAAATTTTTAGATCTTTTGGAGTTTATTTGGTATTTTTTAAAAGTCAAAATAAATTTTATTTGCCCAAATTTAAGGCCCAAAATGGCTCGAAAAATTTTGAAAAAATTACTAGGCTCTTTTAGGCTTTCTTAAAGATTGTATCAAAATTTCAGAACCTTGGGATAAAAATTAAATATTTTCCGATTTCTTGGAACCTAGGGTTGCGCTCGAAAATTAATGCACTCAATTTCTTCGAAAGTGAAAATTAGAGTGCGCGACCACCTTTTAAATTGAATGATAAGTTCAATGTTTTACTAACGAAAGTAATCGAGGCAAGTGTCCAAGCTGTGAGGGTGTAACATCCCTCAAACAACTAGACCCCTTAACTAATATTAGGGTAGGACATGTGGTGGATGAATGGGGATAGACTAGGTTTGACCCGAGGGTTAGGGTGGATTCACATAGGACCCACTATGAGGTTCAATCAACTCTAACTTAGGAAAAGAATGTTCTAGATTCAATAGACGTCGAGTGCGTTGAGTACACTCGACGCCATTTGACGAGGCTTCAAGTGCGTTGAGTGCACTCGATTCCATTCAATGAGGCGTTGAGTGGACTCAACGCACCGTTGAGTGGACTCAACGCACCGTTGAGTGGTCTCAACGCCACTCAACGCTTTTGACTTAGAAACATTCTGGATGTTGATGCGTTGATTGGTCTCAATGCCACTCAACGTGTCATTGAGTAGTCTCAACACCACTCGACGCCACTCAACACGACATTGAGTGGTCTCAACACCAGTCAATGCCACTCAACACGGTGTTGAGTGGTCTCAACGCCACTCAACGCGACATTGAGTGGTCTCAATGCCACTCAATGCGGCGTTGAGTGGTCTCAACATTACTCAAATGCCACTTACCATGGCGTTGAGTGGTCTCAACGCCACTCAACATGGCATTGAGTGGCCTTGACACCACTCATCGCTTTTGAACTTGGAGTATTTTCATCTGGTTCACCTGTGTAACCGAATCAGGTTTTCGGGATATGTATTAATGGCACATTTGAACCCGATTCTCTTCTCATCTGGTTCACCTATATAACAGAACTGGGTTTTCGGGATATGTGTTGATGGCACATTTGAACCCGATTCTCTTCAACTCAACCCTAAATTGGGTCAAATTAGCTCAAGTTGACCAAACCTAGCCCAACTCACTTGGGCTAAGTCCAAGTTGAGTGGCCCACTAGCTTTAGGAGTCTGATATTTACCTAAAATGCCACTCAAATTTTGGAGGGGGTGACTAGGAGAGAGAACCCTCATTTTCCCTTTAATGGAGGAGAGAGAAAAGGAGAGTAAGAGGCCATTCATGGCTAGGAAGGCCAAGGGCCTCCCCAATTACTGTATATTCATTCCCCCCTTCAGTTTTGAGGAGACCAAGAGCCTCTCAGGGCAAATCAGAGACTGAGTTCAGTGGATCCAAGGGTGGCCGAAAAGAGCTTTCATGGCCATTAATGGCCATTGAAGTTTAGACCCCTCTTCTCCCCCAACTGATCCTTTTAAAAGCTTACCTAGACCTTCAGCAATCAGTTCCAACATTCCCTGGTAGTGTGGTTGCAGAGCACCCAAAATCACCACCACCGGCAATGGCGACACGGCAATCGGCCCGACTCCAGCCACCCCAGAAGGTCATGTCTTCCTCCTCTCTCTCTCTCTGTGGATAGATCTCCATCTATTGGCCCCAAGGTTTGGGTCCAATTGGCCCCAGATCAAGGGAGCCGAGAGCTTGGTTTTTCAAGCTTTTCTTCCATCCACCATTCACTGTTCCGGCCATCTCCGGCCGGTCTATCACCGCGAATCGCCGACCACCACTTCAACGAGGGTGGTGGTGGCAGTGGCTGGCCGGGAAATCACCAGCCAAAGTGGCCCAGGACATGTTAATATGGGTCGTTGGCGCACTAGGGAAGATGAACGGATTCCGTCCATTAGCGCGTCAAGTTTCGTGTTGCCCGATTATATTAAGGATTATTATTATTTCATTATGTCACAGTTATTGCAGGATTTTGAATTAAATATTAAAAATACTTAGAGCCTTATACTAGGAAAATTACAAACATGAAAGTTGTATCCCTTGAAGTCTAGTTTATTTTAAAATTTGTTTCAACCCATTTGGGATAGTGGTCTGACTACAACACTCAAAATGATGCAGTATATACATAGGGTTAGCCAGAGACTAAATTGAGTGTCCCCATCAATCCAGAAATCCAAATGACTTGAGATTTATACTAGGGGTCACTCTTAACTATACCTATGACATATACAAAATGGGAATTTTTGGAAAACATTTTTCTATATTTTTGTAAATATCTAATAATTCATGTATGAGTTAATTAGATGGTCTAATGACCTCACAATCCCCTAAAATTTTGGTGGATGACCCTTAAGGTGATGATAAGTCACTGGTAAAAATCTCAGCCCATTGGGTTTGATTTGAGTAGGTATTGGTGTGACCAAAGTTTGGTCCCTAAGGGGCAAATTAGGGCAAATGTGTGTTTGATGGGTTGCATGGCCAATCCTCATTCAAAAGGGATGAAATCTTGGCCACTGACTTAATGTCATATAAAACACCCTCACAGGAGATTTTGGGTGGTTTAGGGTTGGAATGCCCTAGAACCCTATTGTGAACCTTAGGGTTAAGTTTTGAGCTCAAAGAAGGACATGGGACCATATGTCCTTGGAATGTATTAAAACTTGGTAGGTGAGTTCTTAGGATGGAAATAAGCCCTAGTAAATGATTTTAGAATTTTTAGGAACTTTCATTCCCTTGGAAATAGTTTAGGAACTAATTTCTCTTTGACATTTTAGTCTTACGATTTTGGTCCACCCGCATAGACCTGTGGGTTTTTGTGGACTTCTTTTCTTCGGATCGAGGTTTTCCTATGATAAGTTCAATTGTTTTACTGACAAAAGTAATCGAAACAAGTGTCCAAGCTTTGAAGGTTCCGAGGATAAGTAGAACCGCAGAGCGCCTCGTTTTAAAAAGACTCTCGGGTATTTTGGGCAGACTCAAAAGATGAGGGTACAAGCAAATGAGTTGTTAATTATTCTCAACGAATAATAAAGAGCTAACTTATAATAAGTTCCCCTTGATATGATTAAGTCGTGATTAAAAAGGGCGTAACTGAATCTTTATCGTATCTTAATAATGAGTGAAACTCAAAAAAGCCTCCTAAAAACTAAAATGAAACTGAACTTGCCTTCTGAGAACGGAGATAGAACTGAACTTGCCTCCTGAGAATAGAGATAGAACTGAACTTGTCTCTTGAGAACGGAGATGGAACTGAAGCCTCCTAATGGAGTGATTGGAATACTAATCATTTTATTTATGATTTATTCCAGTCTCGTACTAGTCCAGTTCCTTTATTTCAGTTCAGTACTTCCTTTTCAGTACTCCAGTCTCGTACTGGTCTTGCTTATTTACTTTCAGTTCATTTATTTTAAGTATTGTTCCTGTCTCATACGGGTCCAGTTCCTTTCAGTACTTATTTTCAGTTCTTTCAGTTCAGTACTACTGCAGTATCCTACTGGTCCGGTTTCATTACATCATTTCAATTCTGTATCTTATACTATCAGCAGCTTCTTTTACAACACTTTTGTTTTTGTAATTTACTTTTTTAAGCACGGGTCCTGCTCTAATGAGCGGTCTTATGTCAGGTTGAGCCTTAGTTGGGGATAACGGGAGTTGAGGTACTCCTTTCAGATTTGCCCCATATAAAGTACTCTCACGCTCCTTGTTGAAAGTCGAGCCAAGTGTTGCTTGCCCAAATTATTTAAAGCATAGTAGGACAGACAGCCACAGACCCGGTGCGTGCTAGAAAAATTGATTAATTTGATTGCTTGTAAATTTCTTGCGGTGAATTGTAGTAGGTCAGTCACTTCCACAGACCGTTCGTACCGGTGCGGGAAGTTTGACGACTCAAGGCGACAAGGAGATGAGTACCACGGGTAACCGGTCGTTATGTTTTTCCCCATTGGGTTTTTTTTCGTTGGTCAGCCAAAATACTGAATCGCCTGATGTCACTCACATCTAAGAGTACACAGGGTGGTATATTAGGTCTTGGGCTATGCGGTACGATCACCCCCCAGAAGTGGCAGGACAGGCCACTATCACCGACGTCCGCATCAGTGAGGCCTACGGGGCTCTCTACCCTGCTTGAAAATAAGCGGTCCATACTATGTTGACATAGGGTATTATACACGGCGGTGAATGCATGTAAGGTGTAGGTGGTTGTAAATACCTACGATGTGTGTGCGGCAGTGAATTCCTGGTGTATGAATACAGGTTAGGAATACCTGATGTGATGTTGTGCTAATGGAGCTTAAATTATAACTGATGGATATTGTTTCTGCTACTCAATTTATACTATATTACACCCCCTTTTTATGGTTGCTCATAGCTTATATATGAATTGTTGTACTAATTCTCTCTTGTTTTTGCTATCTACTTTTGTTGGGTGCGTGTGCTCGTCCCCAAGATATGGATCCGGGGAGGAGATTTGATTCCACTTAGCTCTGTGACTAACGATTATTTTAATAACCATTCATAGGAGATGGAGCACTGTAGTGACCAGCTGCTACAGGACGATACGCCAGCTGATAGGAATACCCGAGCAGAGGAACCCCTGTCATCTCTAGAGTTTCGAGACATGAGTACTAGCGAGCAGAGTTGAGAGAGTGAGAGGAGTTGTTAGTTATAGTACTTTTATAGCCTATGGGTTTCGTGTATAAATAGTGGTTATGGCCTTTTGCATTTCCTTAAATATATATTTATATACATATTTGATGTGGCTTCCTGTTAATGCTTTCGCTAAACTCTGTGATGAGATGTGTATGTTGTGATTCAAGCCGAGCAAGGTGTCAACTAGTGCTTAGCAGAGTGGGTCGTTACCCCTTAAGGAGCACTGGGTGGATGTCTTGGGCAAGTAAGATCCCCTTCGGCCCAACCCGGGCAAAGGTTGGGGGATCTTACACTGGATCCCTCCTTCATCTTTGACCAATATTGAGCTTAAGGCCGCTAGATATATTGTCAGGTACAGATACAATACTTATCCGGGAGCTGGCTTTAACAAGAGCAGGGGCGAGGCCAGATACTGCTTGTGATGCTCAAAAGCCGCTTGGCATTCATCTGTCCACTGAAATATGGAATTGCCCCCCCCCCCTCCCCCAAAGAATTTTAAAGAAGGGGAGGTACTTGTCGCTAGTGCGTGCTAGAAAACGCAAGAGCACAGTGATTCTTCCATTTAAACATTGCACTTCTTTGACTGGGCGTGGAGGTGACATTTCTTCCAATGCCTAATCTTCTCGGGGTTCACCTCAATTCCCCATTGGGCTACAATGAATCCTAAGAATTTTCTGGTCGTGACACTGAAGGCACACTTGTTGGGATTGAGCTGGATTTGGAAGCGGCAAAGGAGGTGAAAACACTTTTCAAGATCTTCCAAGTGGTTGCTGCGGGAGACGCTTTTCACCAACATGTCATCTACATAAACCTCCATGGTCTTGCTGATGAGGTCCTTAAACACCTTATTCATTAATCGTTGATAAGTTGCCCCGACATTTTTGAGACCGAAGGGCATCACCTTATAGCAATATACTCTTTTTTCTATCCTGAACGCAGTGTGTTCTTCATCATCGGGATTCATCCTTATCTGGTTGTAACCAAAATACGCATCCATAAAGCTGAGAAGCTGGTGCCCGGCAGTTGAGTCAACGAGTTGATCGATCCTGGGAAGAGGAAAACTGTCCTTTGGACAAGCCTAGTTTAAGTTGTTATAATCAATGCACATCCTCCACTTGTCGGAGGCTTTTTTTACCATAACAACAATGGCAAGTCAAGTATGGTATTTTGCTTCTCGAATAAATTGTGCTTCCAAAATCTTTCTCATCTCTTCCTCAATGGCCTGGAGTCGTTCGGGAGAAAAGTTCCTCTTTTTATGGATTACTGGCTTGCATGCAGCATTATTGTTGAGAGAGTGCATAATAATGTGAGGATCAACTCCAGACATGTCTTCAGGCTTCTAGGAGAAGATATCCTTATTCGCGCGGAGAAAGATGATGAGTTCTTCCTTATAGACCTCGGACAGGAGGGACTCCAACTGCACCTTTTGGGATGGGTCTTGGTCCGAAAGTGAGACCTCAACTAACCCTTCAATGGGTGACACTCTCTGCATTGTTGTTTCACCACGTAGATAAAGTCGTCAATGTAGTGAGTAACTACTGTCGCTGGGAAAGGTTGCTCTGAGTAGTAAGTATGAGCCACTTCCTGGCTCCCTTTGACAACCCCTATCTCGACGGGAGTTGGGAACTTCATAGAAAGGTGTATAATTGATGAGATATCCCCAAAGATAGACTGGATTGGTCTTCCAAAGATGGCGTTGAAAGCCAAACATGAGTCTATGACAATAAACTAGGAGTGGTGAATAGCCTGCCTCGGGAATATACATATGGTGACTGGCAAGATGAACATTCCTTCGACCGGAACTGGATGGTTGCCAAACCCGTAAACAGGTTTGGCTGCAGGACCAAGATGTTTCTTGGTGAGCTTTATGCTTTGGAGGGTAGACAGGAATAAAATGCTGACAGAACTCCCATTGTTGGTCAGATCCTTTTGACATTATAACAGAGATTCTCAATTCCTGTGCTGATCACGAGCGGGCTGTGACGATCCAAATTTTGCGCAGTGAAATAATTTTAATTTTTATTCCCTGATGATGAGAATGCAAGGCAGTAAGAAGTTGTTTGCTAAATTTTGTCGAGTTTTCTTTATTTACTGTCATTATTCAATTTTTATATCTTAGTGGAGGTAACAATAGCCAAGTACTTTTGATTATAAGTTATGTTGTATCGATTGTGAACTATTATTAGCAAATATGAGCTAATTTGGGTGTGGATAATATGGTGGCTTGTTTATTAGTGAGCCCGCAACATTTCTTAAGATGTAAAATTAAGTGATGGATTTGGTTTAACACTTGCCAAGTCATGTGTTTGCTGGTGATTTAATTTGAGGTTAATTTGATGATACCTAGATTTTTAGTAAGTGATTGTTGGATGATTTGTGTCGCTGGTTGCTTACTGTTGCAAATAAGATAAGCTTGAGCCTTTGTTTCTCCCGCACCCATCTCTATGATATTTCTTTGCGGCTGAATTCTGGCCACTGCACCCGGCTTCTCCCTCTTCCTGTGGTCGACTTCTTCTTCCTCTTCCCGACTGTTGCCCTCCTCTCCTCTTTTTCTCTCTTCCTCTTGGTAGCTGTTGCTATCTCTGGTGTGGTGTTGTGTCTATTGTGTCGCTACTTTTGTGTCGGTGTTCCCGTGCCGCTGCTCTGTCCTACCGCTCTATGTTGCTATCTCTATGTTGTGGATCCCGTTCTCGTGCTCTGCTACTATCTTTTGCAAACTCTCTCCGTCCCTCTCTTTCTACTGTGTTGTGCCGCTACTTTTTGTGTCGTACCATCTTTAAGAGACGCTAGATTAGGGATTTTCTGGCCACTGGTTTTGAGCTATTGTTGTTGCTGCTTTTCTCCCCTGCCTCCTACCTTCTTCTTCAGTGTCTTCTCCGGAGATTTTGGAAGAACTTTTCTCAACCTCAACGCATCCAAGAAGGAACGGTTGTGCAACACCTTCTTTCTCCCTCTCCCGCTATAAGGATGCTTTCTTCTCCTTATTTTCTTCTGTTTTTGTTACGTTGCTAGTTTGGAAGTATAATTAGTGTTATTAGTCAGCTATTGCAGTTTTTTGTAGATGATTTCGCTATTTGATGCTGATTTTCAGTTTCTGGACTGTTTTGCGGGCTGGTTGTGCTATTTTCGCATGCTAATTATGCTGATTTGGGGGATTGGTTAAGCAGTATTGCTTCCTTGCAATTTGGGGTCATTTTTGTGTTGTTGGACAGTCCTTTTGGAGGTTGATTTTGTGTTGTCATCTTTGTTTAGGGGCTATTATTGTGCTGTTTAGAGGCTGAGTGTGTGTTGGACAGCAAGTATAAATATTTTTAGTCATTTCTTTAAGTTGGTTTTCATATTTGGACGGATTTAAAATGCTTTTTCCTAAAGCTTTTAAACATTAACGCTACGCTTATAAGAGACGCAGCCCAATTAAAGTGTGTGTTATTTCAGTGGTTTCCGAGGTCGAGAAATAAGAGGGTGGAGTCTCAAGATAAGCGTGACGAAAATGCAGATAAGAATGCGAGTAAAGGGAAGGTGTTGGTGAGTTTCTTATTTCTTGAATTATGTTTATTTTAAGTACTTTTGATATTTCATGTTTTAATTATGGAAATATGACACTGCATGTGTATATAAGTTTAACTCGATAATATATTGCTATAAAATAAATGTGAGCGAGGGAAAAAGAAAGCGATACAAATTTCTGAGGGAAAGTTTTTTTTTAAAACACATGTTTTCATAGAAGTTTTGACAATATAAGAATAATATATAAACTCTTCAAAAGAAAATATTAATGATTGAATCCTATGATGTAGAGGTTATCTACTGATGGATTCACCAGTAGGGATTTGCCTACATTTTTGCTCTAAAGGGATGGGACCCAAATTTAAGTTTGCATACTTTAATATTTCTTATTTTATGTAACTAAAAATAAAGAAGAGAATCAAGAGTTAGTGTTGAGAGTAAATATTATGATAATTATTGTTTATTGTGATGTATGCATATTATTAACTCTCATTGTCTATATGTATAACAATTCAAGAAGTACTTTTCTCACATAGTCATATTTTTATGACTAACCCATGGTGGGCATATTTTTAGGCAACAAGAGCATCTCTCAGAGCACTGCGAAGGATTCCCCCTGAAGAACTGGCGAAGGTATGACTTAAGATTTTCATAAGAATTGAAGAAGCTCGGGAAAGGCATAAAGCCGCTTGTCAAGATTATGATTGTGCTTTCTGTAATGAGTATGGTTAAATACTCATAGTTTCTGTATGAACTTTTGTATATAAATAAATCAATGAATAAAAAACTGGTGTTTTATGTTCTTTGTACTGTAGATCTGTAGTTTGATTCATTGATGCGACCACTTTATTGAAACTACGCTTGGTTCTTGAATCATTTTGGGAGATCGGAGTACAGGTCTTCGCACGGGTCCGGGTGGGGAATTTGAAATCCCACCAGGCCTTCATTGCCAAAGGTAATGGAGTTGTCTCTCCTGAGTTTTTTTTATCTTTGTGACCTTTCTCAGGAATGTCTACCAAGAGTGCCTGGGGGAAAAGATCTGGGACCCTTGCGATGGTCTTGATATCGTCCACCATTTGTAAAGGGTGAGGCTTATTGATCTTCTGAGTATGCTGGGAACTGGTTCCCACAGACGGCGACAAACTGTTGCGGCCAAACTCGACGCCCTGGCCGGACCGGAGTAACTCAGACCAGCTTAGCTCACGGAGCGGTCGAGCGCGCACACAGCCTATTAGGGAGAAATTGTACACGTTGTTTTGACGTGGAAAAATCCCTCAACCGGGAAAAAAATCACGCGACCGGGTATGTGCCGGTTGAAATCCACTATTTGTTTGCGGTTACAGCTTTTCCGAAGAATCGAGGGAGACAGACCACTCCTCGTTACACTTTGGAGATGAGAGAAAGAGAAAGACTTAGGTGGCGTTTGGTTGGGCTTTTTGCCTGCTGTGCGGGAAAATGCACCGGCCTTTTGAGTAAAAGCTGCATTTGACGCGGCTTAAGTTGAAAACGGCGGTTTGAAAGTTCTGCTGTTTTTATCATATCCCAGTCCACTGTAATTTTTCGCGTTCAACTGGAGAAGCAGACATGTTTCTTTTCTCCCGTAACCCTACTCATCGCGCGATTGGGCGACTGTTCTTCCCCTTCCATTTCCGGCGATTGAAGGCTCCCGTTCAATTTCTGGCGACTGTTCTTCCTCGCGATTCCTGTTCAATTTTCGGCGACTCTCATGCTAGCGGCGATTTTTAGCTTCCGTTCCAGGATTTCTAGTAAGTTTTTGGTTTCGTCTCTGATTTTCTACCACCTCCCGTTCGATTTCTGGCGATTTCTCTGGTTTTCTGTGGTATGCAAGAACCTGATGCACATATTGGTACTGCTCCGGCGATTTCTCTGATTTGCTAATTGGTTTTCTGTGATTTGCCTGTTGTGCGGTTTTTGGTTTTTTCTCTGGTTTTCTGTGATTTGCTACCCTTTGCTAATGGTGTTTCTCGTTCAATCCCTCTTGTAGATTTCCCGTTCTCTCAGTGTTTTTGATCCCCCTTCTCTGATTCATACAAAAATTCATATTTGATTTTTCGCTTCAATCTCTCTTGCATATATTGGTACTGTTTTTTTCATGTTGTTGTTGTTTGTGTAGAGGAAAGGTGCTCGAAACATCCGGAGAAGGGTCTAAGTGAAACTCTCTCTCCGTTGCCCCCAGCTAGGAATATATAGTGAAAACCTAGGGTTATCTCCCGCAAAGCCCCCGAACCCGTTATTCGTCCGAATATACACTTACAATCTCCTCATATATTCGTGACAAATAACGGTGACGTTTCGAGGTGTTGGAGTGTAGACAAAATAATAATCCAAACTAAGCAAAGTAATCAGGACAGATCATACTAATAAATCAAAACAAGGTTTTGCCTATACGGCAAACCACCACCAGATGCTATCTCAAACATAGTATGAATAATTATAACAAAACAAATGAAAACATGAATTAAACGTTTGATGATTCTACTCATCTAGTAGATCATCATCATCCATGTCCAAGTTTACAGCTCCTCCAAAATCTCCATTGTAGCCTGTAAGGAATTTCATGAGTCAGACTCTATGAATTCATAAACATATGCAGTAACATTTAAAGTAAACTAGCTCTTACTAAATGAGCTTAGCACTTCTAGCAACGGTGAAGTAACTCTGTCAGCATCTCATCCAGTCTAACTAGGACTAGTCATGTTATCTTACTCGTTACTGATCACTATGTGCCTCACCAACACATGTGGGCACACATCACATGCAACATTATCAAATATGGAATAATGTGCTGTGATCAATAATGTTTAGATTAACATATACAATGACTTTCAATTCCTAGTTGAATAACTCTTGAATCAACTTATAATGGAAGGACGTTAGGTTATCAAATGTGGAATAACCCGCATCCAACCATCTTGGGTTTTCATCAAGAAATTATTTGGGGTTTTTCAGTCTGTCACTTATTAGATGCTTGAACGTTGGTAGTAGGCTCGTGCATATCAAAACATAATCGTTGGAGGAAAGTTTCATATTTCTATGAACTTTAATCCCATTTCCCCGGATGTTTTGATTGTGAGAGCTCTGTTTAATCCTTTAGTAAGGGCGTCTGCAACATTATCTTTCGATCTCACATCAACCAGGGTCAAAATCCCTTGACTTGTGAGAGAGGTCAACCAGGCCTGTTTCATCCTAAGTTGCCTTCTTTTGCCATTGAACAAAGTGTTCGTGGCAACCGTTTTAGTAGTCTGATTATCGCAGTAAACTGCAACAGAACTCAGTTTTAGGCTCGACAATGGAATGTCCATCACCAAATCTCTTAACCACTCTGCTTCTTCACCAGCCGAAGCTAGAGCATAGAGTTCAGATTCCATAGATGAGAGTGCAATGCACGACTATCTCTTGGAATTCCAGGCTACAGCTGCTCCTCCTAGTGTAAAGAGAAATCCACTAGTGGACTTGCTATCGTTTATTTCTGAGCACCATGATGCATCAGAATATCCTTCCAGAACTGGAGGATGACCACTATAACATAGAGCATACTTTCGGGTGTGCTTTAAGGAACGCATCAGCCTATCGAGGGCATCCCAATGGTCTTGGCCAGGATTGCTAGTGAACCTACTTAACATGCCGACCATGAAGGCTATGTCAGGTCTCATACAGACCATAGCGTACATGAGGCTACCAAGCAGTTTAGAATAATCTAACTGTCGAACCGCAACCCCTTCATTGGGCTTTAAGCGGTTAGAATAGTCGTATGGTGTCTCAGCCGCTTTACGTTCACTGTATCCCCACGTGTCCAACAAAGACTGGATGCAGTGGCTTTGACTTAGGGAAATGTCATGTTTCCCAAAACTCACTTGCATGCCTAGTATAGTGTCAGCTATACCTTGGTCCGTCACGCTAAATTCTTTAATTAGACCTGACTTTACGTCATCCACTTAGGATTGATCAGATCCAAGAATAAGCATATCATCCACATACAAGCATATTATGGCGACGTTGTCTGATCTATGACGTATGTAAAGACATTTATCCGAGAGACTCGACGTGAATCCCATGTTCTTTACAGTATAGTCAAACTTATCATGCCATAATTTCGGCGCTTGGTTCAATACGTATAGCGACTTTAAAAGCTTACAGACCTTGTTTTCGTGACCGTCTATAATGAAACCTTCAGGTTGACTCATGTAGATCTCTTCGGTCAGATCTCCGTTCAAGAACGCAGTCTTAATGTCCATTTGATGAACAAAAAAGTTCTCAATGGCCGAAATAGCAAGAAGAACCCTAATGGTTGCTAAGTGACACACGGGTGAGTATACGTCAAAATAGTCTACTCCGCTTACTTGTGTGAAACCTTTAGCCACCAGGCGTGTTTTATACTTAGCTACGCTACCATCGGGATTTAACTTCCTTTTCAGAACCCACTTGCACCCTACAGTTTTAGCCCCTATTGGCTTATCAACTAACATCCTGGTATCGTTCTAAAGGAGAGAGTTCATCTCATCCTCAATTGCTTCTTTCCAGAGTAGGGAATCCCTTGATCTCATCGCTTCCTTAAAATTAGATGGATCGGCCTCGACGTGGTAAGTGACAAAATCACTACTGAAGGTTCTAGGGGTTCGCTCTCTTACTGAAGTCCTCTTAGACTCTAGGCCAGAGTTATCTACCGGAACATAATAGGAGGTGCTCGGTACTGATTCAGGATCTTCCTCAGTAATAGTTGCTTGCATACCTGGGATAGTTAAGTTCTTATCTTTGAGGAACTTGTCCTCGAAGAACACTGCATCCCTAGATTATATTATGATATTATTAGAAATATCAAGGAACCTATCTGCAGCACTATCTTCAGCACAACCTAGGTAGACACACGTATTGGTCCTAGGTCCAACCTTAGACCGTCTAGGGTCAGGAACCCTGACATAGGCTAAACAGCCCCAGGTCTTGAGTCTGGTTAAAGATGGCGGTCGCTTAAACCAAAACTCGTAGGGTGTAACCTCTAACTTAGCATGGGGAACTCTGTTCAGAATGTGATTTGCAGTCAAGACTGCTTCTCCCCAATAAGCGGAAGGCATGCCTGCTGTGAGCAGCATAGAGTTCAACATCTCTATTAACATTCTATTCTTACGCTCGGCTATGCCGTTAGATTGGGGGGAGTAAGGAGTAGTGGTTTCTACTATGATGCCCTGTGAAGCAAGGAAGCATCTGAACTCACTGGACATATATTCTCCTCATCTATCACTCCTAAACCTCTTAATTTTCATGCTTAACTGGTTTTTTACCCTGGTGTTGAAAAGGCAAAACTTTTCAAACGCTTCATCTTTAGTTTTAAGCAACGAAATGTGACAGTATCTAGTGCAGTCATCTATGAACGTGATCATATACTTCCTCCCACCTCTTGTGACAAAACTTTTAAAGTCACAAATATCGGAATGTATAAGCTCAAGAGGTGTTGTGCTCCTAGTAACCGAACCAAAAGGTTTCCTAGTGATCTTGGTCTGAGCACACACTTCACATTTTCTAAGAGGAGACTTAGTGTCTAGTGTGATCTTATGAGTTCTAGCTACTTGGAACGTTTTCCTATAGTTTACGTGTCCTAGTCTCTCATGTAGAGTCCTAGTGCTAACTAAGTTCAACTAAACTTGTTGCACTATCTCATTTGCCAGACTCAAACGGTAAATCCTATTCTGGACGTAAGCACATCCAAAGTAATGTGAGTTGACTGACAGAGTCACTCTACCGCTACAGAAGTTAATGGACATACCAGAATCACACAATAAACTAATAGACACTAAGTTAGCAGATAACGAAGGAATAAATTTTACGTTCTTTAAAATTAAAGACTTACCTGAGGAGAGCATCAGAGTTGCGTTCCCCACCTTCAGTACGTCAGCTGTGCCGCCATCTGCTACAGTCACTGATTCTTTTGTGTCCTTCAGCTCTGTCAGAAGATTAGCGTTGTTGCAAACATGACACATTGCCCCAGAATCTAGGAACCACTCCGTGCTGGCCTGCGCGTGTCCGACCATGGCAACAAAGTCAGATGGCTCAGCGTGACTAACCAGATGAGCCTGGTTGGCTTCTTGCGGTGCTCTAGTACTTTCTTTCTTCGGAAGCTTGCAGTCAGATGCACAGTGTCCCCACTTGTTGCAGTTGAAGTATTTACCCTTAAACTTTTTAGAGGGTCTACTCGGTCCTGCAACCTGAGGGCTACTACGAGACGTTTTGGTCTTATGATGGGGAGGAGCGCGCTTGGAGCTTGTAATCATGTTGGCAGCAGCCTTCTGCTTACCAACAGCTTCCAAAGCGTTCTTCGTCCGGTTCTCGTACTCAATGCGTATAAAGCGCTTGAGGTCGTTCAGACCAACTTGCATCTTCTTGCGATACATTTCGGTTTTGAAATTGTACCACGAGGAGGGCAACTTATACACAATTATGCCAGCAACAAAACTTTCGGGCAGGCTAATGGACTCAGTATGCATTGAATCAACCAAATTTTCAAAAACTGATGCCTGAGGGAGAATGGCTTTCTCCTCGTCGAAGCTGAAAGAGTGGAATTTATCCACCAGATGAGCCTTGGAGAGGTCCTCCTCCTGCTTGAAATGCTCCTCCAATGCATCCCAGATCTCCTTGGCAGACTGCAACTTGATGTAGTTCTTGGCCAGGCTGGAGGAAAGGCAGTTCAGCAGGTAACCCTGCAGAAATCCTCATCTTCAACCCACTGAGCCTCATCTTCTGTCCCAGCAACATCAGCACGAACAGATTTGATAGTGTAGAAGACATTCAGGTATTTCATCCTGAACTGCGTGTTCAACTTCCAATCGTTGAACTCAGAGGCCGTGACTTTCAAGCTTGATCATGGGCACCGGAGAGGACAAGGAAGAGTTCCTCATTGCTCTTCTTGCTGTAAACCCTATCACAGGAACAGAGGCTTGGATTGACTGAGACAGCAGGGCAGAGGCGACAACTAAGTCGAATCAAAGGATCGACTTCACTAGAAGGAGGAAGAGGGAACAGGGAGTAGAACTCCAATACAATACAAGAACTGCACTGGTTTGGAAGCATCCCTGGGCAATCCACAGCAAGGGCGATCAGCAACTCCACGGGACAGAGAAAAAACCGGCGACGGGAAAGTTGCAATGGAGCAGATCGGCGACGGGTCGGGGCGGATCGACGAGCACTGCAGGAGAGGATCGTCGAACGGCTGATCGTCGAGCGGAACAGTCGTCGACCGGCTGATTGTCGAGCGGAACAGAACGATCGTCGATCGGGAGTCGTGAATCGAGCCGATCGTCGAGCACAGCGGGAACGTCGAGCTGATCGATCGTCGAACGAAGCGGCGGAGCAGATCGTCGAGCGGATCGATCGTCGACCATCGAATGTAGAGGATCCGCACGGATCGTCGATTGGGGATCGTCGGCCGGAACGTCGATCGTCGAACGCGACGGTGAGCCCTTGATCCGCGAACAGGAGGGCTCCAACGACCGGGACGAACGCCGGGAGACGGGGCTCCACTTGTCCTAGCAGGCAAACGGGAGACCAGCGAGCGGCGGGAGACGGGGCTTCTCTAGTCCTCGATCGGCCACGGGAAAGCAATCACTTGCCCTAGTTCGCGACTGGCGACCAGCACCGGAAGCAGGGCTAGCCCTTGATCCGCGACGGGAACGAGCACGAGAGAAGGGGGGCTGCGCTGGTCGTCGATCGACCACGGGAGAACGAGCGACGGCTTGCCCTAGCAGGCAGACAGCGTCAGGAACGAGCACGAGCACCGGGGAGAGAAAACGGCTGTTTCGAGAATGTAGAGGAAAGGTGCTCGAAACATCCGGAGGAGGGTCTAAGTGGAACTCTCTCTCCGTTGCCCCCAGCTAGGAATATATAGTGAAAACCTAGGATTATCTCCCGCAAAGCCCCCGAACCCGTTATTCGTCCGAATATACACTTACAGTTTGTTTGTGTGTTCTTGTGTGAGTGTGCTGGTGTGTGTGTTTTATTGTGTGTGTTTTGTTGTGTGTGTTTTGTTGTGTGTGTTTTGTTGTGTGTGTTGTTGTGTGATTGTGTGTTATGTTATGTTGTGTGCTTGTTGTGGTAAATCACAACAATGTGTTTATTAATTAACATAAAAATAAATTGTTCTAAAATAATTTTTAATAATTTATAGGAAAATATTACTTGATGAATTCTGGTTATCCTCTACAAAGAGCCTACTTGAAATCATATCAAGATACACGGTATCATCTACCAGACTTTGCTCGTGGTGATCGTCAAGCAGAAGGACGTCAGAAGATGTTCAATCATGCACACTCATCTCTTAGAAGTGTGATTGAACGATCATTCGGGGTTTGGAAGAAGAAGTGGGCTATACTACGAGTCATGTCAAGCTATGCCTTTGACAAACAAGTAGTTATTGTATTCGCCGCAATAACTTTACATAATTTCATTTTTCGGCACCCTTCACGTGTGGATATTGATTTTAGTGAGTGCGAGCATGGGAGTCGTGATCATGGGATGACCTCACAAGGGCGGCAGGAAGCATGCACTGACACTGCAAGTAGGGGTGAGGAACGAAAACCGAAAACCGACTAAACCGACCGAACCGCACCGACTTTGAAACCGAACCGCCCGGTCCGGTGTCGGTTCGGTTTGGAGCTTTTGAAAACCGAAGGCTTATCGGTTCGGGTCGGTTTTCAAGTTGTGAAAACCGACTAAACCGAACCGAACCGAGCACTTCACCACTGTTTTGGGGTGTATTTGATCGAGCAACTTTAAGATCACCTTTGGGTCTACAATGAAGTTCACTTTCCCCATCTCCGTGCTTGGTGAGATTTTTCTGACCCTTCTCCTTAGATTTAGAGAGTTCTTCAGATTTTAAGTAATTCTATTGGAAAAAAGTTTTATTAAGAGTTTAATTATTTGAGATGTTTTGTACATTAAATTGATTTAATAACGACAATGATTATCTATCGCGATACTCTAATTGCTCTGATTGCTTATTGTTGGATCTATTAATATTAAATTTGTCCAAGTTATTATAGAGAATTGTGGGATGTCATAAGGAAGGTTTGCCATATTATACCCAAACTCCGCATGTCTAAAAATGCATGAATATAATAGTTGTTTGTGTGTGATGTGAATTTAATAAACCTTCTTTCTACTTGTACTCAAAAAAATTGTATGTTATTTATTTAATATAAACCTTCAGTTGACAAAGATTATGAAATTAGAAAAGGGATGATGACCGATCTAACAAATAGCATTTGATTATGTTTTTTCGCAGAAAACCGACACCGAACCGCAAAAAACCGACTAAAAACCGAACCGACTTTGAACCGAACCGACTGGGTTCGGTTCGGGTCGGTTTGGACAAACCAAAAACCGAGGCATGTCGGTTCGGTTTCGGTTTGGGTCCAAACCGACCCAAACCGAACCGCTCGCACCCCTAACTGCAAGTGGTGTAGAGGAGATGATCGCGCTACGTAATATCATAGCAGAGCAGTTGTATGAAGCTAGAACGTAGGACAAAAAAACAGATGTTGGTTCTATAAAATATCTGTATCGAACATTTTTTTTGGGTGTTGATGTTATTTTATTAAAAAAATATGTTTATTCCAAAAATTAAATTGTTCTTCATTAAAAAATAAGGGAAAATTTTTTACTCAAAACTCTGTTTTATTTCCAAACAACTTTTTGAAAACTCTGTTTTGCAAACTCTTTCACCCAAACAGTTTTTTAACAAAACTCCATTTTCCATAATCAACATTTTTTCTATCAGCAGCTTACCATCAGCAACAACCCAACCAAACGGAGCCTTAGGCTCACGGCGGGTAACAGACCGTTCTGCGTGAGGTTTGTGGCTTTGGCGATGTGCACGAACGTGCACTTGTTGTTGCAGGAGTTTCCTTTTCGTCGCTTGTCCGTGGACTTAGGCAGATTTCGGTGGTGAGGGGATGGTCTGCCAGTGGATGGTCTGCCAGTGGCTCGAAGAAGGCTCGAAAGAGGCTTGAAGACGGCTTGAAGATGGCTTGAAGGTGGCTTGAAGTTGGCTCGTAGAAGGAATTCGGCAAAGCTCCGCGCCTTGCGGCCGCGGGCGCGCGCCACAATGTGCACGGTAGGAGAATCTTTGCACGGGCTTCGTCGTGCTCGATCCAATCAGGTGGGCTTCGCCTGCATCATGGGCGGATCTAGAGGGGGGTCACAGGGACACGTGCCCCCCAAATTTTTTGGAAAGTTTGATTAGACTTGCTTCGCCCAAACCGGTGCCCCCCCAATTTTTTTTAACTCGCCATTTTTACCCTCCGCCATTCCCGTGCGGTCGTGCCCTAGCTGCTCCCGCAATCCCGTGTTAGGCGTAGATCGCAATTCCCGTGCGAGACGCAAATCGCCATTCCCAGATCGCCATTCCCGTGTTGGATCGTGCTGGATCACCATTCCCGTGCTGGTATCCTTCTTCTCTCCATTCCCGTGCTGGTATCCTCCTCCTCCTTCTTCTTCTTCTTCTTGCTGTATTTTTTTTAAGTCCAGATTTTTTTATGCAAGCTGTATTTTTTAAGCAAGGTATACAGATTTCTAGTCCAGATTTCAAACTTAGGAAAATGCATTCAAACTTCTTGTTAAGCAAGGTGTAGAGGATGAGGGAAAAACATTCAGGAAAAAGCATCCAAACTCATTTCTAGTCCAAACTCATTTTTGGAATGGAATTTCAGTCCAGAAATCTGATTTATGGACTGAATTTCAGTCCAGAAATCTGGCCAAATTTCTGGACTGAAATTCAGTCCAGAAATTTGGACTGATTTCTGGACTGAAATTAGTCCAGAAATCTGATTTCTGGACTGAAATTTCAGTCCAGAAATGTGTCCAGATTTCTGGACTGAAATTCAGTCCAGAAATCTGGTTTCAAATAATTGGTGCGGGGGAGTTCACATAGGCTCTCTAGGAGGAAGGGAGGATATGGCTGTAATCATCTCTCCACGAAGCTTGTTGAAACTGATAAACATATTGTTTATCAACCGATTTACAAGCTTTTGAAGTTTGCATTAATTCTTCCGGTGGCTACTGCAAGTGTAGAAAGAGTGTTCTCAGGCATGAACTATGTCAAGAACAAGTTGTGCAACAGTATGGGCGATCAAATGTTGAATGATTGTCTAGTTACTTTTATTGAGAGAGATGCATTTTTGAAAGTCCGTAACGATGATGTTATCGATCGTTTTCAAAAAATGAAGACTCATCGTGGACAAATGTAATTTTCTTGTGTAATTTTGTATTTTCGGATTTGGTGAATTAAATGTAATTTTGTATGAATTTGAAATGTAAAAAATTTTGCATTATCTTGTTGTTTCATTTAAGAAATAATATTGTGCCCCCCATTGCAAAATTCCTGGATCCGTCACTGGCCTGCATGAAGCTTGTGCTCGCCACTCATACCCCACTGCCGTGACATATTTCATTTGTCGCCGCTCTCAGTTTTGTCGTGATAGAGAGGTGTAAGCGACGAGCATGAGCTTTATGTGGGCAGAGCCCGCCTGAATGAGAGTGAAGCCCACCCGAGAACATCGAGCGCGGGGGAATCCCATGTGAAGATGCTTGGATATATATGTATAATTAATTATATATATGTATAAATATTTGTCTTTTATCTATACTACTGTATATATTTTGTATACTATTATATGTTTAGTTTTGTTTTATTTAAACCTATGTATATAAAAATTTATTAATATTAATTGTGCGAAAGTATTCATTCCTCCCACATCGCTGTTTGGCTTTTGACTATAGTACTATATAAATATAATGTTTTTTTTGTTTGCGATAATTGCAGGTTGCTGATACTTTCTCCGGCTGCCTCCATTCGTCCATTGGGGTGTCGCAAGCAATTATTACAGCAAATTCAAATTTATAAAATTATTTTATTAAATAATTATCTTGCAAATTTCAAATTAAATTAATAAAAAAAATTAAAATTAAATTATGATAAATGTACGAGTCCTCTGCCAAAAATTTAAAATTAAATTATATAAGCAATCATGCACGGTGCATGCACCAAACGTTATTTGTCTTCTTCCCGATATTTTTGCCTCTCTCAAAATAGAGCTTTATACGAATTAATGGAATGATAATATATGAGCTTTTATATTGGCAGTCCGACAAAATAATAAAAAACACTCATAATATGACCGCTAATAGCAGGCCAAAAACAAACTTCGCCTAAGCTTTTAAAACTCGGACGGGATCGACCGGTTGGACCGCTAACCGGAACCCTAGCTGATCCGGTCAAGCATGAAAACCCGATATGACAGTGGACCGACCAAGAACTGGTATACCGGGCCGGCGGACCGGCTTATCGCAAACCAGGCACGAGTTTGCGGAACCGGGGAGGCCACAAGGCGACTTGAACCCAGATCACTCCCAGCTCCAACATATATGAGGACCACTAAACCGGTTGGTCTTTGATAAAATTTTCATAACTATATTATATGAGAGTTGATTGAAAAACGTGGAACCCTGATTTAGGCAAAAAATGCGGAACTGTGTCTTTAAAAAATACTTACTATATGATATTTTTAGAAAAAGTGTTCAACATAAAAGTTATAGATCTCGTCGAGATCTACAACTTTCATGTTGAACATTTTTCCTAAAAATACAATATAGTAGGCTTATTTTCAAAAGGGGAGGAACTCAGGCGGAGCTATCACTACAAGAAAAATCATAATTAGCAAGGGGCAGAATACCTTGCTAATCATTTAAATTCGTTGCTAATTTTAATTAGCAACGAATTTAGAAACAAAAAAAATTCGTAGCTAATATGCTCCTAGCTAATTTTAGCAACGAATTTTTTTCTTTCTATATAGGAAGGATTTTTTAGCAAGGTATTTAATCCTTTCTAAATTAGGAAGGAATTCTATTTTCGTTGCTAAAAAATATATTTGTTTAATTGTATATGCTAGGTTTTGAACACACAACCTACTCCAAACAACCAACCATTCTTACCAACTACTCTAACTTAATTCTTTGTTTATAAGTGGCGATATTATTTATATATAACGTATACATAATTCATAAAATTATATACTCAAATATAAATATATAATATATAAATTTCTTTATATATAACATATATATTCCTTTATATAATATATATTTATATAATATAATATATTTATATATATTAATTATAAATATAATATATATTTATTATATATAATGATATTTTTTTGTTATATATATGTGTTGTTATATAATAATTGAATATAACGTTATAATATATAACTATATGTATAGTTATTTATATTATATATTGTTCATATAATTTATATTTATTATAATTATAGTTAATTTGTTAAATACTAATAATCTTTATTAATTTATAAATTTATATATACGATTATAAATAATATATACAAATATAAAATTATATAAATAATTACATATATTATTAATTATTTTGTTTAATACAAATAATTTACATTATTTATAAAAATATTAAACAATAATTATGTTTTATGACAAAGGATAATTTTGTAAGATACAGTCATGTCATTTTCTGGAAAAAAAAAATTCATCAATAAATATTTTGCAAAAAAAAAATATGCAAAAATTTGGTTTGCAATAAATATTTTTCAAATTCGGTTTACACATAACATTTGTCATATTTTAATGCAAAAATTTTAGCATGAAATTTTTGAAAGGAAAAATTTCGTTGCAATTTAGCAACAAGTATTTAGCAACAAAATATTTCGTTGCTATTTTTGCAACAAAAAATTTCGTTGCTATTTTTGTAGCTAAAAACAAATATTATATGCGTTGCTAAATTCGTTCCTAATTAGCAACAAACTAATAACCCTTTCTAATTTTCGTTGCTAATTCATGTTTTTCTTGTAGTGTATGAGATTCGCAATAGTTCCGTCCGATGCCGTGCCTTTTGAAAATTGGTCGATTATATGATATTTTTAGAAAAAGTGTTCAACATGAAAGTTGTAGATCTCAACTGATCTATAACTTTCATGTTGAACACTTTTCCTAAAAATGTCATATAGTAGATCTATTTTCAAAATGCGCATGAAACCCGTATTTAGCTAATTCTGAGTTCCGCATTTTTATACTTTTCCGATTATATAAAACAGGGCTGACAATAGCCAATGGGCAGCCATCGATTTTTTGGGCTGTCAATAATCAATGAGCTATCAATATTCAAAATCGGGCTGTTAATATAAATAATGTAACATATTGTTAATTTTCATATTAAAAATTAGCCTAATATAAATAGAGGGATGTTAAAAGTGTGCGACATCTCGCTTATAGCATCTCAAAAATCCATAAATTAATGCATCATTTTGAAAGGAAGGTTTCCATAATAGTACCCCCCCCCCCCCCCCATCGACTCCTACCCGGCGTTGGCAATGCGAATGCCGGACTCATCTATTTTCGGAGAAGGAGATAGCTATGGTGGACTTGATTTTGTGCGAAAGAGTGCACCCTTTGTTTTAGAAAAATGATATGAATGGGCTAATGGAGAAGATGATGAGGTGGCAGTTAAAATTGTTGAAGTGAGAGTGTAGTGGAGGTGAGCGGTCTAATTTGAGCAGACCGCACAGACTGTCGCGGCTTGGCGGGTACAAGTCGGCGGTGTGTCAGGTTGACTTTTTCTCTCCTGCGGTCTGATTCAGCATGCACCCTGGAGCAGTAACCGGACGGTTAGCCTTGTCTAACCACGACAGTTGCGGTCTGGATTATGAGTTTGCATAGTTTGTTGAAGCTTTAGCTACTCTGGCTCGCAAAAAGGCAGGCGGTTACCGCGGTCTGCAGCGGCTAACCACACAGCTTCCTGAAGCCTTCTCGGGCGGGTTGTTTGCCAGAGTTCGCTGGTTGTAGACTTGGTCATGGCGCTATGACAAGTTCAGGGTTGTTGCCTTGTTTACTGTATCTGCTTGCTTGTGTGATCTGCTCTGGTGTTCGCAAAGTCCTCAGTATTGCACGATCTGAATGCGGAGTTTGCAGATCGGCGGGATCTGGTGGTGGTATCCGGCAATTCTTCATTGGTGCGGACTTGACTAAGAACGTGTGATTGATTGTTACAAGTCCACGCGTACTGAGATGGTGTTCGCTCGCTATGCGGACTGGTGGTGCTTTCTGTGTAAGTGGTTAAGTTGATTTATCACGCGCGGACAGAGTGGTGTGTCCGCACTTCTTTGCGGACAATTTTTTATCAGTGGTGGACTGATGCTTGTATCTGCACTTGTGCGGATACATGGTGCTAGCTGCAGGATTGATGGGTGATTATCCTATCGCTATGAGCGGTGACTGCACTCCTCCTCACGCTTATAAATAGGAGTCTCCGGCTCGTCATAAATATCGAGAACAGTGATAACTCAACTCGCGTTTAGATCCTGCGGTTATGTTTTTCTAACCGACGCGTCTAAGTGCAGTTTGTTATCTGTGCAGGTTGTGCGGCTAGCATCAAGTGTCTGCACGTGCGCGAGGCACGCATGGCCCTCGCATGCGCGCTTGCGTGTGGCGCTCACATGCGGGCTTGCTTGATCATGTTGGCTCTTCTGTGTGTCTTTGGACATCCTCCGGTTGGGGGAACCTCATCAAAAATATGGCTTAATAGCATATGAGTATTACGATGATAATTTAATAAAGATTTGAAAATCAAAATAAGAGAGTCTAAAAGAAAAATAAAAGAAAAATAAAAGAAATATAGATTCTAATTAATTTTAAATAAGATGAGTACAAAATAAGTATTTGAAAAATTAAACAATATGAGAAATAAAAATTACATATAAAATTAGATTTGGTAATTGCAAGCTAAGCACCAAAACTTGAAAAACACTTATAAGTAGGTAATTGTTATGGGCAAACCTATTTTGAATAGGTGCAAACTAACTTTTAAAATAAAAACTTTTAAACTATTATTTTAAATGTTATGGTAAAATTGATAGGGGCAAACCATTTCCCTATCACCTCCACCGCCGCCTCCGTCGCCGCCGCCCGCCCACGCCAGCCAACGCCCGCCAGCGCCGCCAACGCCGCCAACATCGCCAGCGCCACCAACGCCGCCATACCCGCCATACCTGCCAACGCCGTCAACGCCGCCATACGTGATGACACCGCCGCCAACGACGTCATACATGATTACACCGCCAACGCCGCCATAAGTGATGACACCGCCAACGCAGTCATACATGATGACACCTACAACACCGTCATACGTGATGACACATACAATGCCTCCATACGTGATGACACCTACAACAACGTCATACTTGATGACACTTACAATGCCGTCATACGTGATGACACATACAACGCCGTCATACGTGATGACACCTACAACGCCGCCATACGTGATGACACATACAAAACATCATCGCTTCTGACCACTGCGGGAGCTCCAAATTTATTTATTTCAAACATTCTCACTTATCTTCATCTCCTTTGATCAGCAAGCCGTAGATTTAAACATTTCTTTTCGTATTTCTCATATTCATCATTTGTTTTCGTATTTCTCCAACAAAGAAAAAAAATTCGAAAAATTGTACTCATCATTAAAAGAAAATTTTGATGATGAATTTGAAACTTTTGTAATACGTTAAATTTTATAATTCGTTAAATTTTATAATATTGTTGTTAAACTATTTGTTCATATTTTTTTAAAAAAAATTATATTGGTTTGCACGTAATAATTTGGTTTGCACATATAAAATTTTGGTTTGCCCGTAAAATTGATTTGCACCTATTCAAAATTGATTTGCCCATAACAATCACTTATAAGTATTGCAAGATAGAGTAAGTTTTTGTGTCCTGTATTTATAGAGTGAGAAGCATGGAAATGATGCAGCTTAAATAAGGCTTGAGAGAAGTGTGAATGTGGGTAAATATGAAGTCAAAAGTGGAGGCATAAGAGTCAACAATGGAGAATTAAATACAAAAAATGTCACGTCAAATTTAATGTCTAGATGAATTCTCTAAAGATCGTGGAGGTTATGTTTGTATCCACAATAAAAGGAGAGCTAAAGAGTGCTCATGTCAAAAAAAATACAAATATTAATAAATTTCGGATATGTGTTGTGATGCAATCAGATCGAGTACCGTGGTAGCGCAACGAAATTAAATTGAGCAAAAACAATCGGGCAAAATAAAAATTAACAGAGGAGATTTCAAGCACACAGACGACAAACAGAAATTTATGTGGTTCGGAGAGAAGCTCCTACGTCCATGGGGAGAGCGCGCCGGAAAAGATCCACTATAATGATAGGAGTTACAGATTACAACAGAGACCGATACACGGTCGAGCCACAAAGAGATAAAACCTCAGAGATCAAAACAAAAAAAGCGACATCTCACGAACACTGTTCGCCTTCTTCGCCGCTGTGCGTCGGTGCCGCCTCCTTCCGTTGGAACTTCGTCGTCTGGGCTGCACGCCTGATGCCGGGGATACCCGACATAATATATATATGCGCCGTCGCCGCCTGGATCCGCCGCTGGCTCCACCTGGAGTCGCTGCCTCCTGGATCCGCCGCCTTGCTCCGCCTAGAGTCGCTGCAGCACCACCGAAATCATCGCCGCCTTCGCCGGGTTGAATAACCCGATTTCTCTCTCTCTTTGAAAGAATCTCACGGATTGCTGATTGCTTGAATGATATGAGAGAGGGGCTGTTCATTATATAGGAGAGAATCAACCTCTTAATTTGGAGAATATCGCAAATAAGAAATAGGCCCAATAATTGGGTAGCCGGCCAAATATAATAGATCCTCCTAATATCTTTCAAAAACTGGGCTCATCCGATTAAGGTAATCTTGATCCCACGGATCGGTGAGGTGTCACAAATCCAACAATCTCCACCTTGACGCCTGATAACTTCTCAAATGAAGTTATCTTTGCCTAATATTTCTACTTCATAATTAGTAAAAAGGAGCCTAAATGATAATAAAATATGATTAATTATTGTTTTAATGATTATGATACTAAGTTAGCCTTATTCTATGGTTTTTATGCAAGGTTTGTTAAGGAAATCAACTTTGAAGAGTGATGCAGAATTTCTATTTTCGGCCTGGCCAGAAACTGCAACATCCAATTCTGAAACTGCAACATTTGTCTGTCCGAAATTCAGAATTTAAAATTTGAATTCCCACCATTTTTAATTATGGAAGGATGTGTCTCTTGAGGGGGATGGACGTTTTTAATGCCAAAAACTGATTAGAGGAGAATAATTCATTATTAATTTCGGATCTAAGAGGGAGAGCATCATCTAGGGTTGGCTTGGGAAGAAAACCTCCATTGGAGAGCGCCGGCAAGAGGAAGAAGAAGGAGATCTTCGCACGGATCGAAGAAGCGACTCTAGGAAGAAATTCCTGCAGCGATTAAGCGTGAACCGCGATGTTTTGTAAGATCTATTTCAATATTTTGAGTGATTCCTCCAACGCCATGAACTAATTCTTCCTTAATCTTGTATTATGAGATTACTAGGTTGTGTGTGATGGATATTTTCTAGTTTATTTTGTTGTGGATTCTTGGTGAGTGTTATTTATCAAATATATGACCTTTATTTTCTGAAATGTTTGGCCAATGTTTCATTTTTATGCTACGCTTCATAAATCGAGAGAGGAGTTGCGATAGCATATCATAATTTTGATATAGCATTTGAAGAGAGAAGGAGACTTCCTCTTGGTGTTAGCAACTTAGGTCTTTGTTCTTTGAGCGGTTCTTATTTCACCCGAGGGGAAATATAGAACTAGGGGTAGCCGATATCGAGAGATACGGTTATCTATTTTAAGATCGTTACAAGGTACGCTCACCACGCATTTCCACATCGATACAATCACTCGTCCATCATACTAAACCTAGGAAATCATAATATAAGATTATTTCTCTATCTTGATGAGAAAAGTTTTGCTCCTAATCCTCATAGTAGTTTTATTTAGAAATTTGCATTCTTAATTTCAGTAGTTCAAGAAAACCACAAATTTTGTCTCACTTGGATTTAAGGAAAAGGCCTAACTGGTATTTGCAAGCACTGAATTCACCACCTCCCTGTGGAGACGATTCATACTCACTTTTATTACTTGACACGGCACGTGCACTTGCGTTTAAATACGTAGACCATTTCGGGCGTATCAACGCCTCACAGAACATAACTCCATATGCAGCATGGATCTCTTCCCTCCGGCAAACTACCCCCTCTCCCTGGGGTCTCCCTAATTAACATGCACCAATATGAGCCAAGTCAAGACAGTACTTGAACTTGACTCCCGTCACTTGTTTGGTCAGCATGTCTGCAATGTTATCCTTCGTGGGCACCTTCAGTAATTGAATGTCTCTGCCAGCAACGAACTCCCTCAACTTGTGGTAACGCACATCAATGTGTTTTGTCCTGGCATGATAGACCGGGTCTTTGGCCAAACAAATCGTACTCTGACTATCACAGTGCAGCTTCACCGCCTCCTGAGAAATCTTAAGTTCTTTGGCGAGACCTTTGAGCCAGATGGCTTCTTTTGCCGTTTCCACTGCAGCAATGTACTCCGTCTCTATCGTAGATAGAGACACGATGTCCTAAAGAGTGGCTTTCCAACTGATGGGACCTCCACCTAGAAGGAAGATATACCCGGAAGTAGATCTCCTCCTATCGAGGTCTCAGGCATAGTCGGAGTCAACGTAGCCCTCTAGAGCACTGACATCCTTGCTCTTCCGGAACACTAAACTGACGTCTGGAGTTCCTCTTAAGTACATTAGAATCCACTTGACTGCTTCCCAGTGTTGTCGCCCCGGATTCCCCATGTACCCTGACCACGCTCACAGCCTGAGCGATATCTGGTCTCGTACAGATTATGGCGTATATCAAGCATCCTACCGCACTAGCATACGACACCTTGAGCATCTTTTGGCATTCCTCCTCGGTGTCTGGACACTGTTGTGACGATAGTCTAAACTGTTGTCCGAGAGGAGTGGTAACAGGTTTAGACTCCATCATACTGAACTTCTCCAGCACTTTCATAATATAGCCTGCTTGAGAAAGCCGAAGCATGTCTCGCTTTCTGTCCCGCTTGATTTCCATTCCAAGAATTTTTTATTTGTGACCCAGATCCTTCATTTCAAACTCAGCATGCAGCTTCTGCTTCAGTAATTGAATCTCCCGAGCTGATTTGCAAGCTATCAGCATATCGTCGACATATAGCATCTGAATAAAAATGTTGCCATTCGCAAGGAACTTGTGGTAGACGCAGCTGTCGTATTGGCTTCTGCTGAAACCCTGGGATACCATGAACATATCGAATCTCTTGTTCCACATTTTCGGAGCCTGCTTCAGACCGTAGAGTGATCTCCTTAGCTTACACACCTTTTTCTTGTCACCTAGTGAACAAAACCCTCAGGCTACAAGATGTAGTTCTCCTCTTCTAAGTTGTCGTGAAGAAAAGCCATTTTCACATCCATTTGCTCCAGCTCTAAGTCCCACAACGCTACTATAGCAAGTAGTACCCGTATGGAACAGTGTTTCACTACGGGTGAGAAGATTTCGTCAAAATCAATTCCTTTCTTCTGTGCAAATTCCTTAGCCACGAATCTCACCTTATATCTTCACATGTCCTTCCTAGAAGTGGACTCCTTCTTCCTAAATACCCACTTGGAGTTGATTGCCTTAGCTCCTTTCGGTGGGCTAACCAGTTCCCAAGTCTGGTTTTTTTCGAAGTGAGTGCATTTCCTCCTTCATCACAGCTTTCCACTGAGAGCGATCACTGCTCTTCATAGCTTCTTAGTAAGACCGAGGGTTTGAGGAGATCACTTGAAAAGCATATGCTACAGTGTCCTGTAGCCTGAGAGGCAGTCTGACCTCTCTCCTCGCCCTTTCTCTAGCAATGGAGTACGACTCCACTTCAGTAGGTTGCACAACATCAGCATCCTCCGGGTCGGGGAAATCACCCTGATCGTCAGCTTTGTCACTTCTTTCCAGCTCCACCTCCAGTGGTGAGTTGGGAGTCTCCTCCACCTCTTTGGAGTGAGACTTAGACTTCTTCAGCATAGAGACCTCGTCAAAGATCACGTCGCGCTTAACCTCCACCTTCTTCGTATCGGGATTCCACAACTTGAACCCCTTTGTGCCAGCCTTTCGGCCCAGATAAATGCACTTCTTGGACTTGGCATCGAGCTTTGTCCGTTCTGAGTCGTGCACTAGGGTGTACACAGGACAACAAAAGATGTGTATGTCAGAATAATCAATTGGCTTACCTACTCAAACTTCCTATGGCGACTTCAGATTCAGTTACATCGATGGAGACCGATTCACTAGATAACATGCCGTGTTGATGGCTTCGGCCCAGAATGACTTTGGTAGATCGGCAAACAAACGCATGCACCGAGCTCTCTCTAACAACGTCCTATTCATCCTTTCTACAACGTCGTTCTGCTGCGGTGTCCCGGGAATGGTGAGATGGCGGATGATGCCCTCCTGATTGTAGTATTCCTGGAACTTCGTTGAGGTGTACTCGCCACCATTGTTAGATCGAAGGTACTTCACCTTCTTCCCAATCTGCTTCTCCATTGTCGTCTTCTAGATTTTGAACTTGTCGAACACCTCGGACTTGTGCTTCAGAAAATACGTCCAGACCTTCCTAGAGTGATCATCGATGAAGGTCACAAGAAATCTAGCGCCTCCTAGAGACGGCTCTGGGGTAGGCCCCCAAACATCTGAGTGTATATAATCCAGCGCTTGCTTGCTTCGCTTCGAAGATGTCACGAACTTCACCTTGTGCTGCTTCCCGAGAACGCAGGTCTCGTAGAATTCTAACTTGCATGTCTTGAACCCTTTTAGTAGGCCTTTCTTGTGAAGCTCCAACAGTCCTCTCTCGCTCATGTGGCCAAGTCTGGCATGTCACAGCAGAGATGAGTCCTCATCTGACGTCGCAGCAATTGTTGCATCACCGGCAATTGTGGTGTCGATCAATTTGTAGAGAATACCAGAGCGCTTTCCTTTCATAACCACCAGAGCGCCTCTCTTGACCTTCAGATATTTTCCTTCGCCGGTGTAGGAGCATCCGGTCGCCTCCAAAGTTCCTAGGGATATCAGACTCTTCCTTAGATCAGGCATATATCTAACGCCGGTGAGAGTCCTAATCGTCCCGTCGAACATCTTTATTCTAACGCACCCAATACCCAGTGTTCTGCACTCCGAGTCATTTCCCATCAATCCCCGACCGTCGTCGCACTCCTTGAATGTGGTGAACCACTCCTTGTGAGGACACATGTGATATGAGCATCCGGTGTCCATAATCCATGCATCAGTAGTATCGAGACTGGGTGAGACGTGTAGGACGTCAGCATCGCTATCTGGGTCTGAAGTCACGGTCGCCTGCTGTGGCTCTTTGTCTTTCCCCTTCAGCTTCCTCTTTGGGCAGTTGATCTTCCAGTGTCCCTCCTCCTTGCAGTAGTGACACTGGTTTTTCTTGTCCCTAGACTTGGACCTAGATCGATTGGCCTTCTTCCCTCTGTCTCTCGATCTACCTCTAACCGATTCCTTATTCTTCACGAATAAACCCTCGCTGGTGCTAGGACCAGATTTGCTCCTCGTTTCATTAGAGAGCAACGTCGTCATCACCTCCTCCATCTTAAGGGTGTCTTTTCCATAGAGGATGGTGGTGACTAGATGTTCATATGACTTAGGTAGGGAGGACAATAACAAGAGAGTTTGGTCCTCTTCTTCAACCTTCACGTCCATGCTCCGCAGCTGGGATATAAGCTTGTTGAATACGTTCATGTGCTCCAACAGCTGATTACTCTCGGACATCCTCAGGCTATACAACTGTCTCTTCACGTAGAGCTTATTGGTGAGAGACTTCGACATGTACAGCTCCTCCAGCTTCTTCCATAGTTCTTCTGTAGTCTCAGCGTCGACTACGTTGTACATCACTTCATCGGCTAGACTCAACTGAATCGTGTTGATGGCCTTCAGATCCAGTTCTTCCCACTCGTCATCCTTCTTTCCGGACTTCTCTTTGCCGAGGAGCGCCTTGTGGAGACCTTGTTGAACGAGAACCGCCTTGATCCGTTTCTGCCATAAGCCGAAATCGATCTTGTCGTCGTACTTGGAAATCTCGAATTTTGCCATCATTGTTTTGCTCGCAGGGCTACTAGGTAATCCGATTAAGTTCACGGATCAGATCTGAGAAGATAGGGAGTGGACTGATGGTCGTCACCTACCGTTGACCCAAACCTAAAACGGAACGAACAATCGATCACCTCCGCGGAACCTCCCTCTGATACCAATTGTTATGCAATCGGATCGAGTACCGCGGTAGCGCAACGGAATTAAATTGAGCAAAAACAATCGGGCAAAATAAAAATAACAGAGCGAGATTTTAAGCACACAGACGACAAACAGAAATTTACGTGGTTCGGAGAGAAACTCCTACGTCCACGGGGAGAGTGCGCCCGAAAAGATCCACTATAATGATAGGAGTTACAGATTACAACAGATACTGATACACAGTCAAGCCACGAAGAGATAAAACCTCAGAGATCAAAATAAAAAAGGCGATATCTTACGAACACTGTTCGCCTTCTTCGCCGCTGTGCGTCTGTGCCGCCTCCTTCCGTTGGAACTCCGTCGCCTGGGCTGCACGCCTGATGCCGGGGATACCTGACAGAATATATGCGCCGCCGCCGCCGCCTCGATCCACCGCTGGCTCCGCCTGGAGTCGCTGCCTCCTTGATTTGCCGCCTTGCTCCAGCGCCTTGCTCCGCCGCCTTGCTCCGCCTAGAGTCGCTGCAGCACCACCGAAATCACCGCCGCCTTTGCCGGGTTGAATAACCCGATTTCTCTCTCTCTCTTTGAAGGAATCTCACGGATTGCTGATTGCTTGAATGATATGAGAGGGAGGTTGTTCATTATATAGGAGAGAATCAACCTCTTAATTTGGAGAATATCGCAAATAAGGAATATGCCCAATAATTGGGTAGCCGGCCAAATATAATAGATCCTCCTAATATCTTTCCAAAAACTGAGCTCCTCCGATTAAGGTAATCTTGATCCCATGAATCGGTGAGGTGTCACCAATCCAACAAGGTGTAGAAGTCCACTTTGGAGGCTCCAAAAAGTCTCTGTAATATGATGGATAAATAGAAGATAAAAAATTAAACGCGGTAGGATTTTGAATGAGGAGGTTTGATACAGAAATGGTGGAACATGGTGTTATTGAAATTTGGCGGCAGCGGGATGCAGAAACTGCAATCATGGGAGTCGAGTTAATGCAAAATAGATGATGAATTTGAATTCCTCTCATCGAAGCAGTCAATTTTGACTATTTATAAGTCGAAAACGATGGTCGGATGGAGAAGATATGACTAGCAACTTCGGTGGCTTTCGGATTTATGCTCTGTTTGGGGGGACTTATTTTCACCGGTCAAGCGGTTACAACCGCATAAATCGGATCTTAATTAAGATCTGATTCATGCGTTCATAACCGCTTGACCGGTGAAAATAAGTCCCCACAAACGAAACCTTAACCTAGGCTAGAGGAAGAAGATGAAGTGTCGTGACACTTACTGGTTTAAGTGATTGTTGCGGTAATGACACAATGACACATGAATATTATCCTGAGGTGTCGGCTGGGTCAAAAATTGAGTTAATAACAACTTAGTTAAATAAAATGAATGAGTATGATTTAATAAGTTTGATGGAGTGCCAAATAAGGTCGAAACATTCTAAAATAAATAGGAAAAAAAATCAAATTCATTTTATAAAAATTTCTATTAAATTTTCAGAATATATTTATATTAAAATATTATTTATTATTTTACTAAACATAAATACCTTATAGATTCTTGATGGAATATTAAAATATGTCCAAAAATTAAAATTAAAATGTACAAGATTATGAAATTAAATACACAATAATATATTAAAGATTCAAGATGTTTGGATATTGTAATATTTTATCTTACAAAAATAAATCATTAAATTAGGGCTTATATTAATTAATAAAAATATATATAAGTACTTTAAGGTTTTAAATAAGTACTATAAAATTATATTAAGAACTCAAAAGATTTCAATGAAACTATAATATTTTATTTAATATTATCTTGTCAAATGCATTGATATATAAGTGTAATAATAATGAAAAATTAAGTGCTATAAATTATAAAAGAATGAATATGATCTTACGAGCAAATTTGGCATCTTGTTTAAAATTTAAATGAATCAGCTCTCTTATGTATGGAGTTCTCAGCTTACTTTAAACCTAAGTCTCCAATTTTAGCTTCACAAGCTTGAATGACTCAATTCGAGTATATAACCTACATATTGCTTAAATTTGAATTAGCAACTTAATCAATAGCTTGTTATCATCAAAATAAGTATTAATGCTCATGGGGACAACAGTTCGCGCCTCGGGATGACCGAGGTCCTTCTAGGTGGAAGTGGCAAAGAACTTTTGTTTGTTTGCGGCTCAGGAGGACCGGGGTCTGACCAGGTGGAGGTGGCAAAGAACTTTCACGCATGAGGAGAATTGGGGTCTATCCAGGTAGAGGTGGAGAAGAACCTTTGTTCGTTCATGTCTCAGGAGGACCGGAGTTTGTCCAGGTGTAGGTGACGAAGAACCTTTGTTTGTTCGTGCCTTAAAAGGATCGGGGTCCGTCTATATGAGGGTGCATGTTTACCTTTGTCCACCTCACCTCGCTAGCAGAAGGTTCCAAAATAGTTGGCACTGCTTAAAATCAAATCCATTGCTTAGAGTTGAAGGAGAGTACAAGGGGTGTGCAGGTCCAGTCGTGTGGCTTGTTGTTCCACTAGTTGCGGAAAAGTAAACTGCGAGTGGCGGCGGAATTTTTTTAATGAGAACTCTGTGTTAAGTCCTGACGGCGTCTTCGGGGGATGCGGCCTACGAGCGAATCTCAATTGTGATGCCTTGTGCGAGTGCGTCTGCCCAAAGTGCCCTATGTAGTGGTCTGCATGATGATGAACTGGGCGTCGTGGGTGGCCCGCGATATAGGTCCCCCCCCCCCCCCCCGTTTAACTTGGCATTCCCACTAAGCTGGAGTAGGAAGCAGCACGCTGGCGGATATTTCATTTTCGACCAATATCATGTCGACTTCTGCTGGTGGAACTCTGATGATTGTATGGACGTGATAATGGCTTGACGGAGATGCTTGTGCTGCAGGAGAGATCGACTAGTTTGGCCATTGTTTATCGTGCTCTGGTGAAAGTTCTTCCTTTGTGCCCTTGCCCCTTGTGGGATTGTCATGGTAGACTGTGATACAGTCCTCTTCCCCCCCCCCCCAAAACATTTTGAGCAGGCCAAGGCATATGAATTGCTCGATTTCCTCCTTCAGGTGTATGCACTCTTCTGTGTCGTGTTGGTATCCTTCGTGATAATCGCAGTACTTGGATTGTTCTACAGAGTCTGGAGAGAGATCCCTTGGCTTCTGGAGTGAACAATGTCCGCGGATGGCGAGCAATACTTTTGTTTGCGAGGCACTGGGGGGAGAGAAGGTTGGATGTTGGTGGTGTCCCTCGGCTTGGCGGGAGGTTTCTCGATACCCGTTGTTTCCCTGGGATCTAGCGATTCTCTTGGTTTCTCCTCCTTTTTGAGCTTCCTTCAAAACGTAGTTGATGTGCCTCAATTGCAGTCTTTGCTACGATGAGCCTCATTTTCGGTGGATGTAAGCACCTCATAGGAGCTCGGGGTCGTCCCCCGGTACTTGTCATGTCTCTGGGGCAAAGTGGCAGGAGAAATCCTCATGCGATTCTCACTCAATCTACTGGATCCCCAAGAGGTGTGATAGGTTTTGAACGATTTGTTGGTTGGTGGCAAACTGATCCATGAAAATTTGAGTTAGCTTTGTGAAGTTCTTGATCTCTCCCTCCCTCGAAGAATAAAACCAGGTGCGAGCTTTTCCATTTAGAGTTATTAGGAGCACTTAACACATGAGCTAGTCTGGAGCGTTATAGATGTGCATGACAGTTCCAGAGTATCCGACGTGATACAAGGGGTCATTCAACCCATCAAAAGTCTCGAAGTCGCGGAGCTCAAACCTGAGTGAAATGGGATGCGCTAGGACCTGTGGAGCTAGAGGGGATATAAAGTGAACGAGGTGTTGCATGTCTGTTTCCTGGTGCCCCCCTTTCTCATACTCATCTTCGATCATACGTCATGCTCCCTCCTTAGCGAGCCTTATATTAGTTGAAGTGACAACTTTTATTGTCGTACGAGTGTTTCCTTGAGCGCATCTGTAAAGCCCATTGAGAAACATGAGTCACGCAGAGCGGTTAGCGTCGGGCAACTCACCTACAACGGAATCTGCAGAGCTGGCAAGATCTTTAGGAATCATCTGATTTGGTATCAGCAACGCTTGGCCTCTTGGAGCGATGGGGGTGTTGGGGGCACGATGGGTCCCAAAGTGTACGGTGAGGTGAGCACCTTCACTTTACGCTCCCTTGTCGGGTGTTCGCACTCTCCTTCAGAGGTTGGTGATGCATTGCCTGCGAGCAAGTTGGCGGGGGCCTGATTGGCGTGCAAAACTTACGTGGGAGAAGTATCGAGTGGAGTGAAGTGTGAGTCGCATAGATGCCCCCAGTCCTTTAGGTGATACTAAGGTGTCCTCCTACTTCTCCGAAAGTCGGGCTCAGACTCCACTCCTTCCACTTTTGGTTCCCCGGCTCTTGCTAGAGGAGTGTTCGTTTAGGTGGGATACCTCCATCTATCTGTGTCCCCCGAGTCCACCTATGGCACGTGGCGCAGACAACTCTGTCGAGCAAGCGATGGATTAAAGGGAGCGATCCCTGGCTCGCGGATGTAGGATGTGCCTTTAGGGACTTAGAAGTCTCCAAATCCCTTAGTAGGGCTAGTGCCTTAGCTTGAATTTATTCCATCTAACGCATCCGCTCATCCATTGATTATGTTACATGACAATTATCTCCTCGAGAAGTGACGCGTTGTCGAAAAGAGAGTTGCTAGCGGCTTGGTTGTCAGATCCCTCGCATGTTGCTTGGCATGTGGCATGCACGCCTCTTTTTACCATTGCAGCTGGTTGGGGAGTGTTTGCACAAGGCAAACGTTGTTTCCAAGGAGTTATTGCGGAATTTGGGAACACTTTTTCACAGACGGTGCCAAACTATTGCGAGTCACCCGATTTTTTCCCGGTTCGAGGAATCAGATCGCCTTATCTCGGAGTTGGATCAGACGCGCAAACAATTAATATTAATTCAGCAGCAATGACAAGATGATTTTTTACTATGTAAAATCCGAAAATGGTGAAAAATCATGTGGTCGGGTCTGCGTCGGGCCAAAATCCACTATTTCTCTTTGAGTTTACAAGTTTCGGAAGTTTTCTCGGAGGGTACATGTCACCTCTCCGTTTCAAGCTTTGAAAACAAAAGCAAGTGAAAATAAACTAAGTTCTCGGGGACTTGATGAGAGCGCTCCAGTGGAGAAAAATGACAAGTCCTCAGAATCTTGAAGAGAGCGCTCCCGCGGAGAAGAATGTCGAGTCTTTGAAGTATCGTAATGCCTTCATGCGAGCACCTACAGAAGAGAATTCTAGCACCTTCTTACGGACTCACAAAAGCGTCCAACTGAGTGTCGGGCGTCGTACACGCTAGAGAGGGAACAAAGCGAATTCTGAGGGGAGAAACGATCTATGTCTCACGTTCTCACCGGAAAACTTCAGAGCTCTCTCTAATCTCTCAAGTTGCTCCTTTTCAAATGAGGGTTTGAAGGCATTTTTATAGTTTTCTGGATGGATATACCAGTAATTACGTCCGGGCGATTTTCAAGGTGACGAATGGCGTCGCTCCGTTCCGGTTACCTGGATCGCCAATCTTCGTGGAATGGCGGAAGTCCCCTCCCCCCCCCCCCCCCTCGGGCAGTCCAGGCAGCTCGGGTAAGGTGCCTGGCGACTGCGGCAGCTGGCGGGGGATGAAGGAGGCGGAGGAGGCCGGCGACCGCCGGTGCGCGCGTAAACCCGCGCGTGCTGGGAGCGCGCTAGCGCTCATGTGAGGGGTGCTTGTGCGCCCGCGAGCAGGCCGCCTGCACGGGCGAGGGATGCGCGCTGCCTGTGTGTGCACGCCTCTTGCGTGGGCGTGTGCCTGTTGCTCGCGCGTGCATGCGTGCTTGGCTTCGATCCCATTTAGGGTGTTTTGGGGCTTTTGAGCCGAGCGCGGCTTGGCATGCGCGGCACGCTCGACCGGGTTGGCTCGCCTCCATATATATTTGGTCGAAATCTTTCCGATTTGATTTAGAAAAAAATTGGGAGAACTCTATCAATATATACAAAAAGTTTGCTTTGGTGAAACATTCAAAATTGTCAAGTATATTTTTATTGTTTCAACCTAATGATTTAACGTACAATATAACATATTTCAAATATATATATATATATATATATATATATATATATATATATATATATATATATATATAATGCACATATAAGTAATTATATCATATCTCCAAATTAAAAATAATAAATAAAAATCAAAAAATTTAGTTGAGCTCCTAGACTTACTATAGTAAGGCTGTTATTAGGCTTGTCAGTGACATTTTCAAGGAGTTATCTTTAAACTCATAAAAAAATTTAAAGTTGACTTAACATGCATAATAATGTATGCATTAAGATAAAAAAAAATTAAATAAAAATAAAATATGATGTATAATAACTTTCCACATTAATTAATGAAAAACATACTTATTTCTGTCCTCGACATTTAGTTTTTTTGAACATTCGAGTCCCTAATCTTTTATTTTGAACAAATTAGTCCCCGACATTTTAATACTTTACATTTTAATCCTAAAATAAATGGCAAAATCCTTTCAGTCCACATCATTTCTTTTCCTCTCCTTTCCACGCCAGAACTCCTTCACCACACTTCACTGCGACACTCCACGGACGAACCAAACGGTTTCTTCTCCGGCGACGACTCCACGCCTGGACTCGGCGAAGGGTCTATACCACCCCAGGGGCTGTGATTCCAGTCAATACCGCCTCCGAGGCGGCGATTCCAACAGGCATTCAATATATCTAGGTTTTTCGCAATTTCTGGTTTTTGAGATCCGTGATTTGGGCCTAAAATCAAGATTTCCTTTAACGAGCTCACAATAAACAAGAGGTTCAAATCGATCTCATAAAGGCTTCGTTTGGCACGGTGGTGGCATTCATAAACGCATGGGTTAAACGTCATTCGTTAAGGATCACCTAACAAACATCTTCCGTTTGAACATAAAAATGGATATAGTTCCTTAAGTGTGCATTAATAAATGATAATTTAACCCGTGTTCATGACCGCCACCACAAACAGATCAAAATACTGCAACGTTCTTACATGTTTGTATTGGACGGTATCCAAGTGTTATTCAGTTGGCACGGTTTGCGAAGAATTCAAGTGTTTTTAAAGTTCTTGAGTTTTACAACCATCAATTAATGTCCCATTTGGAAGAGCTCTTTTTCTTCTTCTTTTTTTCTGGAAAACGCTCTTGTTCATAATACTGTGTTGATTTTTTCTATCAGTGGAAGGCGCTGCTTATCCAAAAGAGGTCATTTAATCTTTTTAGAAAGTCACTCGTCCATAAAACAAACACAATATTATGAACGGCGACATTTTTCAGAAAAAAGGAACAAAAAAAAGCTCTCCCAAACAAGGGTTTAGACTGTTTTTTTAGACTGTTTTAATTTTTGGACTGCTTCAAGGGTCATGCTGCTGGAAATATAAATGTTGGCGTTAATGGGCTGGATATTAACGCCAACATTAATATCCCAAACGCACCCTTAGGGTGCGTTTGGGAGAGCTTATAAGCTCCGGTGAGGCAGCTCAAAAACGAAGTTTTCATAATAAGTTGTGTTTGGGTTGTATAAGTTGTAAACGGCGTTTGATTAATTCAGCGGTTTTTAGGCTTTCCTCATCCGCGGTTTTTTAGTCCAGTTCCACCACGCCGCGCAGCTTCCGCCTTCTCCGCTTCCAATCTCGATCTTCACTGCGCTTCGCTGCGATCTTCCATTCTTTGCTCCTCTCCGTCGTCGTCGACGTTTCCGATCCCGTCCCTCACTCCACCGCCGACGTTTCTATGCTCTATTCCACCGGCGTTTCAGATCTCCGTCGATCGCAGCTTCCGTCGGCACTACGCTACCCGTTTCTGACGCTCTATTCCACCGACATTTTCTAGATCTGCAACCTCAGGTGCACATCTTTCCCGATCTCCCATCATCTTCCCCGACGTTTTCTGGATCTGCTCCTCCGCCAGAGCTCCTCTTCCTCCATTTCTGCCAGTTTCCCATATCACCGGTCTTCACATTTCAGGTTAATTTTCGAACTGCTACCAGAGCTCCTGATATCGGCTTCTTTTTCCATACATCATATAGATCTGGTGAGTTTTCAATCTCATTTCTGCCAGGTTTCAATTTTTTCCATATCTCATGATAAATTGATGGGGACAAAGCATACAGATCTGTTTATCAGTGTTTTTTTTCATTATTAACTTGATGGGGCAAAGCTTTTGAATGTGTACGTGTATGTTTATATGTGTGTGTTTATATGTGTGTGTGTTTATGTGTGTGTGTGTTTATGTGTGTGTGTGTTTATGTGTGTGTGTGTACATGTGTGTGTGTTTGGGAGTTGTATGTTTATATGTGTGTGTTTATATGTGTGTGTGTGTTTATGTGTGTGTGTTTATATGTGTGTGTGTGTACATGTGTGTGTGTTTGGGAGTTGTATGTGTATATGTGTGTGTGTGTGTGTGTGTGTGTGTTTAGGAGTTGTATGTTTATATGTGTGTGTTTATATGTGTGTGTGTTTATGTGTGTGTGTTTATATGTGTGTGTGTGTACATGTGTGTGTGTTTGGGAGTTGTATGTGTATATGTGTGTGTGTGTGTGTGTGTGTGTTTAGGAGTTGTATGTTTATATGTGTGTGTTTATATGTGTGTGTGTTTATGTGTGTGTGTTTATATGTGTGTGTGTGTTTATGTGTGTGTGTGTACATGTGTGTGTGTTTGGGAGTTGTATGTGTACATGTGTGTGTTTGGGAGTTGTATGTGTGTATGTGTATATGTGTGTGTGATATGTGTGTGTATATGTGTGTGTGTATATTTGTGTGTGTATGTGTGAGTTTGTGTATGTGTGAGTTTGTGTATGTGTGAGTGTGTATGTGTATGTGTGTTTGTGTGTGTGTATGTGTGAGTGTGTGTTTATAAAACTTGAGTTTATGTATATGATTGTTTATGTGTTTTTTTGTGTTTATGTGTGAGTGTGTGTATTTGTATGTGTGCATGTGTGAGTGTGTATATCTGTATGTATGTGTGAATGTGTGTATATATGTGCTTCTTCTGAGTTTGTAGTGGTGCATTAACAACAAGTTCTATTGTTTGAATATATGTATATGTGTATTTATTGATTTTGAATATTGAATTCATATTTATATATTGCATTGAAAAGATGGGCAAACCAAAGGACGGTGGGGTGGCAGCAATGTGGGACAATTCAGACGTTCTACTCTTTTGTGATATATGCATAAGAGAGATAGAACGTGGGAATCGTCCGACAACACATTTCAGTAAAGAGGGATGGTCCAATATAATGAGAAAGTTTGAAGAGTCGACTGGAAAAAAGTACGATAAAGTGCAATTAAAAAATAAGTGGGATCATCTGAAGAAGGAGTGGAAACTGTGGACGGAGTTAAAACGAGGTGAGACTGGCTTGGGTTGGAACACTTCAAGGAAAACGATAGATGCCTCGGATGAGTGGTGGGACGAGCGCTTGAAGGTATTTGTGTGTGTTTAAATTCAATTATTTCCCTTAAATATCTTTTATATACCCGTTTTAAATAATTGATTTTGATATTTCAGGTTGTTCCTGCGGCAAAGAAGTTCCGTTATTCCGGAATACAGCCGGAATTGGAGGAGAAAATGAACATGATGTTCAGCTCTGTTGTAGCGACTGGACATCATGCTTGCACCCCTCATTCGAGAAATGTTGGCCCCGAGTCTACGGAGGATAGAGCATTGTCAAACGGTGGACAAGAAGACGCTGATGTCACTGGAGTACCTCCTGTACCTGAGAACACAGCAACATCCGAGGTTGGCCACAGAAGGAGGAAAGGACAGAAGAAAGACATTACAGCGGTGTTAGAGGATATGGCAGAGTCTTCTAGGACCATGTGCCGATTCATGCAGGAGCCACCGAAGAGCAATTCCTCGTTCCCCATTGCACAGGCGCTTGAGAAGTTAGGAACTTACCATGAAGTGCAGTCAGATAAGGCCTTCCACTTTTTTGCCATCACTTATCTGATGGACAAAAATCACAGGGAGACCTTCATGTGCCTGCCAGAAGGTCTGAATGTTGAGTGGCTTCGTAGTCGCTATACCAGTGCCGTGTAGTTGAGACATTTATCTTCTTTTTTTGAGACTGTTATGTTATTTTTTTGGATGTTAATTTGTTTCTTACTGCACTTGACTGGACATTATGATGTTTTATTTGATTATTGATATCTGCATGGTTGAATGCTTATTGATATCTGGATGATTAATATGTTAGTGTTTTATTTGTTTATCCTAGAATATGTCGAGCGAGGACTCTGACGATTCCACGGAGCAGTATGATATAGCTAGAAGAAAATGTGTTAATGCTCAACAGACTATAGTAGCAGCAGCATGTTTGGCCGCTGCACACACCACTTCATTAAAGAGTCGAGTCCCACGCATGACTTCGAAGCAGACAGGCGATAAGTGGGTTGGAGAGATACTTCGAGGATCTACTGTGAGATTCCATGACTCCTTCATGATGAGTCAAGACGTATTTCTCGATCTACTACATTACCTGGAGGCAAGGTGTGGACTCCAGGGGACAAGAAGGACAGCTTCCAGAGAAGTCCTAGCATTGACCTTATACATATTATCGCACAATGAATCGATGAGGAAAACAATAGAGCGCTTTCAACATTCAACGGAGACTGCTAGCCGATTTTTCTCAAAGGGTATTTGTGCTTTGCTGCGGCTAGGGGAGGAAGTTATCCAGCCATTAGACAGGTCTTTCGGAAGCACACCACCAGAAATTACGTACGACAGACGCTATATGTCTTTCTTCAAAGATTGTGTTGGAGCTATAGACGGGACACATGTTGACGCGTGCATAGCAGTTGGACAGCAGGTACCCTATATTGGGAGACGGGGCAATCCAACACAAAATGTCATGGCTGCTTGCGATTTCAACATGTGCTTCACTTTCGTCATGGCGGGTTGGGAGGGATCTGCACACGATAGCCGCATATTCAATTATGCGTTAAATGATCCTCAATATAAATTTCCTCATCCACCTCGAGGTAATGTTAACTGATCCTTTACTGTATGTCTCGCTTTAATTAATTTGGGTGGTTAATTAATTTTTAACAAATTAACAGGAAAGTATTACTTGGTCGATTCTGGATATCCGTTGCAGAGAGGATATTTGAAACCTTATCAAGATACCAGATATCATCTGCCAGACTTTGCACGTGGTGGCCGTCGAGCAGAGGGACGTCGAGAGATGTTCAATCATGCACACTCATCGCTAAGGAGCGTGATAGAACGATCGTTCGGCGTTTGGAAGAAGAAATGGGCCATACTGCGGGACATGCCGAGCTATAGCTTCGCGAAGCAGGCGGATATTGTGATGGCCACGATGGCATTACATAATTTCATTCGCCGACACCCTTCCCGCAACGATATAGATTTCAATGAGTGCGAGCAGGAAGGGCAAGAAGTTAGGGTGGCCTCGCAAGGGCGACAAGAAACCTGCTCTGACACTGCAGGTGGAGTAGAGGAGATGATCGCGCTACGTGATAGTATAGCGGATCAGTTGTATGAATCGAGAGCATAGCTCGAGATTGCGGGTGTACTCGGATTTGTTGTGTTATGTTTTTATTTTAGACTAAAGTTTTTTTTTTTTGAAAAAAAAATTTCAACTCAAAACTCCGTTTTGAATCCAAACAACTTATTCAAAACTCTGTTTTCAAAACTCCATTTCATCCAAACAGTTTTTTAACAAAACTCCGTTTTCCAGAATCAGCACTTTTTCCATCAGCAGCTTCTCATCAGCAGCTTTCCATCAGCAACAGCCCAACCAAACAGACCCTAATAGCGTGACAATACCCGTGTTGCGGCGACGGGCAAATCCGGCGGGCAATTATTTGTATGACGGTGCACGGCCCCGTTCCCCGGCCGCCCCCGTTCCCCAGTCGAAACAATTTAAAAAAGAAATGAAATAACTATTTAATGATATTATAATTATAAGATTAAATAATTATATTTGTATTATGATTAATAGCATGCGGTTGTCTAAACCGCGTGCTTTTATAATCTATATATAATATATATAATATTATACAATATAAGTATTATAATATTTCTATGATTATAATGGGCAGGCGGGCGTTATTATACAATAGAAATAATATATTATTATAGGCAGCAGGCGGGCGTTTAATCCCTTTAGTCCTACACTGCCTGATTTGAAGTGTTATTAATGTTTAAATAATACGATGGAATGATTATTTGAATTTGACATGGAAAGGGTTGGCTTTCCAGAAATTTCAAGACTGATCCGACGGTCAAGAATGGCCGGCTTTGTTCCAGCGAGCGGGGGCTATATCGGCCGGACTCTATGTTGTCATCTCCGGCTGAAATCATTTAACAATATGTTGTCATCTCCTGCTGACTCACGAGTGTATGATTATTTAACAAAAATGATAATAATTAGTCATGGCCAGTGACATCCGTAATATTTTATGCGCATTCTCTGTTTGGGGGAACTTATTTTCACCGATCAAACGGTTACGATTGTCGGAGTTGTGGAATACTTCCGGTCATCTTGTTTCTCACACCGGGTTCGTCCACGTGAGTTTAGAGGAATCGAAGTGTGAATCCCTGCGACATATCCGGCGCCGACGACAGCGGGGGTCCGGGGGCGGCAGGTCCCGATGTGTGGATATCAGCCCGTTTTCGCACACACCCGTTTTAAGAACTTTTCCCGTGTTTAGGGTTACGGTTCTTAGGTTTTCGGCTGAGAGGCTTTGGAGGCGCATACGAGGCTATTCGCGGAGGTGCGTTTCCGGCGATGGTTCCTCCAGTTCCTGTCCAAAGGAGATTGAGAGAAGGTAGGATCGGTGAGATCCTTGTAACCTTTGTAATCGTTTTTTTATTTTTTTGGGTGAATACAAGAAGGAAGAGGAGCAAGGGAGAGAGGACGTAGCCCGGGTTTTTGGGTGAACCTCTGTAAATCTTGTTGTTGTGATTGCTCGTTGTTTGTTTGTTTGATTTTTTATTTGTTTTTCCGTTCGAATCGATCTTCTCGACACTCCGATTTTCCAACAACGATCGCATGAAACGGAGCCGAAATTGAATGAATAATAGTCAACACCAAAATGTCTTAAATTGGCTTCTTCTTTTACAAAATGGCCGGCGAATTAAAGTGACTTGTAATGAGCAGATAGCACCACCAACCAACATAATTGTCTTTCAATATGTAGCTTTTGAAAGTAAGGTCAGCAATAGGCCATACATTGAATGGGGGTATGTCAAGAGGAAGGTGGATGTGGTGGACTTAGTGTGACCACCGGTTTAATCAAGAGCCAAACGAGTTAAAGTCACCTTATAGTGTGGTCCTTAAGAGAGGTAGACAGAGAGAAAGAGGTGGAGAGAGAGAGAGAGAGATCAGTACATATTTAATAGGACAGTGGTAGGATGAGAGGGACAATGATTTATATAGAATATTTTTTTGCCCACTTGGAAAAATTACTGTTTTCAAGATGAAATTGTCTCAAGGATATCAAGTGAATATCTTGATCTTTTTTTTTTCTTCCAAAAGGGACTAGCTGCTTCTTCGACAGGCAGTATTTTTCAAACAAAATTAGCTAGCACGATCGAAACTCTCTTTTATGAGAAAAGAGGTGGTTTTCTTTGATTCTCAAAGAAAACCATTAGATTGATTTTGATTGGTTGAATGCACGATTGAAGTAGTTGAATGAACTAATGTGACAATGTATATTCGGCGTGATTTTTTTCGGCGTCTAAATTGAGGGCTTAAATAGCTTCAAGTCAAAAGGTGATCAACATGAAAGTTGTAGATCTCGATGAGATATACAACTTTCATGTAGATCATTTTTTCAAAGAAGATACATGTTGTACCCAAAATTTCAAAAAACAGAAATTGCGCTGTAATTTCCATATTAGCGTGCGCTAATATTATATAAACCTAAACATGAAGTCAAGAACCACTATATCAAACCTCATTTATTGAAAATTTGTCGAATAAATATTATATATAATATCTATACAACAAGAGCAATAATAGAACCCATATAATCCTCAATCACTGGAGGTATGAGCAGGGGAAGATTGGAAACAGACCTAACCTTTGGCACTGCACAAAGTGGCTTCTCTCAGAGGAGAAAGACCTAACATTTGACAATAAATGCACAAAGTGACTGCTCACATATACCACTGAAATAGTGGCCCCCCTATACTGTTACGTTTGTTGCGGAATCATGTCCTCAAATCAAAGCCAAAGACATCAGAGATGGCAGACCCAAGAATCTCTTTTGATTTATGTGCATATAACCATGCTTCCTTAGTGATTTTAAAGTAATTTCCTTAGTGATTTTTGTATAAAGCAAATCCAGTTTTGACGGCCGCCCACACTGGGCCTCATGTAGGTCCGCCCCTGTCCGGCAGCAAATTACATACGTTGTCAGCCCCTGTCCGACATCAAGTCATCAAGAAGATTTGGACCATTGAGCTCCATCAAGAAATGTAACAACAATTGCAGATAGCATCATTTGTGATATGTTTCATCCACTTAGGCTCTGTTTGGGGGGACTTATTTTTACAGAAAAACGATCGCATAAATCGGACCTTAATCTGATTCATGCGGTGGTAACCGCTTGACCTGTGAAAATAAATCCCCCAAACGAAGCCTTAATCTAAATAGTATGCAAATCTAAATAAATTATAAATTTAAATGCAAGAGCTTGTCTTGTACAATTCAGTATCGATATTGCCTTTAAAATACAGAATGAAAGCCCAATATCCGAATAACTGTTGGGAATTCACCCACTTACAATTTGGGAACACAAGTACGAAAGTAAATGTAGTAAACATAGAAAATATCAGCCACCAGAGAACACTAAATTTACATAAAAATCCTTTTCAAATTAATCAGGAAAAAATCACAGAATGGGACGCACGAAATCCACTATCAATAATCAGGATTACAAAATACAGAAATCTTTGTTTGCCCAACCTAAAAACCCCCACAAAATTATAAATTGAATCCCTCACAACCCCCGATGAAAGACTTCTCTTCCAAAACGGAAACAACTCAACCTCACTATTCTTCTTCCTGAAGAACCAGTCATCAAGAGCAGCAAGAACTCCTTCATCCTGAAATAGCGACTTGCGGCCTGCCCTCCCTGGAATTTCGCAAATGACGGTCGAAATTAGGAATCGTAACTGTTGGAAGGTGGCTCTGCATATTTAGGGTAGAGGACGAACCCATCTTGGCCCTTGAACCAAATTCCAAGGCAATCTGACGGCTCACAGTCGAGATTTAATGAAACAATTTTTCGACAGCTACCGCGTGACAGTAGCTGCCGCGCCACGGTACCCTCTAGCCGATAAGGCTCATCTAGTTGACAAAGCCAGTCAAGTCTATATGATCCAGTCGATATGAACTGTCTAGTCGACAAAGCTACCGCCCACGGTAACACCTATAGCTGGGCGTTGGCCCTCTGTTGTCAGTCGTCAAGCCGACACCTTCAATGTCTAGCCAATAAGGAGACGGTCTAGCCGATATGCTATCACCTGCATTAAGCTACCATGTGGCAATAGCTTATGCTTCTAGTCGACAAACTCGCATTCTTCAAGTCAATATCCAGCAGACCACTAGTCGACAACCACTATAGCCCATACTAGGGCGGCCTCACCGCGGCCGTCCCTCGCTAAGGTCGGCTAAAGCCGCCCTTTCTCGGTCGGCTAAAGCCGCCCTTTCTCGGGCGGCCTCATTGCGGAAGGCCCTCGCCATGGCCGCCCGTTTTCGGGCGGCCTCGCCGCAGCCATCCCTCGCCAAGATCGGGAAAAGCCGCCCATTCTCGGGCTGTCTTGTCGCGGCCGGCCCCCGCGAGGGCCAACCGAGGCCACCCGAGGTCGGGCAGCCTCACTGCGGTCGACCCGCTGAGGCTGTCCGGATCCGGGCGGCCCTGCAAGGGGCGGCCCCCTAGCCGCTCAACGGGCACAGCAGCGGCAGCCCCCGCCAACGTCGTCGGGTCACCCCTTTTGCTGTGCAGGTTCTCTTTTTGCCCTGGGGCGGGATCGTCATTTTTCAAAAATGACAATCTGCGTGCCTAGTTTCGAGCGTTCTTATTGACCAGCTCGAAAACATTTAAGCAAAATTACCGGACATCCCTCTTAAAATCCTATAAATAGGCCAACTTTTACTTTAAAAGTGTCTTTTTTGGCTCGAACAATCTAACTCCACCCTTTCTCTCTCCACTCTTTCTCTCCATTCTTTCTCTCTGCAAGACTTTCTATCCAAGTTCACTCAGTGTAGGGCTTCACCAAGATCGTAAAGGTAAGACAAGCGTGGAGTAAAGGCAAGACTAGGGCGGGACGCTCAGAGCCATCCTCACTGTCACTGGAAGACGACTCGGAAGGCGACAACGACGCCCACTCCCGTAAGAAGTGATTGAGGAAGGACCTTGAGAGCAGAACGACTACGAGCGGCGCTCAACAACCATTCTCATTGGCCGCCCATTCTCGTGCCCTCTCCTTGGCTGCCCATTCCCGGGCACCGTGGCCAGCCCCACGAGGGTCGGATGAGGCCGCCCGACCCTGGGTGGCCTCGCGGCGGCCAGCCCTTGCAAGGGTCGGCAAGCGTTGGCCAAGCCCAAGCGGCCTTGGCACGGCTGTCCCCTGCAAGGGCTTGCCGACCCTCTCTAGGGTCGGCCAAGGGCCCGACCCCGGGAGGCCTCTCCACGGCCGGCCCCCAGAGCCAAGGCCGCCCAACCCCGGGCGGCCCCCTTGCAGCCATCCCTTGCAAGGGCTGGCTGGGGCTCCTGAATCTGGGCGGCCTCGCTACGGCTGACCCCCATAGGGGTCGGCCATCGGCCGCCCGACTCCAGTCGACCTCGCCGCGACCGGCCCCCGCAAGGCCTAGGAATGGCCGCCCTTACTCTGGCGGCCTCACCGCTGCCGACCCTCACCAAGGCCGGCTAAGGCCGCCCTTTCTCGGGCGGCCTCGCCACTGCCGGCCCTCACCATGGTCAGCCATGGCCGCCCGTTCTCGGGCGGCCACGCAGCGATCGGCCCTTGCCGTGGCCGGAAAAGTCTGCCCGTTCTCGGGCTGTCTTATCACGGCCGGCCCCCGTGAGGGCCGACCGAGGCCGCCCGAGGTCGGGCGGCCTCACCGCGGCCGGCCAACTGAGGCCGACCGGATCTGTGTGGTCGTGCAAGGGGAGGCCCCCTGGCCGCAAGCTGGGCACGGGGGCGGCAGCCGCCGCCCCCGCCAACGTCGTCGGGCCACCCGTTTTGGCGGGCGGGTTCCCTTTTTGCCCAGGGTCGGGATCGTCATTTTCTGCATTCCTAGTTTCGAGTGTTCGTATTGACCGGTTCTGAAATATTCAAGCAAATTTACCGGACCGGCCCTCTTAAAATCCTATAAATATGCCAACTTTTACTTAAAAATGGTCTTTTTTGGCCGGAACACTATAACTCCACTCTTTCTCTCCATTCTTTCTCTCTGCAAGATTTTTCAGCCAAGTTCATTCAGCGCAGGGCTTCTTCAAGATCGTAAAGGCAAGGCGAGCCCGAAGTAAAGGCAAGATCGGGGCGGGACGCTCGGAGCCATCTTCACAGTCAAAAGAAGATTACTCGGAAGGTGACAACGACGCCACTCCCGCAAGAAGTGATTGAGGAAGGACCTTGAGAGCAAAACGACTACGAGCGGCACTCAACGACCATTCTCCCCTCACCTTACCAAGTGTAACGAGGCGCGGCTTGTCGCCCTCGCACTTCTCCTGAAAACTGTGTAACAAACTCTGTGATAGTGGAATTTTGGCCGGCACCGAACCGGCCGCGTGGTTTTGTACCTCGATTGCGGGTTTTCCACGTCATCAAGCCTCCGACTCAACATTCTGTGAATCTTTGACTGTTGGTATGCTCGGCTGCTCCGCAAGGCAGGACGGTTCAGAAGACCCGGTCTACCAAGAGCGACGCGCGGACCCCCAACAATTATATTTGTTTTTAGATCAAGAGTTTACCAATATTTTCACCAAACCAATTTCTTTTTCGTTTCAGGTATTTGTCCCAACTGAAAATAATCGATATGCATGATCCAGCTTGAAAGGGAGTGTGAAAACTCAACACTGAAAGCCCATTAAAGGAACCATTGCACATTTCTTATTTTCTTTGTATTTAATTTCACATCTCCTATTGTAATTTCTTTCTCCTCTATCTATTCTATATAAATAGCGGAGCTCTCATGTATTAAACTAGATTTTTTAAACTAATAATTATGTATATTCCAAATTTCAAATGTATTATCATGACTAAGTTGACTAGTATATTTAGTTATCACATAATAATCTAGCATATTATTATGATGTTAGTCGATGTAACAAACTAATGTACATTAAATATACTAGTGTGTTACCACAATGCGTACAAATAAGCAATCCAACTAATATCTAGGTCTTTATCTATTTGTTTTATTTGATGTTATTTGTCTTTTGTTCTATTGATTATTCTAAATTGTAATTTTGGGTAGATTTTTATCTTGCTCAATGCTTGTCATACTATATATATCCAATCGTGACAGTTGCTCGACTGTGATAGGTTCGAAGCTTCGCTCCTATTAATTATTTAATGCATCTTAAAATAAATATAATATTTATTAATCAACTTTAATAAAATTGATTTGTTTAATGTTAGCTCATCGAAAATACCGCTGATATGCCTAATGACAACCTTCATCGAATAGTCTGGACAAATTCCAACATAAAATATGTGTTTGGCATAGTCGTGTTCAAAAGGACCGGGCCCAGTGGGCCGGCCCGAGCCCGGTCCGACGAAAGCCCGAATCGGCCCTGCCCGGAAAAAGTCTGGTCTGGGCCGAGGCCGGGCTCAAGGCCGGGCTCAAGGCCGGGCTCAAGGCCCTGATTTTGGGGGCTGGCAAAGCCCGAAAATCGGGTCGGCCCTGGCCCGGGCCCAGACGAAGCCCGACCCAGACCCACAGGCCGGCTCAACCCCTTCCCCTTTAAACGGCTCTAAGAGTCGTTGGAAAATCCAACGGCTCTTAGAGCCGTTGGAAGCAGCGCTGCTGCTGACAGCCCTGTCGACTGTCAGCAGCAGCAGCTGCTGGCCTAGGGCCTAGGCCTATTAAAAAAAAATTAATTTTTTTTATTATTTCTTTTAAAAAAAATTATAAACCCTTCCCCCCACACCCCCCTACCCGACCCCCTCTCTCTCTCACTTACTCTCTCTCTCACACACTTACTCTCTCTCTCTCACTTACTCTCTCTCTCTCACTTACTCTTTCTCTCTCTCACTTACTCTCTCTCTCGCTGCACGGCATCGTCCTCCTCAACGCAGGTGTCGTCGACTCAAAGCACGATCGAAATGGTGGATCATAATCGGAGGGCGCCCGTTTGGGAGCATTTCGACAAAGTTAAAGTCGGCGACGAATTCAAGGCGCGGTGCAAGCTATGCTCAAAGTTGTTTACTCATACCGGCAACTCAACACTAGCACGACATTTAAAGTCGTGTTATGCGAAGCAAGCTCTCGAGTCCAGTCAGGGACAAATATCAGCATCATGACAAATTTGGGCGTACGATCTAGCAAGACAGCGAGACCTACAAGTGAAAAACGTCATCAGATGTGGGTTGTCATTCAGTCACTACGATAATGATGAGACGACGAAGTACATACACGAAGGGCTTCAGCCCAAATATCAACAGGTAAGTAGATCTACTATTAGATGCGATGCACTTAAATTATATTTTGATGCAAGACAAGATTTAATAAAAAAATTTGAAACTTTCGAGGGACGTGTGAGTTTAACGAGCGACGTTTGGAGTAGAAGCGTAAAAGTAGGATTATCTTATATTTGTATCACGGCTCATTGGATCGATCCTGTTTCATGGGAATTAAATAAGTGCGTAATATGTTTTGAAGGTTTTGAATTTCCGCACATCGGTAAGGCTATATATTCGGTAATTATTAAATGTTTGCGTGAATTTAAAATAAAAGATAAAGTAATGAGTATTTTTTTGATAACGTTAGTAATAACAACACCGCGGTAGAGTGGTTAAAACGAGAATTAAAACCAATGCTCAACGGTGCGTTTTTTCACACTCAATGTGTATGCCACGTTTTTAATTTAGTGGTACAATATAGTTTAGAATCTATGGAACCATATGTTGAAAAAATCCGGACTATGCTTAGATTTATTTATCGTATCAAACAACGAAGTCAAGATTTTCGAAAATTTGTGATCGCACAAGGTCAAAAATATTTGAAAGCTCAATTTGATATGCCTGTAAGATGGAACTCAACATATAAAATGTTACAAAGAGCATTTCAACAAAAGACACTTCTTATGAAATATTATACTGTAACAAATAATCATGACTTAACTGATAACGATTGAGACGTATTATTACATTATATGAATTTATTAAAATATTTTTATAGGGCGACTGTTTTTTTATCTGGTGTGTATTATCGAACTAGCTCGTTAGTAATTGAAAACTTTGTAAATATCGTATAAAAACTTAACTATTTTAAGCAACACTCCGGATGGCTTTCTTTAAATGAAGTAATAGAAGAAATTTTTTTTAAATATTATAGAGAAATGTCTCATGCATTTCCATGTCGCCGCTTTAAACCCGTTATTCTCTGTAAACGGCATAGAAAATTTGATCGATGAAATTAATGTTAACTTAGACATAAATTTAAGTTTCGATAACGTTGACGACGTTGGTACTACTAAATTTAATTCTGTTTTTACCGAATGTTTTAATTATTACGACAACTTATATGGCTCACGACCCCGAGAAGAAATAACGCAACCTAGGACAAAAGATTCTTTTACAAATAAAATTTTAGAATTAGCTTCAAGGAAAAAAACACGTACGTCGAGTAGTTTAAACGAATTAGGATTGTATACGAAAACACAATTTCGTGATTTTATGACTGCGAAAGAGATCGAAAATTTCGATATTTTAAAATGGTGGAAAGGTGAAGCTAATACCTATCCTATTTTGGTATGTATGACCCGTGATTTACTAACAATTCAAGCTAGTACAGTAGCTTCAGAGTCCGTTTTTTCTCTTAGTGGCAGGATTTTGAACAAGCGAAGGAGTCGACTAAATGAAGAATCACTGGAACTATGCATCTGCTACAAGGACTATTTGGATACTACAAGGAGAAAACAACATATTTCAGCGTTGGAGGAGAGCTCGGGGGAAATTGAAGACGAGATAGACAACCTTAATTTGTAAAACTGTAAATTTTTTTGTTATTATTATTAAAAATAATAAATTCCAGTTTTTTCATAAATTTTTTTTGTAAAAGTGTAATTTTAATTTTATTAATTTCAATATTAATAAAAATGTTTAATTTCATGTTTTAATTTTTTATTTTTTAAAAAAAAATAATAATGGCCCGGCCCGGCCCGGGGGCCGGCTCGGGCCCCTTCCCGCAAAGCCCGAGCCCGATAAATGCAGGGCCCGGGCTCGGCCCAGTTTGCAAAAGCCCGGGCCCGATCAGGCCCGGCCCGGCCCGATCGAGCCTTTTGTGCAGGCGGAGTTTGGCATGACAATTATGGTTATAACCGCCACCAAGAAAACACTAATTTTGAACATAAACGTGAATGGAGTTCTTTTGTTGTTGTCGGGCGTTGACAAACGATAGTTTATAACCATCATGTTCACGATCGTCGCCGCCTTGCCAAATGTAAGACCCCCTCCCGGGAATTGAGCACTGCGAAGGGAAATTCTTATGCCCAAATAGTTGCCTTGCGCCAGTGCCAATATAAGGGTTAACAACCACTACAAGACTCTTATTGTTGGAACTAAGATTTGGCCCAACGAAGAATTCGGACCCAAAGGGGGAACCCCACACCTACTTCTCCCGAGAAAGAACACTAAGCTGAAGACTTAGAACTTGACACAGACCATGGCTGCAGCGCGGAGGAGCCACCACACACTCGGAAGATCTTAGATCGCTTCCCCTCCCAAGCCAATGTTGAAACCGGGCACCTTGGAGAGCCTTCGAAGCCAACCAAAATTGATCAGAGGACGAATAAGCCAAAAAACTGGATCCCATTCAAAGGTGTCCTTCAGGGTCTATTTATATCATTCTAATTTTGGTCTGCCAATAGCGTCATCCCGTCTTTCGGTTTTACTAAATGCACCCCAAATTGGTCTGCCAACTACAAGACTTTGCTGTCTGAAAAGACTATTGGCAAAACCTAGGGGCCTGTGAGTACTCTCAACGAGCCCCCCCTGACGAGTGCTCTCCTTAATCGCTTAGGATCTCGACGAACTACAGGTTATACACAACCCCCGCTTTTTTCGAGTTTGGCACGAGGTCGGAAAAAATAACGTAGAACCCGTGGTTTGGAGAGATGGGCACTGGACAAAAAGTCACTCCAACACTTGACACCCTCCAGAATTCATATCTATCTGGAGGTGGAGGAAACTTGACACCTCCTTGGAGTCCGGCTCAACTGGAGATGGAGGAAACTTCTTGAGGGCTCTTGCTTACCGAGACCACTCATTTCTCGCCCTACCTCTTGAGAGGTCATCCTACCCTGTCGGCTAGTGGGAGCTCGGTCAGTGGAACCGTCTCGGGGACTTCTTTCCAAAACAACTTTTTTCAACATGTCTCCCGAGAGGTCAACCTGCTCTGTCGGCTAGTGGAAGCCCGGACAATGGAACTATCTCGGAGACTTCTTTCCAAAACAACTTTTTCCACCCGAGAGGTCAATCGGCCCTGCCGGCTAATGGGAGCCCATACAATGTAACCATCTCGGGGACTTCTTTCCAAAACAACTTTTTTTAATGTGTCTCCCGAGAGGTCAATCTACCCTGCCGACAAGTGGGAGCTCGGACAGCGGAACCATCTCGGGGACTTTTTTCCAAAACAACTTTTTCCAGCGTGTCTCCCGAGAGGTCAACCTGCCCTGCGGCTAGTAGGAGCCCGGACAGCGAAACCATCTCGGGGACTTTTTTACAAAACATCTTTTTTCAACGTGTCTTCCGAGAGGTCAACCTACTCTGCCGGCTAGTGGGAGCCCAAACAGTAGAACCATCTCAGGGAATTCTTTCCAAAATAACATTTTTCAATATGTCTCCCGAGAGATCAACCTATCATGTCGGCTAGTGGGAGCCCGGACAGCGAAACCATCTCGGGGACTTATTTCCAAAATAACTTTTTTCAACATGTCTCCCGAGAGGTCTACCTGTTCTGCCGGCTAGTGGGAGACCGAACAGCCGAACCATCTCGGGGACTTCTTTCCAAAACAAAAATTTTCAATATGTTTCCCGAAAGGTCAACCTGCCCTGCCGGAGCCCGGACAGCGGAATCATCTCGGGGTCTTCTTTCCAAAATAACTTTTTCAACATGTCTCCCGAGTGATCAACCTGCCTTGCCGGCTAATGGGAGCCCGGACAACGGAGCCATCTCGGGGACTTCTTTCCAAAATAACTTTTTTCAATGTGCCCCCCGAGAGGTATACCTACCCTGCCGGCTAGTGGGAGCCCAGAAAGCGGAACCATCTCTGAGACTTCTTTCCAAAACAACTTTTTTCAATGTGTCTCCCGAGATGTCAACCTGTCATGCCAACTAGTGGGAGCCCGTACAGCGGAACCATCTCGGGGATTTCTTTCCACAACAACTTTTTTCAACATGTCTCCCGAGAGGTCAACCTACCATATCAGCTAGTGGGAGCCCGTACAGTGGAACCATCTCGGGGACTTCTTTCCAAAACAACTTTTCAACATGTCTCCCAAGAGGTCAACCTGCTCTGCCGGCTAGTGGGAGTCCGAACAACGGAACCATCTCGGGGACTTCTTTCCAAAATAATTTTTTTCAATATGTCTCCTGAGAGGTCAACCTACCGTACCGGCTAGTGGGAGCCCGAACAACGGAACCATCTCGGGTAATTCTTTCCAAAACAACTTTTTTCAACTTATATCCCGAGAGGTCAACCTGTCCTGTCATCTAGTGGGAGACCGGACAGTGAAACCATCTCGGGTACTTCTCAACCAACATCAATAAATTCTGACTTCTATATAGTTTGAAACTTATTGATATAGTGTGCACTGGCCTAATCGGTTAGGGATAAAGTTCATTATAAAAAAGGACTCACAGAGACAAGGCTCCTTCAAGACGCATACTTCTAAGATCCACTCCCTTCCTACTATCCTACCACCTCTAGCTTGTTCATGCCCTCTTGCACCTTTCCCACTTTCTCTATGTCTTCCTTCCAAGAGATGGTGTTATCGTCTGTGACATAACACTGTCTTACCACTTTGGGGTCTCCATGGATTCAGACCTGGACTCCACCACTGCTGAACATGAGGCACTGGTGGGAAGATGAAGGAACGCAACAGAAGGCGTTGATGAGGGGTCGCCCAAAGATGGCATTGTAGCTGTTAGGGGTGTTTATGATGACGACCCGACAATTTTGGGATTCCCCCCCCCCCAAGGTGATATGAAGTCCAACTCCTCCTACCTCCTTCCTCTCCCCTGAGAATCCAAATAAAGGCTCGTCTGAGGCAAGCACCCTCCTGGCCTCTACCTTCATCTCATTGAAGGTCTTCTTGAAGATCACAATCGCGGAGCTCCCATTATCAACCAGAATCCGGGAGACCGTGAAGTTCTCGATGGCCATCTGGATCACAAATGTGTCGAAGAACGGGTCCTCATGGTCTGGAATATCCTTTGATGAGAAGGTGATCCTCTCCGTGAGGGGTGTAGTTTGAGACATCGAAGAAACTCTCTGACGGAACATTGTATGGAGGCTCCCCTTACGGGTGGCCTCGACCCCCACTCCTCGGTGGATCACCCGGATCCTTCCTCGGCCTCCTACATCGACCCTGTCCTTGCATCTATCCTCCTCTTCCACCCTGAGTGAGACCTCCTCGATCCACACTTCCTGTTATTACTGCCCCGAACCTCTCACCCTCCTTATCTCTAGGAACTCTGAGCATGTGGTTATTGCGTGACCTTCCTCCTGATGGAAGTCATAGTAGGGCAACACCACCCTGCCCCCTCTCTCCCTCCTATGCGATTCCTCCTTTCTCTTCGGCTAATTGCCATAGCCTATTATGGTGGGGGTAGGGGTGGCCTCGGCCCCTGTCTCCATGCTAGAGGGTTGAACCGTCCCTGCCCTCTAGGGTAATTCCCCTCGTCATGAAATCCTCCTCTTTGGCCCTGATTAGGCCGTCCTTACTATATCCAGGACAACCGATTGTTCGGCTCCTGCCGACCCCATCCATGTTGTTGCCCCTAGAACCCTTGCCCCCTGGGCTCATCCCTTCTCATTGCTTCTTGCTGCCCAGAACCTCCTTACTCTCTCGACTCCGAGTTTCTTAACCTTTCCAGCTTCTTGGCAAATGTCGGGCTCGCCACCTCTCCCTCAATCTTATTCTCCGCCCTTTCCATCAACTCTTCGAAGGACAAGGGTGGCTTCTGATTCAAGCTCATTTTGAAGAACCCCCCGCGCAGTCCCATGGTGAGTGGGAGCTGGAGGGCGAATCCTGACACCTCCTGAATGAGCAAAATCTCCTCTTGGAACATGTCTGCATAGCTGGTCAGTGACTCCTCTACTCCCTGATGTATCTTGAAGAGTTCCTCAACACTTTTCTTCCTCTTCTTCGACGTTGATAAAAGCAATTGGAAACTTCGATACAAGTCCTCGATTGCGTAGATCGACCCCATTGGGAGCTGGTGAAACCAGTCCCTTGCTTTCTCCTTCAAGGTGATGGCGAAAAGACGACGCTTGAACGTGTCTGACATCGGGCTGATGGAGACCATGTCTTCGAACCACTGTAGGTGCTGGATAGGATCATCCTTTTCAGTGTAATACGTCACTTATAGCTCCCTGAACCCTTCCGAAACTGGCACGGAAACAACCAGTTCGCAGAATGGGCTCCCGCCGCTCAAGGGTATCGCATGCTCCACTTGCGCGACCATCTCTTAGGCCAGGACTGAACTCATTGGGCCCGCACTTGTCGGGCCCGCACTCGCCGGGACCACACTCATCAGACTGGGGAAAAGCTCTCTCCCCGCTAGATCTCGCTCACGCCATCCACTGGCCGCCTCCTTACTTGGCCTGTGTCCCGGGGAGTTCTTGCCCATCCTCGACGACATTACCACTTGGACTACGAGATTCGAGCACTCGCCCTGTGCTGCGGGTAATGCGAAGTGGATAATCTCTTGGACCTCCCTCTTGAACTGCTCCAACATCTCAATCGTAGCCGGCGTCGTAGGTAGTGGTGAGCCATCGTGGTCAGTACCTTATTCCTCATCTCCAGCCATGGAACTCTCTCGGGATTTTCTTGTACAAGCTGTGGACCATGCTCACCACACAAAAAATGTTGGAACCAAGATTTGGCTCAACGAAGAGTTCGGACCCAAAGGGGGCAGCCTACACCTACTTCTCCCGAGAAAGAATGCTAAGCTGAAGACTTGGAACTTGACACAGACCCTAACTGCAGCGCGGAGGACCCATCACACACCCGAAAGATCTTAGATTGCTTTCCCTCCCAAGCCAATGTTGAAACTGGGCACCTTAGAGATCCTTTGAAGCCAACCAAAATTGACCAGAGGAGGAAGAAGCCAAAAAATTAGATCCCCTCCAAAGGTGCCTTTCATGGTCTATTTATAAAATTCTAAGTTTGGTTTGCCAATAGCGTAATCCCGTCTTTTGGTTTTACTAAATGCACCCCAAATTGGTCGTCCAACAATCAGACTTCGCTATCTAAAAAGACTATTGGCAGACCCTAGGGGCCTACGAGTACCCCCGACGAGTGCCCCCCCGATGAGTATGTGCTCTCTGTAATCACTTAGGATCTCGACGAATTACGAGTTATACACACAAAAATGTTGGAACCAAGATTTGGCCCAACGAAGAATTCAGACCCAAAAGGGGCAGCCCACACCTACTTCTCCGAGAAAGAACGCTAAGTTAAAGACTTGGAACTTGACATAGACCATGGCTGTAGCGCGGAGGACCCACCACACACCTGAAAGATCTTAGATCATTTCCCCTCCCAAGTCAATGCTGAAACTGGGCACCTTAGAGAGCCTTTGAAGCCAACCAAAATTGACCAGAGGAGGAAGAAGCCGAAAAACTGGATCTCCTCCAAAGGTGCCCTTCAGGGTCTATTTATAGAATTCTAAGTTTGGTCTGCCAATAGCATCATCCCGTCTTTTGGTTTTACTAAATGCATCCCAAATTGGTCTGCCAACAACCAAACTCTGATGTCTGAAAAAACTATTGGCAGACCCTAGGGGCCTGCGAGTACTCTCGACAAGTGCCCCCCCCCCGGCGAGTGCTCTCCTTAATCGCTTAGGATCTCGACGAATTATGAGTTATACACTTATCATGCATGCAAACACCAAATATCACAAGCCAACCTATTAATAAACACATGAATTAAAGTATGAAGTCCATAAGATCATATTAATATATAAATTCATCATAATATTATTCAATATTATCTTATATACATTTATTTACAAATGCATCAAAATAATGTGGAAGCCCTCAAAATCTCACATCATCAGCAGGAGCAATCGAAATACACTGCGCCATCAAGTCAGATCCCGTCTCTTTGGCCTGGTGGTCCTCCTGTGCGGGGTACTCCTGCTCCAGCTATTCGTGCTCCTAAAATGGTAAGGTACGACAACCGTTAGTCAAAAAGACTAAGTGATTTTGACATTCACTCCCCCAGTGAATCCTAAGCAACATGCGGAAGGATGAAAATGAAAAGCTACAATATAAGCAGTATATACATATATCCAAACAGATGATACGTCAGTGTACCAATGTATACTAGTAACTGTTATTCAATGAGCAATATCATTTAAGATACTAAGACTATAAATAGTATTAATAAGGTACAGAAAGCACAATACAAAAGCAACTTAACTTATAAAAATGTTCATACAAATTTACAAGTTAAGGATCTTGTTTAATAGTATAAGTAACTAATTATATAAAAGAACTTATACTAATTTATATGTTGAGGGTCTATTTATGCGGTGTGATGAAATACTATGCAATGTATGATGAATGTAGACTCAATCATGGTTTACTCACACACGCAACTTTATGTCAACATAGACCTTTAATTTCAACTTTTTGAGAGTAGTTAACCACTCAAGCGCCTCCTGTCGTGGCCAAACGGAGGCAGTGAAACGGGCTCATGCACTACTAGGTGGGCATGCACACTACCAAACCTAGGCCTTATGTATAACTCGATGCATGAGTGCTGCGGATGTAAGACCCATCCCCTTACCAAGGAGGCTCCCAGTCTTATTCCCAGAACCGCCGCCTTATGGTGACACTAACTCACGAGTTAGTCGACACTGCAAGACGCCGATTTTTCCGGCAAGTACGATCATATAACATATTCGGCCAATAGAGAAATATAAGTATAAAGCAGTGTATATAGCAGCTAATCCACAAGCAACAACACTATCATTTATAATAAAATGAAAGTACAAACGAGTCCAAAATGAGTAAAACAAAAAGAGAAAGGGCTTATGCCCTGTACATGATATCAAATCTCTCTCTCTCAAAATGACAACATACGGAAGCTAATCTATCATCAGTAAAGTCGTCTCACCTGACGACGGGCTGCAGTAGTAGTAGTAAGTGGTGGTGGTATCAGATCCTCACGTCCTGCCACCTCGTCCTGCTGGTCGTGCTGGTACTCCATCTCCTCGAGCTCCTAAAATGATTTGGTCACAACCGACCATTAGTTATAAAGACTAAGTCGTTTCCTTCACACCTCGCCCCCACAACTCCTAGGTACCGGGCGGGAGGACGAAACGGAGGACAATAAGGGGTATAAAAAGAAGCAGGGGACAGTGGAGCTTTACTACCAAGTATATAAAGTATAAATCTATTTCTACTCTAGCAGTTCTATGTATATAGCACATGTAAAGTTTGAAGAATTGTACAGAAAGTAAGTAAAGTGATGTAAGTAAACAAGTAAAGAACGATAGTAGAATATGCTACTACTAATAAGCTACCATCACAGAAGTACCTTAACTTATATGAATGCTCATACAAACTTATAAGTTAAGGTTTTCAAATATAACTTATCTAATAAAAGAGCTCATACTAATTTATATGATAAGGATATATGGCGCATATGCCCTAGTTATGAATGTATATTATGCCTGCTTTTTATGACTCATACAAGTGCAACTCACACACGCAACTCTGTGATCACAGACCTTTAGTTCTCACTTTTTGGAGCTAGCATCACTCTCTGGTACCACCGTTGTGGCTACGGTAGTAACGGAACGGGCCCTTCCGCTTCCTAGGCAGGTATACACATTACCAAGCCTAAACCCTTCGTACGCCTCTGTACACGTCCTAGGTGAACTCTAGAGTCTTTGCGTACTAATGTTGGCCAACTGCCAGACTTTCTTGGTCGGGTGTGCATTTTCGGGGATTGTCCTTCGGACTGCAGTATAAACAACCTACTAGACCCTCAAACCTCACACCTCACCAGAGTCACCGTACTTCCATCGGTGTGACGATTGGTCCAGTACTGCATGACCCGCCACTAGTTTTGTTTTTATGCATATGCAAGGTATCTTAACCCGAGCCTCCAACTCGCAGGACCAAACATGTCCTGATGTCAAACTCTCGAGCGTCCAGCTCGTAGGACTAACTGTCCTGAAACCATCCAACCCTTCACGGGTGAGATTGTAACAACATTCTCTTAGCATATTAGACTACTCTTGTTTAGTGTTTGTTATACTTAGCCATTTAGGGTTAATCCCAGGACTGCCCAAGGCATGCCCGGTGAAGGGCTCTCGGGGGCACTAGGAACTACGATGGGCTGAAGCCAAAGTTCCCTTTCGCAAGGATATTTACTTTTATTAATGTCTACCCATGATCAATACCAAACTCTCATCTTTACTCTAGGACAAACCTAATAACTTGGGATTTTATTGGGAGAGCGGCGGTCTTCGGCCGATCTCCGTTTTAGTTACTATTATTGGGATTTTGCACTCTACCACTCGTTACCAAAAAATAACCTATTGGACACCAACCAGGGTTAATCTTTCCGACATATATCTTATCTCAATCGATAACTTTATCCCCTGTAGGTCCTAGTGTTATATGTTATTTTTAATAAGCGCATCCATGACTTAATGTTGACCCGTATGATGTGTCTTCCAAACTCTTGGGTCAACTGCCCCTAATTATTTATCATGGTTTGCTATGATGTATGATGTTGACCATCCTAGGTTTCATTACTTTTCTAAGGGATTAAGAGCCTAAATTAATTTTTTTAATTGAGTGACCTGTGTCACCTTGCACATGATGTACTATCTATAATGGTTCAGCATACCTAAAATATTAATCAGATGTTTCATGAGGTTAAATTTAACTTCCTACCAAGTTTCATCATTTTCCCCTGTGAAATTCTATTTAATATCCATTTAATATTAAAATCACAAATTCACAGCTTTCAAAATGAAGTATAATATTTATATAATCAGAAATTCTAGTAAAATTACTGAGGATCCATGTTGATATAATAAAGCTAAATACATAATTCCAAAATCCTAAACAGTGATCTGACCTAACTTATATCCATATGAACAATATTACCAAAATGTCATTATTCGAGTTTTCAGCATGTAAAGACATCCAAAAATTCTCAAATAATTTAACATGTATTTAATCAAAGAAATAAACTACTGTAAATTTTTTCATAATATTTAAACAATAATTTCCCTTATTTTTAATTAATTTCCATAATGGGTAATATAGTAAATTCTACTTAAAATCCAAGTTAACATTGCCTAACAGTCTTCTAAATTTTTCCAGAGGGGTGCTATGTCCAAATAAAGCTTGTGACAAAATTTCAGAATTTATTAAATTCATATTCCCTAGGTTAAAATTTATTTCCTATCTATGTATATTTTCCAATAATTCCAAATAATGGGATTTTTGATCCCAAAAATCCCAACCTTCCCATGAGAGGCTTATTCCATCCCTATAAGACTCTGTTCAGAGTTTCATGGACATGCAATTGCCCAAATGGGCTAAATTCTCATTTTCCCATTTTTACTATAGGCACCCCAAATTGAACATACCTATTTCATGCATGTGGGATTTCCCAAACATGCAGAGGTCAAAATGACCTGAAATTTCTACCATCATTTTATATTGCCCCAATAAGAATGCCACCAAAATTTTGGGGCAATTGGAGTCATACATCCCCAAAAATACACTTAATTTAAATATTAGTATTTCACTAAATACTATAGAAAAGTCTGACCAAAAATTCTCATTTTGGTCAGAGCCTAGGTTTAACCTAATCACATTCATGTTCAAAATTTCAGATCAAGAGTGCTTATGGTTTGGCTTGGGCATTTTATTTAAGATCTGCCCTAGCCTAGGACCAGTCATGGTATAATGGTCCTACAAGGAGTTCTACTATACCAAATCATGACTTTAGGGTGTCATTTTAAAGGTAAGGCATAGTCTTACATTTTTATTGTTGAGAACTACCTCTGAATATGCCTTTAAAAGGCCAACATGCAATATCACTGTAAAAGTTTGTTAGAATACACTATTCATAAATAATCCTATTAATTAAATTAAATGGGATGAAACTGACGGGATCGGTTCATCATCCCCATCAGCCAACGACTAGGATTCAATATTCCTGGGCCAATTTGTCTTGCCTATTCCAGACAACTTAGCCTCCGCTGCCAGCTATTATCGCCACCACCTCCGTTGAGGTGGTGGCTAGGGTTTCCCGGCGGTGAGGCTGCCGGAGGCGGCTCCTCCGGCGATCCCGAGCTAGAAGAAAAGCTTGGAAAAATGTGCACATTCTCTCATGGAATCGGGCTCAATTGAGCCTGATGTCTCGCCTAAGTGAGCTAGAAAGCTAGCACTAAGTGTGGTGAGGCGAAACGAACCTGCAGCCGGGCTTGGCGGCAAGTGTGGTGGCGATGAGCCATGGCCGAGGCTTCCTCCGGTGATCTAGCTCGATTGCTCGTTTCTCCAGCAAATTCCTTGCTCCAGCAGTCAAATTCTGCTCCTTAGGGCTCACTGAAGATGATGGGATGGTCGAATGAGGATGAGATGGGCTGATGTGTTGGTTTTGCTTAAGGGGGTTGCCGACCATGAGCATTGTAAGCTCTGTCTGGCTGCCAAGTATCCACCAGCCCCTTATTCCTGCTAAAAAGAAGCCTGGGAACTTAGCCAAAGGCTTGGGCAGAGGGAAGGAGGGCCGCATGGCCTCCATCCCCTCTTTCCCTCTCTTCTCTTTCCTCATTTTCTCCAAAATTCCTAAGTTACCCGCAATGCATGTATTCTCCCTCCGAATTTTTTGGGTTAGGGGCTGTCATTTGTAACACCCCAAATATTGTAGGAGCGACGGGGATCGATTTTGGCCAAGACAAGATTTTGGTGCTGGTGACACGGGCCCCGACACGGGCGTGTCGGAGGCCGTGTCGGGCGTGTCGAGCTCGGGCCGTGTAGTCGACCAGTTCAGGTCGACGATGGTCATGTGGAGGAACACGGCCTAGGACACGGGCGTGTCCCAGGCCGTGTCACTCCTGGGCTGTACGGTGGGATACACGGGCAGTGACACGGGCACAAACACGGGCGTGTCTAGTTTGACACGGGCGTGTCTGATGCCGTGTCACCCAGCCGTGTACCTCTCTGACTGCGAATTATTGGCCGATTGCACACGGGGGGCGTGACACGGGTCCCGACACGGGCGTGTCGTAGGTGACACGGGCGTGTCGCAGGTCGTGTCACATGCCGTGTTGCTGGTTTTCAATTTTGGTCGAGACGGCGAATGAGCTACACGGCCAGGCACAAGGCCGTGTGTGAACCCGTGTTCGGCCCAGTTTTTGTGATTTCAGATCTAATCCTGGCCGTTCATTTCCTTGGCTTTGGATCCGACGGTGGGGGGCTGCTCCTGGGTGGTTTTAGCCGGGAATAGGGTTTTGAAACCCTTATTTCACTTGGGTACTCTCTCTCTAAAACCTAGAGAGAAGGGAGAGCTTGGAGGAGGAAGAAGGAGGTCAACTCCGGCGGCCGGTGGAGATTCGGAGCTCCAAATCGCGAGCCGTCTTCGGATCCGCGGAGGCAAGGAGATTGCGGTGCTTTTCATCCGCATAGATTTTCATGGCGCCGCGGAAGAACGCAAGGGTAACGATTTCTCATCCTTGGGCATGTGAAGCCCTCTTTTCCTTTGCATAGGAAGCCCTCTCTCGCGGGTGAGCGAAGAGTTGGAGCGTTCCTTGGGGTAGATATGTAAAGTCCCCCTTATGTAGAGTCCGTATGCGTAAACGGACATAGGCATTGTGTGTGAAGCCTATTCGGACATGTTGGTCCGGATCGGTGATGTTGCATTGCATTTGAACCGGGCAAGAATCCGGATGTTTGGGTGTTTTCTGGTTTTCTACGTGGTAGATTGCATCAGGGAGCCTTGGAGATTAACTCCAAGGTGCACCCGGAAAACTGGGCAAAAGCGGGGTTTGCCAACACGATGGCCGGGGAGCCAACGTGAACATAACCGGGTTATGTGATTATTGTGGTGGAAACGGGACTCGGTGAGTCTTGGCCTGCGCATATAGCTTAAATTGTCGTTGCGGTGTGAGCACGGGTCAGGCGGAACCGTACCCGGTCTATGTCGTTCGGTAGGACCGTTGGCATGGATGAGGGTCTTCGGCGGTCTATGGCTTAAATTGCCGTGACCAAGGCCAATAAGACAAAATGCTCATATGGATGACCGTCCAAGAGGCGGTGGTGGATTGGGAATGTCTATGGCTTGAATTGACGTGATGTTGGCCGGTTCACCGAGAATGTGCCCTGAGTGCACGGGGTGTGTGGCCGTGCGAGCCTACGCCTATGGTGAAGTGCAAATACTTTATATAATTGCATATGCTAATAAAGTGTAGGGAAAGAGCATTGTCTCCCCAAATGTGGGGGCAGGATCGTTATAATTTGGTCAGCATTGCTGACCGTTGCTATTGTTTGCCACCGGGCGGTGGTTTGTGGCTTGCAGGTGCTGCGGAGCAGAGCGGGAAATTGCGGGCTAAAGCCCTTGTTGCTGTGCCGGCCCTCGAAGGCCTAATTGCTTATGTTTTTTCCCGTTTTTCATGTATGGCCGGCCTGCGAGCCGAAGTATGAAAACACTTCTTTTGTTAAGTGAACAGTGTAAGGCCTTAAGGCCATTTCTCTTTTGGTGTGTATACATTCCTGAGTTTGTAGTGGGCATTCATGTTGTTGTGGCTGGGTTCTTATTTCTTTTGCAACCTAATAAATTGCTTCCGCTAGGTGTTGTGTAGGACGACATGATTGGTTGAATGGTTTCAACGCGTAACCAACCGGTCTGTCCGTAGTATATGGCGTCGGGCCCCGGCCGGACCTACTGCTATATGCTATACGATGGATAGGGGTGTTATAAATTGGTATCAGACTTCTGGTTTCGGTCAGGCTTAACTGAATTCGTGGGCGAATTCACTTTAAGGGGTGGTGAGCACATGTGTGTGCGTCATCGTTATAACAAGAAAAGAACCCATGAATGTCCACTTAGGAATGAAAATACACATGTTTGAGGAACCTGCGTGTTCCTATAATTGTTGTTTGCAGTAATTTTTGGTCGCTTATCGGTGTTTTGCGCGATTATAGGTGACCAGGAGTGGTGCTGGGCCGTCAGAACGGCCAGGTTCTGAGGCAAGCAGTGCGCCAAGCGATGCGCCTACAACACCTCCGTCTGCCGAGACCATTAGATTGGTGGCAGAAGCTGTCTTTGCTATGATCAATGCGCAGCCTGCAAGGCAGGTGCAGCAGCCTGCTCCTGCTGTGGAGCAAGTACCGCTTCAGACGGCAGAGCAAAGGAGGGTTGAGCAAGTAGTTTTGGAGCCAGAGTTGCCTCGGAGAGCAACTGAAAGACAACTGAAGCACGTGATGGGCTTTCATCCACCGGTATTCACGGGGGCAGAAACCCCGACCCAAGCAGAGGATTGGCTCTCAAGGGTCAACAGGGTGATGACTGCAACGGAAACGGAAGAGTGGCAGAAGACCACTATAGCGAATTTCCTTTTGGATGGGGACGCAAGACTATGGTGGGAAGGCCTAGAGCTACATCAGTTGCAGGGAAGGCCGTTGGCTGAAGTTTCGATGGAGGAGTTTGCGAGACTATTCATGGCTCGATACCTCCCCTCGGCGCAGAGAATTGCGCTAGAAAGCGAATTTCAGAAGTTGGTGCAAGGGGATTGCACCGTTGATGAGTACCTCCACGAGTTTACTCGGTTGGGGAGATATGCCGGCGCTACCTTCGCAGACGAGGAGCTCAAGACGAGCCGCTTCTATGAAGGGCTAAGAGACGATTTAAGGTTGCTATTGTCGGGGCCCAAGGCGCAGGGTTTCATGACCCTGGTCAGTTCGGCCCGGTCCTTGGAGAAGGACACGAAGAATGTCCAAGCGAAGAAGGAATCCGGTAGTAAGAAAGCGGAGTTCAAAGCGCCGACTACGTCGAAGTCGGGCTATCGAAAATTCTTCAAGAAGGCTAGGACGTCAGGTCCAGCTTCTTCAGGTGCCTCAGGGGCAACTACCAATCGAATCCCGGGCGCTTGTTTCACGTGTGGAAAGATGGGGCACTTTGCACGCGATTGCTGGAGTGGACGCTCAAAGTCCGAAAGGAAACAAGGAGCTACCTACGAGGAGAAGGGTAAAGCGGTGGAGTCGACCGCGTCCCACTATGCTCTGACTCAGCCTAGCGTCTATAACTTGGGCCAGCAGGAGGCCATCAAGCAAGCGGATGTGGTGACAGGTATGAGTTAGTTTATAGCAAGTCAGCTTTAATACCGTTATCTATTACTTGTTAGCCTAATATTGTTTGTATAGGCTTTGTTGTGATTAGTGATAGTCCGGCACGGGCACTGTTCGATACGGGAGCTTCACACTCCTTCTTGTCCGAAAGTTTTATATCGCGCATCGGATTCCCTTCTTCGATGGCAAAGGACAAGTTGGATGTGCTGCTACTGAATGGGTGCTCGATGCGTGCGGACAGAGTGTGCGCAGTGAAGGTTCGCATTGGGAGCCAAGAGTTCGACTTGCTAGCGTCATTGCTGCCGCTAGTAGAGTTCGACGTGATCTTTGGAATGGATTGGCTTTCGGAGCAGAAAGCTTGGATTGACTGTGACCGGAAGGAGGTCAAGCTGGGTGTTGGACGAGGGACAACATTCGAGGGACTCAAGGGGTTGAGCAAGACGCTGATGTCTGCTTTTCAAGTGGTAAAGGCAGTTCGTGCTGGTGTAGAGCTGTTCTTCGCAATAGTGGGGGCTGTGGAGCCAAAGTCCACGTTGGATAGCATTCTCGTGGTTTGCTAATACCCCGATGTGTTCCCGGATAGTCTTCCCAGAGCCCCACCGCAGCGGGAGATTGATTTCACCATCGAGCTCGTGCCGGGGGCCAAACCGGTGTCACGTGCTCCGTATAGGTTGGCGCCTAAGGAGATGGCAGAGTTGTAAGTTTAGCTAGAGGAGCTGATGGAGCAAGGTTATGTGCGTCCAAGCTCGTCGCCTTGGAGCGCACCGGTCCTCTTCGATAAGAAGAAGGATGGTAGTATGCGGCTGTGTATCGACTACAGAGAGTTGAACAAGCTGACGGAGAAGAATAAGTACCCGATCCCGAGGATTGATGATCTCTTTGATCAGTTAGTCGGATCGTCGGTATATTCTAAGTTGGACTTGAAGTCGGGGTATTATCAGCTGAGGATAAGGGAATGTGATATCCCGAAGACGGCGTTCAGCACAAGGTATGGGCATTTCGAGTTCACGGTCATGCCGTTTGGACTGACGAATGCGCCATCAGTATTTATGGATCTGATGAACAGGACGTTCCGAGATTTCCTGGATCACTTTGTGATCGTCTTTATTGACGATATTTTGGTGTACTCGCAGTGCGAAGAAGATCACTTCAAGCACTTGCATATGGTGTTGGAGACTTTGAGGAGGAATGAGCTCTATGCGAAATTCTCCAAGTGTGAGTTCTGGCTACCCTCGGTAGCGTTCCTTGGTCATATAGTGAGTGGGGAAGGTATAGCGGTGGATCCGGCGAAGATTGTTGCGATACGGGAGTGGCCTGCGTTGTCTTCTGTCGCGGAAGTCCGTAGTTTTCTCGGGCTTGCCGGATATTACAGACGCTTCGTAGAGAACTTCTCGCGGTTAGCATTACCTCTCATGAAGTTGACAAGGAAGGATCAGAAATTCTTGTGGACGCAAGAGTGCGTGCAAGCTTTTGAGGAGCTGAAGAGGCGGTTGACCACGGCGCCAGTGCTTAGTTCGCCGAGTGGGACCGAGGGCTTCGAGGTGTATAGCAACGCTTCGGGTAGTGGCTTGGGTTGCGTGTTGTTGCAGCATGGGAGCGTGATAGCGTATGGATCGCGTCAGTTGAAGGTGCATGAAAAAAATTATCCGGTGCACGACTTGGAGTTGGCGGCCGTGATATTTGCACTCAAGTTGTGGAGGCACTACCTTTACGGCGTAAGGGTCGATATATACACCGATCACAAGAGCCTAAAATACTTGTTGGATCAGAAGGACCTTAATATGAGGTAGAGGAGGTGGATGGAGTTCCTAGGGGACTACACCTTCAAAATACATTATGTACCCGGGAAGGGCAACGCAGTTACGGATGCGCTGAGCCGCAGGGCTCCCGCCCAAGCCAACTGGTTGTCGGTGCATGATGAGCGGCTAGTACGGGAGTTAGAGGAGCTTGAGATCTGTTGCGTTGACAAGCAGACGAGCGCCAAAGCAATGTTAAACTGGACAGAGGTGCAGTATGACCTGGCTGACAGGGTTCGGCAGACATTGGAGTTAGATGACTCCATAAAGGAGCTTATGGAGGCCGCTCTGGATGGGTCAAATTCCCAGTTCTCGGTGGAAGATGGTTTATTAAGGAAGGATCATCGGTTGTGCGTCCCGAGTGGGGGTAACCTCCGGGCGGAGTTGATGTACGAGTATCATCATACCAAGTACTCAATCCACCCAGGGAGCACGAAGATGTATCGTGATCTCAAAAAGTTGTTTTGGTGGCCGGGGCTCAAGAAAGATGTGGCGTTGTACGTGGCTAAATGCCAAACGTGCGCCTTGGTGAAGGCGGAATGCCAAAAGCCGGGAGGATTTCTGAAGTCCTTGCCTATACCGGAGTGGAAATTCGACGATATATCTATGGACTTTGTGCACGGGTTGCCAAGGTCGCAGAAGGGGAACGACGCCATCTGGGTGATCGTAGATCGGCTAACCAAGGTGTCGCATTTCATTCCGCATAGGAAGGATGACTCGGTGGAGAAGCTGGCGAAGCTATACGTGGACAATATTGTTAGGTTGCATGGGGTGCCCCGTAGCATTGTGAGTGATCACGATGGACGGTTCACGTCAAATGATTGGAGGTTGGTGCAGCAGATGCTGGGAACAAAGTTAAAGTTCAGCACAGCTTTCCATCCGCAGACGGATGGGCAGACCGAGAGGGTCAATAGAACGATGGAGGACATGCTACGCATGTGTGTTCTGGATTTCGGTAAGCATTGGGAAGACCACCTGTATTTGGTGGAGTTCGCGTACAACAACAGCTACCAAGCGAGTATACAAATGGCGCCCTTCGAGGCCCTGTATGGGAGGAAGTGTCACACGCCGTTATCGTGGCTTGAAACGGGTGAGGCAAGGTTGTACAAGAAGCAGGAGGTGGAGAGTGCTACCTCGTTAGTGCGGATCATTCGGGAGCGCTTGTTGATCGCTTAGGACAGGCAGGCGAAGTATTACAATGCCAAGCACCGGAACGTGGAGTTCGCGGTAGGCGATTGGGTATACTTGAAAGTGAAGCCGTTCAAGGGGGTTTCGCAGGTGAGACGCTTGAAGAAGCTGAGCCCAAGATACCTTGGACCTTTTGAGGTTCTGGAGCGAGTCGGCGAAGCGGCATACCGTTTGAGGCTATCAGAGGAAATAAGTGGATTACATGATGTGTTCCACATTTCTGTGTTGCGGAAGGCGGTGCAAGAGCCTTCGCAGGTGATCGCGGCTGATCAAGTGCCGGTGGACGAGGGGTTGACGACTAGGGTCAAGCCCATTCGTATTGAAGATGTTGAGGTAAAGAGGCTTCGTAACAAGGAGATCCGGATGGTTAAGGTCCGGTGGGATAATTGCGGGCGAGAGGAGCTCTCTTGGGAACGGGAGCATACTATGCTGGAGGAGTACCCGGAATTGTTCCGCTCAGGTACTGATTTACGTTAAGTCCTGTTTTTCCTTTATTAATTTCGTGGACGAAATTCTTTAAGGGGGGTAGAATTGTAACACCCCAAATGTTTAGGAACGACGGGGATCGATTTTGGCCAAGACAAGGTTTTGGTGCTGGTGACACGGACCCCGACACGGGCGTGTCGGAGGCCGTGTCGGGCGTGTCGAGCTCGGGCCGTGTAGTCGACCAGTTCAGGTCGACGATGGTCGTGTGGAGGAACACGGCCTAGGACACGGGCGTGTCCCAGGCCGTGTCACTCCTGGGCTGTACAGTGGGATACACAGGCAGTGACACGGGCACAAACACGGGCGTGTCTAGTTTGACACGGGCGTGTCTGATGCCGTGTCACCCAGTCGTGTACCTCTCTGACTGCGAATTGTTGGCCGATTGCACACGGGGGGCGTGACACGGGTCCCGACACGGGCGTGTCGCAGGTGAAACGGGCGTGTCGGAGGCTGTGTCACATGTCGTGTTGCTGGTTTTCAATTTTGGTCGAGACGGCGAATGAGCTACACGGCCAGGCACACGGCCGTGTGTGAACCCATGTTCGGCCCAGTTTTTGTGATTTCAGATCTAATCCTGGCCGTTCGTTTCCTTGGCTTTGGATCCGATGGTGGGGGGCTGCTCCTGGGTGGTTTTAGCCGAGAATAGGGTTTTGAAACCCTTATTTCACTTGGGTACTCTCTCTCTAAAACCTAGAGAGAAGGGAGAGCTTGGAGGAGGAAGAAGGAGGTCAACTCCGGCGGCCGGTGGAGATTCAGAGCTCCAAATCGCGAGCTGTCTTCGGATCCGCGGAGGCAAGGAGATTGCGGTGCTTTTCATCCGCATAGATTTTCATGGCGCCACGGAAGAACGCAAGGGTAACGATTTCTCATCCTTGGGCATGTGAAGCCCTCTTTTCCTTTGCATAGGAAGCCCTCTCTCGCGAGTGAGCGAAGAGTTGGAGCGTTCCTTAGGGTAGATATGTAAAGTCCCCCTTGTGTAGAGTCCGTATGCGTAAACGGACATAGGCATTGTGTGTGAAGCCTATTCGGACATAATGGTCCGGATCGGTGATGTTGCATTGCATTTGAACCGGGCAAGAATCCGGATGTTTGGGTGTTTTCGGGTTTTCTACGTGGTAGATTGCATCAGGGAGCCTTGGAGATTAACTCCAAGGTGCACCCGGAAAATTGGGCAAAAGCGGGTTTTGCCAACATGATGGCCGGGGAGCCAACGTGAACATAACCGGGTTATGTGATTATTGTGGTGGAAACGGGACTCGGTGAGTCTTGGCCTGCGCATATGGCTTAAATTGTCGTTGCGGTGTGAGCACAGGTTAGGCGGAACCGTACCCGGTCTATGTCGTTCGGTAGGACCGTTGGCATGAATGAGGGTCTTCGGCGGTCTATGGCTTAAATTGTCGTGACCAAGGCCAATAAGACAAAATGCTCATATGGATGACCGTCCAAGAGGCGGTGGTGGATTGGGAATGTCTATGGCTTGAATTGACGTGACGTTGGCCGGTTCGCCGAGAATGTGCCCTGAGTGCACGGGGTGTGTGGCCGTGCGAGCCTACGCCTGTGGTGAAGTGCAAATACTTTATATAATTGCCTATGCTAATAAAGTGCAGGGAAAGAGCATTGCCGCCCTGAATGTGGGGGCGGGATCGTTATAATTTGGTCAGCATTGCTGACCGTTGCTATTATTTGCCACCGGGCGGTGGTTTGTGGCTTGCAGGTGCTGCGGAGCAGAGCGGGAAATAGTAGGCTAAAGCCCTTGTTGCTGTGCCGGCCCTCGAAGGCCTAATTGCTTATGTTTCTTTCCCGTTTTTCATGTATGGCCGGCCTGCGAGCCGAAGTATGAAAACACTTCTTTTGTTAAGTGAACAGTGTAAGGCCTTAAGGCCATTTCTCTTTTAGTGTGTATACATTCCTGAGTTTGTAGTGGACATTCATGCTGTTGTGGCTGGGTTCTTATTTCTTTTGCAACCTAATAAATTGCTTCCGCTAGGTGTTGTGTAGGACGACATGATTGGTTGAATGGTTTCAACGCGTAACCAACCGGTCTGTCCGTAGTATATGGCGTCAGGCCCCGGCCGGACCTACTGCTATATGCTATACGACGGATAGGGGTGTTACATCATTGACCTCTTGGGCTGGTCATGGGCCTTGAGCCATGGGATTAGACCATTAGGAATGGGCTTGGCTCATATCATGTCCTCTTTTTAAGCCCTAAGTTGACTTGTTGACTTTTTAGGTTGTCTTGGTCAACATGATGAGTGGGCTGACCTCACTTGATGGTCATGGACTCAATAGTACCACCCAACCTTGGTTGGGCCATGGTGGTGCCCTACTTGGACTAATTGGGCCTTTAGGTATGGGTTTGACCAAATTAGGGTTAGGGTTGACTTTGGTCAACTTGGTCAATAGGTGACCCAATGACATGGCTTATGGTTCACTTAGATTGTTATTAGGTTAGGGGTATAGTGGTGGGGCCAATGTGTAGCTAAGATCCCAATTTGGGCTAGTTTGACTTGGGTTAACTTGGGCCCTATAGTGGGTCCCATATGACTACACCATAACCCCATGGCTCAAACCTATCCTAAACTCATGCCCCCACTGTTGGAGCCAAAATTGACTTCAGCAAATGTTCAAAATAGGGGTGCAGCCAACACCTACTTTCCTCAAGCCCCGCCCCTCGACTGGTAGCTAACGACCTAGGACTGACCTAAAGCCTCAGCAGGGAGGTCTCACCTCACACCCGGAAGATCTCTGAGAGCTTCCCCTTCAAAGCCAAAAGCTGGGCTCGGAGCTCCTCAGAAAGCACTAGAGATTCAGGAAAAAATGAGAGTTTCCTTCCTAGGAGCCCATATGGGTCTATTTATAGCCTTCTGCCGACCTGAAATTACTGAAATACCCTTGGATGGACTGCCAATAGCCAAATTCTGCTGTCCAGAAGACATTAAACGCAGCCCCTGGGGGTATAAGGGTAATTTCACTCAAGGGCAATTAAGAAATTTTACCCTGAACCTTAGGCCCCACTCGGCGAGAGCTCTACGCCGAGAACCCACCTCACACTTCACTTGGCGGGAGCTAAAGAAGGAGTGTCGAAAGCCTCGAGCCGAGCCAGCCCCCATCTTCTGCGAGGCGCAAACCTTCTCGCTGACTCTGCCGGAAGCGGATCTCGGCTAACTAATGGTGAATGTTCTTGCCTAATTCTGGGCGCGACGTTGAGTGGGTGGAGCTTACTCAACGCCCTTGTTGCTGACCACGACGTTGAGTGAGTGGAGCTCACTCAACGCCCTTGCTGCTGACCACGGCGTTGAGTGAGTGGAGCTCACTCAACGCACTTGCTGCTGACCACGGCGTTGAGGTAGTGGAGCTCACTCAACGCCCTTGCTGCTGACCACGGCATTGAGTGAGTGGAGCTCACTCAACTCCCCTGCTGCTGACCACGACGTTGAGTGAGTGGAGCTCACTCAACGCCCTTGTTGCTGACTACAGCGGGATCTCGCCTGCTCCTAGGCGGTAGCTCCCCCTAGGCGAGAGCTCTTCTAGCTTTTAGGCCCAAGCTAGCCCAAGGATGGTCCAACCCCGATCGTTGATGCATCTGGGTCCTACCCAACGAATATGGGTTGTACACAATCCCAGCTCTTTTTGAGAAAGCTCTGTGCTCGAAAAGACACGTCCAACCCGTAAATATTCGCTTGGCATGTGTCACTTCCTGCAAAGATAATCTATCGGTGGGCCCTGCCGTGGTTATATATATGCGATGATAGACGACCGTAAATCTGCCCCTGACCGTTGTTGCCCTCCTGAGATCTCGTGCGACCCTGCGATGCGCCCCAAACAAGCTGGTAAGCCACTCTCGCAAAACCTTCAGGACCGCATAAAGGCGGCGCAAGCGCAAGCCCTTGCAAATAGCGCGCTAGTGGCTCCTTGGCTGGCGAGAGAGGCACCCACTGTGGCGCCTCCGCCGCCGCCAAAAGAGAAGAAGAAGAAGGCGAAGAAGGTCCACCGGGACACCTCGCGAGAGCAGCGAGCCTCTCCAACTTCAAACCCAAGCCATGCGGCCGACCCTCTTCTGCGACAGAGGGTATGTTTCGCCGATTATCAGACTGTTGTTCTTGAGGATTGGTCACTGAACCTTTCTTGGCAGGTGGTCCCGGAAGGCGGTGATGGGCTTCCGCTGGTGCCCCCGGACCCGTCGACGTCTCGCCCACCTGAGGATCGTCCACAGGACCCAGAAGGGGCTCCTACCGATGGTTCGGGACTCCCAGGTGGCCCCTTCTTTCCTTTGCCCGTTTTTCTTTTGGTCACTCTAACCCCTGGGTGGGAATCTCGCAGCGTCTGCTTCAGCCCGCCCGGGTCTCATCTTGACGGGAACTGATGCAGGGGTTTCTCCTCGTGATGATCCAGCAGCCAATCCACATACCCCTGTAGGGGAGACGACTGCCAACCCATCCTTGATGCCGGAGGCCGACCATTCCGTGAGGGAGCGCGATCCTCCTCAGACTTCGGGCTCAGCGGAGGTTACGGCGCGCGAGATCTTCTATCCGGGTCGTGGGAAGCCACTCCATCTCCTGTTCGGGAGGGATGCCGAGGGAGAGCCTGAGCCTTCTCGCCTTCCTCCGGCCGACGGCTCTCGCCATGCTGCTGGTATGCCGCATACTTCTGCTATTCTCGCCCTGTTCTCGCACTGACCGCCAAGTTGTCTTTGTAGGTGATCCGGACCAGTGATCGGGAGCTGACGAGGACGGGGATGATGACGGGGATCAGGAGGAGGACGGCGACAGCTCCCCCTTCCCCTCTTCTGACGAAATGGAAGGGATCTTGATTGGCGCGGGAAGCACGAGAAGGCGGGGTAAAAGGGTCGCGGCCATCCTCTCCAAGCTCGCGCGGCGGGAGCGGGCCCAGGCCCACGCGGCGAGAGAGTTTGATAGGTCAGTGGAGCAAAGGTTGGAGGCCTTGGAGCGAGATTACTTCCTAAGCGAGATGGAGCGGCCGGCGGCCCTACTGCGGGATCTTCTCCCGGGAGGTGCCTTGCGTGGATACGCGACCAAGCTCGCCGGATCAATCTAGGGTGAACCGTGCTCTCGTCCTACTTCAACCCGTTGGCGCCTCCGAGTACCCGTCAGCGAGAGCGAGGACGCTGGTGCTGGGAGCCCTATTGATTCCTGATGTTTCGCCCCCTCTTACTCCTGGCCTTCCCTTCTCATGTACCATCTTTCAATTTTACTTTGAATTCTGGACTGCTTGTAACCCTGTGAACTGCTTTTATTAGTTAACTGTTGTCATTTCTGCTATTATCTTAGGTCTCGCCCAGCGAGAACGTTTTTTGCTTTCGCATCTGTCATGCCATGCGGTTCTTGCGCGAACTAGGGTTGTCGATCAGTCACTGTCAACTCGGGCGGGGTACCGAGGCGCCGTTGACCTAGGGCGTGATAGTTGTACCTCCGCCGCCATTTCTGTGAAAATCATCATTTATCACGGCTTCCTATAAATAGGTGGATTCACCCACCACATTTATTTCCTCGGTTCGGAACCTTCACCTTTCTTCTTTTCGCTTTTGCGCTCTGCCGAGAACATCTTGCTTTCGCCTCCCTTCCATTGCTTCTCGGTTGGTCTCTACCTCTCGCCTCTTCTCTTGTGATTTCGCCCTCGGGTTCGTTTGACATAATGTCAGGAGAGAACGAGGGTCGTTCTAACTGCGCGGAAGCTTTCCGGAAGCATCGATTTCCGTCATGTCGCCTGACTCTGGGGGAGTATCAGTTGATTACCTCCCGGTACGTTCCTGCTAGCTTCGCCGCGAGAAACCCAGAGAATAATGACAAGGTGAACACTGCGCAAGAGGGGGAGCTCGCGATCCCCCTCGAACACTTCGAGGTGGGTTTTCGCCTCCCTCTTTGGCCGGAGGTGCGTCTCGCCCTTCGATACTACGGAGTCGTTCCCGCGCAGCTGAATCCGAATTCAGTTGCCATCCTTGTAGTGTTCATCTGCTACATGCGATCCGAGAGGATAGAGTTCAACCTCTCGATCTTCCGGAAGCTGTTTGTCTTCCGCATGAAGGGAGGAGTCGTCTTCTTCTCCGGACAACTGCTCAAGACGACTAGTCTCGCGAACAAGCACCATCACTGGGGCGAGAAGTTTGTCTTCGTCTCCGGTGACTTTGGGAATGTTCCGCTTGCGCCGATCCAGTACGAGGATGCCGACTACAAGCCGCCGTCCCTGGGGTCCCGCGAGAGCGCGCTCCTCGAATTCTTCGGGACCAAGGAGTTCGACGGCCCCTTCCTTATGCGGGACGTCGACTCCCCCCCCCCCCGTTCTTCCTGGCGAAGGTGAGATCTCGCCTTTTCTTTCTCTCGCCCGGTAATCACGTTTCTCCTCCATGATGAATGTTACCGTATTGTTGTTCTTACAAGTGAGCGGGAGATCCCCTTGTGCCAGCCTTTCCCCGAGACGCAAGCTGCTGAAGGCCAGACCGCGGGAGATCCATTGGCTCTCGCGAGATCTGCGGCCCTCGCTTGTCGGGACGAGCCTGCTCCGCCTCCGCTGTCTGGTGTCGGGAAGCGGAAACCCATCGGCTTTTCGTCTCAGCGGATGAAGAGGCTGAAGCCGTCCGCTGCCGAGAAGGGGAAGTCCAAGGTGTCCTTGCCCGCCCGATCTCTCCCGCCGGGCCGGTCCTTCGCCGTGGTTTTAGAGGCGGTCAGCGAGATAAGGGACGTCTCAAGGAGCCGTGCTAGGGCCCCTGCCGAGAACCCTCCGGCCGTGATCGAGGCGGGTGGCGAGATGGGTGCTGAGCCAGCAGCTGTCGAGAGCTCTACCCAGCCCCTTCCCAAGTCTGTGCCGAAGGGCACAGGAACTTTGTCTTAGTCATGAAGACCTTTGATGCGGAAGGGAAACCCTTGTTGCAATGGGACCCGAAGGCCAACCGGGTATCCCTCTCGACGCTGCTCCCGAGCTGGGCAGAGGGTTACGAGGTCACCAGCGAGGCCTTTGCGTTGGGCTACGGCCTCTACAGCCGGGAGTTCGCGGGCTTGTACGACCAACTGCCCACTCACCTCCTTGCTTTCGACTCCGTCCGGGCCCTGATGCATGAATTCGAGCTTGCGCACATGTGTGCTCGCCGAAGCATCACCATCGACCGGAACTTCCTCGATATGTACAAGGCAAGAGAAGAAGTTGTGGCTCAGGCGGCGGCCCTGAAGACCGAGCTAGAGGACTCCCGACGTCTGCTGTCCATGCGCCCGGCGGAGGAGGTAAACGAGACCCCTTCAGACCTTCGTTCTCGCCTATGAGGTCCACACCCCCGTTCTCGCCGCTGACAAAACGCTTTTACGCAGGACTCTCCGCAGGTAATGGTGCTTCGCGCGCAGCTGGCCGGGGTGGAGTGCGAGAACGCCATGCTGAATGGTCAAGTCAAGCGCCTGGAGACGGCGGCAGCTGCGGTCCCGCCCCCTCCCACGCTCGATGAAAGGCTGAAGAGCCGAAATTATTTCGAGTATGACATCGACAAGCTCTTGCAGGTCAATGCCCAGGCGACGGCCAGATTGATGATTGAGACGTTGCAGGATGTGGGATGCCTGGACGAGGGTGGCGAGACCCTGACTGCTCCCCAGCTCGTCCCCTAGCGCTTCGATCCTATCCCGAATCCCCCAGGCGCTCCCGATTCTCTGCCCCGGACGTCCCGAGATCTCCCACGGCTGTTGGCGAGACCTCTAGGGAGAGCTCGGGCGAGAGCTCCCGCGGAAGCCCAAGTGGGAACCCGAGCGGGAGCTCGAGCGGATACAGCGCTTCCCCCTCAGGGGTTTCTTTTTCTTCTACCTCTGTAATGAGCGAGACACTCAGATTTTTGTAATTTTGTGAGCAGTTTATAATATAAATGTAACTTTGCTCCTCTCTTTTTTTCTAACTGTTAAAAAACGAATGTTTTTCAAGAGTGTTTTCGTCTGGGGCCCCTGGCCCCCTCTAGGATAGTCTCTCTTAGCGGCCGATAGGTGAGAATCTGCCGAGAGCTCAGGGCTCGAATGCATCGTTCCCGCGCTCCACCGAGAACCATTTGTCGAGAGATTTGTTCATAGGCTAAGGGAAGACAGCCCCTCCTTGCCTTGCGCGATCGATCGGGTCTCTTTGTCTAGACCCGCCGGGGACTTCGTATGGCGAGATCCCCCAGCAAGGATCTCCTGGCCGAGACCTCTCTTGGCCGGGACCTCTCTTGGCTGAGACCCTTTTGGGTCTGTCTTCAGGGTGTCTTTTGCCTAGCCTGGAACATCCGTGTCGAAACATTTCTAAACACTAAACCTATCCCCCACATGCAAGCCTTCAGACCTGCCGGCTAGATGAGAGCCTGCGCAGCGGGCCTATCTGGGGCCGAGCTGAGCTCGGGGTGTTGATGAATATTTCTCAAACCAAACCTCTCCCCCACAGGCGAGCCTTCGTACCTGCCAGCTAGATGAGAGCCTGCGCAGCGGGTCTACCTAGGGCCGAGCCGAGCTCGGGGTGTTGATGAAGATTTCTCAAACCAAACCTCTCCCCCACAGGCGAGCCTTCAAACCTGTCAGCTAGATGAGAGCCTGTGCAGCGGGTCTACCTAGGGCCGAGCCGAGCTCGGGGTGTTGATGAAGATTTCTCAAACCAAACCTCTCCCCCACAGGCGAGCCTTCAGACCTGCCAGCTAGATGAGAGTCTGCGCAGCGGGTCTACCTGGGGCCGAGCCGAGCTCGGGGTGTTGATAAAGATTTCTCAAACAAAACCTCTCCCCCACAGGCGAGCCTTCGGACCTGCCAGCTAGATTAGAGCCTGCGCAGTGGGTCTACCTGGGGTCGAGCCGAGCTTGGGGTGTTGATGAAGATTTATCAAACTAGACCTCTCTCCCATAGGCGAGCCTTCAGACCTGCCAGTTAGATGAGAGCCTGCGCAGCGGGTCTACCTGGGGCCGAGCCGAGCTCGGGGTGTTGATGAATATTTCTCAAACCAGACCTCTCCCCCACAGGCGAGCCTTCTAACCTCCCAGCTAGATGAGAGCCTGCGCAGCGGGTCTACCTGGGGCTGAGCCGAGCTCGGGGTGTTGATGAAGATTTCTCAAACCAAACCTCTGCCTCACAGGCGAGCCTTCAGACCTTCCAGCTAGATGAGAGCCTGCGCAGCGGGTCTACCAGGGGCTGAGCCGAGCTCAGGGTGTTGATGAAGATTTCTCAAACCAAACCTCTCCCCCACAGGCGAGCCTTCGGACCTGCCAGCTAGATGAGAGCCTGCGCAGCGGGTCTACCTGGGGCTGAGCCGAGCTCGGGGTGTTGATGAAGATTTCTCAAACCAAACCTCTCCCCCACAGGCGAGCCTTCGGACCTGCCAGCTAGATGAGAGCATGCGCAGTGGGTCTACTTGGGGTCGAGCCGAGCTCGGGGTGTTGATGAAGATTTCTCAAACCAGACCTCTCCCCCACAGGCGAGCCTTCAGACCTGCCATCTAGATGAGAGCCTGTGCAGCGGGTCTACCTGGGGCCGAGCCGAGCTCGGGTTGTTCATGAATATTTCTCAAACCAGACCTTTCCCCCACAGGCGAGCCTTCGAACCTGCCAGCTAGATGAGAGCCTACGCAGTGGGTCTACCTAAGGCCGAGCCGAGCTCGGGGTGTTGATGAAGATTTCTCAAACCAAACCTCTCCCCCACAGGAGAGCCTTCGGACCTGCCAGTTAGATGAGAGCCTGCGCGACGGGTCTACCTAGGGCCGAGCCGAGCTCGGGGTGTTGATGAAGATTTCTCAAACCAAACCTCTCCCCCACAAGCGAGCCTTCGTACCTGCCAGCTAGATGAGAGCCTGCACAGCAGGTCTACCTGGGGCCGAGCCGAGCTTGGGGTGTTGATGAAGATTTCTCAAACCAAACCTCTCCCCCACAGGAGAGCCTTCGGACCTGCCAGCTAGATGAGAGTTTGCGCAGCGGGTCTACCTGGGGCCGAGCTGAGCTCGGGGTGTTGATGAAGATTTATCAAACCAAACCTCTCCCCCACAGGCGAGCCTTCGGACCTACCAGCTAGATGAGAGCCTGCGCAGCAGGTCTACCTGGGGCCGAGCCGAGCTCAAGGTGTTGATGAAGATTTCTCAAACTAAACCTATTCTATCATTAAGATGAGGAAGCATATATCAGATCAAAGCAAGAAGAATACCCTGATAGCATTTTGGTATTGCAATGTTTCGAAAGGATAATATTTGACTACAACAGTACAATCCCCTTTTTACCTTACGGGTAAAAGTGCTTTAGATCAACACCGCTCCAGGTGTGTCTCAAGGTCCTTCCTTCCACATCCTGGAGGTAGTAACCTCCGTTTGCCAGAACCTCCTTTGCTATGTAAGGTCCTTCCCAGCTGGGGTTGAGCTTGCCAACAGGGGCCGACCTTCCTGCCGTGTCGACCTTTTTCATCATTAGGTCCCCTTCGGCGAATTGCTTGATTCTAACATGTTTATCGAAGTACTTGGTCATTCGCCGCTTGATCTCTTCCTGCCTGATGGCCGCAACATCCCGCAGCTCCTCTACCATGTCTAGCGAGAGGCGTAACTCTTCTTAATTTCCCAATCTCCAAGCTTCCTCTCCTGCGCCCGCGGTCGTAACCCGCGGGGACCGAACCTCGAACTCTATTGGGAGGACAGCCTCGCACCCATGAGAGAGCTTGAAGGGGGTCTCACCGGTGGCCGTGTTCGGGGTCGTTCGCAAGGCCCACAGGACGGAGGGGAGCTGCTCTACCCAGTTCCCCCTCAGGTTCTCCACCTTTTTCTTGAGCAAGTTCACAATAATCTTATTTTCCGCTTCCATCTGGCCATTGCTATGGGGGTGATGAACAGAGGCAAACCTGAGGTATATCCCCAGTTGGGTGCAGAAGCTGATGAACTCCTCACTAGCAAACTGAGGACCATTATCTATTACTATTGCTCGGGGCAGCCCGTGCCTGCATACGATTTCTCCCCAAACAAAGTTCCTGATGACCTGGGAGGTGACCTTGGCTAGAGCCTTGATCTCCAGCCACTTAGAGAAGTAATCGATCATGACTAGGAGGAACCTCCTTTGACCGCTAGCTGGGGGGAAAGGTCCAACTAGATCCATCCCCAGATGGTGAAGGGCCACTGCGCCATGATGCTACGAAGCCTTTGAGCGGGCAGGAGCTGGAGAGGTGCGTATACTTGGCATTTTAGGCATCTCTTTGCAAACTCAACCGCATCCTTTCTCAGGGACTACCAGAAATATCCTTGTCTTACCACCCTTGCCTCCAACGTCCTTCCCCCCGAGTGGCTGCCGCACTCTCCCGAATGTACCTCTTTCAGGATCCTCGAGATTTCCTCCTCTGTCACACATCTCGCAAGGAGCCCTAACAACATCTTGCGATGCAGACCCCCTTCCAGCATCAGATAGTTAGTTGCCTTTCGCCTGAAGCTCTTTGCGTCCTTAACCTACTCTGTTGGTACCCTAGTTTGGATTTGAGTTCAGTCTGTTTTTTTAGTCTCTTGACCCAAGATTTATCTATGGTCAAAGGTTAGCTAATAGGTTAGATTCCCTTAGTTGTATAATTGCTTATCCAGATGAAAATTTGGTTAAGTCGTTTTTTGGTTCGACTATAGTCGAACGCCGCTCGACCATCGTCTATCGACTGGTCGACGATCGTCTATAAGTTGTTCGACGTTTGTCTGTCAGCAGATCGTCTATCTCTGAGTTAGTTCAACTCTTGTTAGCTCGACGTTCTGTGGAATCTGCCTCGCCGATCGTCGAACCCCGCTCGACTTCTTTTGACCAGACAGATTTCTTGATAGTTCGAATATCTGCTTAAATAGTTCAACTATCTGATAGTTCGACTATCTGTTTGATAGGTCGACTATTTGTATTGCTTGATAGTTCGACTATCTGTCTTGATAGGTCGACTATCTGTTGTGTTTGATAGTTCGACTATCTGCTTGGATAGTTCAACTATCTGATAGTTCAACTATCTGTTTGATAGGTCGACTATCTGTTTTCTTTGATAGTTCGACTATCTGTTTGATAGGTCGACTATCTGTTTTCTTTGATAGTTCGACTATCTGTTTGATAGGTCGACTATCTGTTTTGTTTGATAGTTCGACTATCTGTTTGATAGGTCGACTATCTGTTTTGCTTGATAGTTCGACTATCTGTCATGATAGGTCGACTATCTGATAGCTCGACTATCTGTTCTGATAGGTCGACTATCTGCTGTGGTAGTTCGACTATCTGCTTTGGTAGTTCGACTATCTGTATCGTTCAACTATCTGTTTGATATGCCGACGATCTCTGTGCTTCGGTCGACGATCTCCGAGGGTCGTTTGACGTTCTGTTGTATGTCTTTAGTAATTTTGTCCTCTTTTATTCTATGATTTATTTCATATTTATTTGGCATATTTTATAAAAGATTATTTCAGTAAATTTATGCAATTATTTCCAGACAATCTCTGCTCCATTCCTTATGCATGAGCCAATCTTTATCTGACAAAGTGTTTTGTCTTATTAGTTGAAATATATTTTCTGCTTTATCTGCCAGGCTGTCCTTTATAGCCGTTAGACTCAGAAAGTCTTCTCTGGCCGTAAAGAGTTCTTTCTGATGTTTTTCTTGCACCCTTTTATCAGATTGGGTATGCAGCTTCTTAGAAAGCTTTATCCCCTTATAGCATGTCTGTCTGCAGGATTTGTTTTTTGCTTTATGCTTTTTACAGCCCAGATTGCAGATTCCAGATGAAGACAAGATTCAAACTCAAATTAGAGCCGTTGAAAAGGCCCATATATAAAGAGTTTCTTTTGAAAGGAGAACAAAAAAAACATACACAAGAACTTACAGATATACATAGCAACATAGAGAAAGAGAGAAAGCAAGAAAGTTCTACAGCTCTCAGAAATTCACATTCAACTGAGAAGATCAAATCTCTTCAGCATTCTTCTTCCTCCTGAGTTCATCCTGCTCACAGGAAGACATTCACTCAGAGGCCTTTAGAAGAAGAAGAAGAAGAAGAAAGGAAGCTGTTTGAAGAAGAACACCTTTTCCAAATCAAGAGTCTTCTTCAAGCTTCTCCTTCAGAACCCCTAGATAGTTCTTTGTCTTAGTTCAGAAGAGTTCCTGCACCCTGAAGCAAGACTCCTTCCTGGATATTCTCTAAGCCAGGGGGAGCCTTGATTCTTTAGAGCTATCTAGCTCTGTGCAATCCACTAGCTTCTCAAATCTGTTTAACAATAGAGAAGAAACTTTAACTCTCTCAACCTCCTGTACAAAGGGTTATTACTCCCTTCAAAAGTGAACCCTTGGTGGCAGGGCACCTGATCAAAAACCTGTGTTAGATTTTGAGCTCCTGATCAAAAGCTCAAAGGGTCTACTTGATCTACCTGAAGCAGATCAGTTGGTGGCAGGGCACCTGAACAAAAACCTGTAGTGGATTCCTACCAGGGTGGTAGAAGAGTGGACGTACCTATTTAGAGGGAACCACTATAAAATTTCTTATATCGTATGTGCTACTTACTTAATTTATTGCACTATTGCTGTGAGTAGAAATAACTAGGATTGCTAGTTGCTGTGATAGGTTCAAAGCTCAACTGTAATTACAGTTGCCCTTCTCTAGTGCACTTCACTTTGTGTTAGGCTCTAGGGTTATCAATATCTATAAACTCATTCCGCAAATTAACTCTAAGGAAGTTGAGTAGGGTGTCCTAATTTTTGAATACTCTATTCACCCCCCCCCCCCTCTAGAGTTGTATCTATCCTCACTTTCATACTCTGACAGCTCGCTAGTGGTCAGGAAGTTCACCAATGGGTCTACCCAGGAGGATCGTCGTCCTACCTCCATCAACTCCCCTTCCTCAATTGCCGGTCGGAACAGTTCAGTTACGGCTCCTCCTCCCCGAGAACCAAACTTCGCCAATCGATCAGCCGCTGCACTTTCTTCCCTGGGGACATGACGGATGGAGAAGGACCGGAATCCTCTGATGATTGCCCTTACCTTGGATAGATATTTCACGAGGGTAGGCTCCCGAGCCTCAAACTCACCTCGGATCTGCGATGCCACCACCATTGAATCTGTGAAGGCCTTTACGTCCTGGATCTCTAGCTCACTTGCCAAACGAAGACCGGCTATCACGGCTTCGTACTCTGCATGATTGTTGGTCACCGGAAAGTGATAGGCCACCGCCTGTTCTATAGACACCCCCTAGGGGCTTACCAACACCACTCCTCCCCCCATGGAATGCTTTCTCGAGGCCCCATCAACCATCACCTTCCACGCACCCTACTGCCGCGGCTCTTCTTCCCTGACTTCAACAACATAGTCTGTCAGGAAGTCTGTCACTGCTTGCGCCTTAATGGAGAGCCTTTGGACAAAAGAAATGTTAAATTCGCTCAGCTCAATGGACCACTTGGCCAGCCTCCCCGAGTGCTCCACCCCTTCAAAGATCTTGCGAAGAGGGTGGTTGGTTACCACCCTAATCGTGTGTGCTTGGAAATATGGACGAAGCTTTCTTGCCGAAACGATCAGAGCATATGCTAGCTTTTCGAGGATGGGGTAACGGAGCTCCGCCTTACTCAAGATCCGGCTTACGTAGTAGATGGGTAGCTGCTTCTTCCCCTCTTCCCTGACTAGAACAGAGCTCACAGATTCCGCTCCCACCCCAAGATACATGGCTAGGTCCTCCCCTTCTTTTGGGCTTTGAAGTAGGGGAGCCCGGGAGAGTTGTCTCTTCAGTCCTTGGAAGGCTTCCTCACACTCGGCTGTCCATTCAAACCTATGGTTACCCCCTCAACACTTTGAAGAACGATGAACATTTGTCTCCTGACCGTGAAAGGAACCTGCTTAGTCCAGCCAGCTTGTCTGCCAAGCGTTGGACCTCCTTGGCATTACGAGGTGACTCCAAATCTAGGATGACCTTTACCTTATCCGGGTTTGGCTCCACCCCTGCCAGAGTCAAGAGATGTCCGAGGAACTTCCCGCGGCTAGCCCCGAAGACACACTTCAAGGAATTCAGCCTCATCTTGAACCTGCTGAGGGTGGCAAAGGTCTCTTCTAGGTCCCGCAAGTGTGAGCTCACACACTTGCTTTTCACCATTGTTCTAGTTCAGACTGAGCTTCTGTAGCAGGTAGGTGATCAGGCTCTTGAACCTCTCAGGCGATGCCAGAGTTAATTTGCGGAATGAAGATTATAGATATTTGAGATGAAACCCTAAAGCCTAACACAAGTGTTGTGCACAAAAGGCAGCTAACTGTAATTATAGTTAAGGCTTGGAATCCTAAACAGCAACTAGCAATCCTAGTTAAAATCTAATCACAGCCAATCAGCACAGAGAATTAATTAAACAATCCAGACGACACAAGGAATTTATAGTGGTTCCCCAAACAACTTGGGTACGTCCACTCTTCTACCAACAAGGTAGGAATCCACTCAGGTTTTTGATTAGGTGCCCTGCCACCAACAAGATCTGCTTCAGGTAGATCTAGAGACCCTTTAGACTTTTGATCAGGTGTCTAAAAACCAACACAGGTTTTTGATCAGGTGCCCTGCCACCAAGGGATACTTTTGAAGGGAGTAATAACCCTTTACAGGAGGGGAAAGAAGGTTAAGATGTCTTCTCTATTTTACAATAGATTAGAGAAGCACAATAACTTGCACTGAGCTAGAAAGCTCTAAAGAATCAAGGCTCCCCTGGCTAAAAGAGCGTCCAGGTGAAGTCTTGCTTCAGTGCAGAAACACTTCAGAAAGTCTGAAGGAAAACGCTACAAGAAGATAAATAATATGAAATAAAATTTCTTCTTCAGGCAGCTATCTTCTTCTTCTTCTTCAAAAAGCTCTGAGTGAAGATCTTCCTATAAGCAGGAGAATTCAGGTTGAAGAAGAGTGAAGAACTAAAACTTCTTCTCAGTTAGATGTGAATGAGCTGAGAGCAGTTGGAAACTGTAAGTTGTAAGCTTGAATGCAGCTGTTAGCTTTTGAACTCCTTTTCCTGAATGAACTGGTTTTTGGCTATGTGAACTAGCTTGATTCTTTCTTCAAGGAATTCTTTATATAGCAGCAGCAGCAACGGCTCTTACTTGAGTTTTAATCTTGTCTTCTACTGAACTCTGCAAGCTGGGCTGCAAAAAGCATAAAGCAAAACAAAATACTGCAGACAGATATCCTATAAGAGGATAAAGCTTTCTAAGAAGCTGCAAATAACTCTGATGAAATAATACAAGAGAAAGCCACATCAGAAGAGACTCTTTACAGCCAAGGAAGACTTTTTGAGTCTAACGGCTATAAAGGACAGCCTGGCAGATAAAGCAGAAATCATATCTCAGCTAATAAGATAAACAACTTTGTCAGAAAAGATTAGCTCATGCATAAGGAATGGAATAGATATTGCATGGAAATATTATCACAATTTATTCAAATAATCCTTTATAAAATATGCCAAAATAAATATGAAATTAATCACATCATAGAAGACGACAAAACTACTCAAGACATACAGCAAAACGTCGAACGACCCTCGGAGATCGTCGACCGAAGCACAGAGATCGTCGACCTATCAGACAGATAGTCGAACGATCCAGATAGTCGAACTATCAAAGAAGATAGTTGAACTACCTCAGCAGATAGTCGACCTATCAGAACAGATAGTCGAGCTATCAGATAGTCGATCTATCAAGACAGATAGTCGAACTACCAAAGCAAAACAGATAGTCGACCTATCAACAGATAGTCGAGCTATCAACCAAAACAGATAGTCGACCTATCAACAGATAGTCGAACTATCAGATAGTTGAACTATCCAAGCAGATAGTCGAACTATCAAAGAAGAGCAGATAGTCGACCTATCAACAGATAGTCGAGCTATCACAGAAAGCAGATAGTCGACCTATCAACAGATAGTCGAACTATCAGATAGTTGAACTATCCAAGCAGATAGTCGAACTATCAAAGAAGAGCAGATAGTCGACCTATCAACAGATATTCGAGCTATCACAGAAAGCAGATAGTCGACCTATCAACAGATAGTCGAACTATCAGATAGTTGAACTATCCAAGCAGATAGTCGAACTATCAAAGAAGAGCAGATAGTCGACCTATCAACAGATAGTAGAACTATCAAGGAAAACAGATAGTCGACCTATCAACAGATAGTCGAACTATCAGATAGTTGAACTATCCAAGCAGATAGTCGAACTATCAAAGAAGAGCAGATAGTCGACCTATAAACAGATAGTCGAACTATCAAGGAAAACAGATAGTCGACCTATCAACAGATAGTCGAGCTATCACAGACAACAGATAGTCGACCTATCAAGCAGATAGTCGAGCTATCAGGAAGACGATCGTCGATCGGCTGATCGACCATAGTCGAGCGATGTTCGACCATAGTCGAACCAGAAATTACTTAGCCAGATTTTCATCTGGACAGGCAATTCTACACAACTAGAGAATCTATCCTATCAACTAACCTTTGACCATAGATAAATCTTGGGTCAAGAGACTAAAAGAGAGGACTGAACTCAAATCAAAACCTAGGGTACCAACAATCAGTTCATCGACATAGACTTCTAAGTTTCTTCCTCTCTGCCCCTGGAAGACTCGATCCATCATGCGTTGGTATATGGCTCCTGCATTTTTCAGCCCAAAGGGCATCATCTTATAGCTGAAGCACCCTTCCCTGGTGATGAAGGAAACGTATTTGACGTCGGGGGGTGCATGTGAATCTGGTGATAACCTGAAAAAGCATCAAGAAAACTCATAACAGAAAAACCGACGGCTGAGTCAACTGTTAACCCCAAAATCGGCAATCCTCTCCAGCGTGCCTATTGTTTCTGGTTTTTTCTTACAGGTTCCTTTCCGCAAGGAGCAGGCTATCCCTGATGTCCACCCAGTCCGCGCAAGGCGGACTGCCGGGTCCAAAATCGCCCAAGGTTGGATGCTCCGCCAGCCGCCCGCCAGGGGCGGCCTCCGCTGGCCTCCGTGGGCCGCCCGCCAGGGGCGGCCTCCGATGCCTGGGCGGATTCCCCCTGGAATCCGCCCAGGCCGCCCGCTAGGGGGCGGCCTCGCCGGGCCGGGCGGACTCCCCCGAGTCCGCCCAGGCCGCCCGCTAGGTGGCGGCCTCCTCGGGCCGGGCGGATTCCCCCTGGAATCCGCCCAGGCCGCCCGCCAGGGGGCGGCCTCGCCGGGCCGGGCGGACTCCCCCGAGTCCGCCCAGGCCGCCCGTTAGGGGGCGGCCTCCCCGGGCCGGGCGGATTCCCCCTGGAATCCGCCCAGGCTGCCCGCCAGGGGGCGGCCTCGCCGGGCCGGGCGGACTCCCCCGAGTCCGCCCAGGCCGCCCGCTAGGGGGCGGCCTCCCCGGGCCGGGCGGATTCCCCCTGGAATCCGCCCAGGCTGCCCGCCAGGGGGCGGCCTCGCCGGGCCGGGCGGACTCCCCCGAGTCCGCCCAGGCCGCCCGCCAGGGGGCGGCCTCCCCGGGCCGGGCGGATTCCCCCTGGAATCCGCCCAGGCCGCCCGCCAGGGGGCGGCCTCGCCAGGCCGGGCGGACTCCCCCGAGTCCTCCCAGGCCGCCCGCTAGGGGGCGGCCTCCCCGGGCCGGGCGGATTCCCCCTGGAATCCGCCCAGGCCGCCCGCCAGGGGGCGGCCTCGCCGGGCCGGGCGGACTCCCCTGAGTCCGCCCAGGCCGCCCGCTAGGGGGCAGCCTCCCCGGGCCGAGCGGATTCCCCCTGGAATCCGCCCAGGCCGCCCGCTAGGGGGCGGCCTCGCCGGGCCGGGCGGACTCCCCCGAGTCCGCCCAGGCCGCCCGCTAGGGGGCGGCCTCCCCGGGCCGGGCGGATTCCCCCTGGAATCCGCCCAGGCCGCCCGCTAGGGGGCGGCCTCGCCGGGCCGGGCGGACTCCCCCGAGTCCGCCTAGGCCGCCCGCTAGGGGGCGGCCTCCCCGGGCCAGGCGGACTCCCCAGAGTCCGCCCAGGCCGCCCGCTAGGGGGCGGCCTCGCCTGTCGGGCGGACTCCCCCCGGAGTTCGCCCAGGCCACCCGCTAGGGGGCGGCCTCCGCTCCGGCAAGGGAGGACTCCTCCTGGAGTCCCCCCAATCAGCCCAGAGTTGCCTGCTCAGGGTCCGTCTGCCTGCTCCTCAGCTTGCTCAGGTCGCCGAGGTCGTCGAAGATGACGTCACTGGGTCCCGCTTTTAGAAGATTCTCCCCGGGCCTATAAATACCCCCCCAAGACCTCTCATTAGGGACACGCAAGAGGAGAACGGCAACCTTGATCAAAGGCTGCGGACTCAGTTTTCCAGTCCGTCACAGCTTGATCAAGCAAGGTCGGCGGACTCAAATCCTCAGTCCGCCCAGGTCGTCAAGGGCTGTGGACTTAGCTTTTTCTGCTCTCAGCAGCTTGCGCAGCCTCCGATTTCCAGGTCTCCCAGGTTGTCAGAGGCTGGGGACTTAGTTTTTTCTGCCATCAGCAGGCAGCTTCAGCAGCATCTGCAGCTTCAGTTCTCCAGTCCTCTGCAGCTTCTTTTACTTAGTTTCTGGCATCTCCTTCCTCAACCGCCAACTTCCCCCATTGTACCCTCTACTGCTCTTATATGTAATGGTGTAATAGCAAATTGTAACTCTTCTTGAATAAAGGAAAAGCCCGTCGCAAGAGTGGCATTCAAGCCGCGGCGGGCGAAGTCTGCTGTTGCCGCTGCTAGCGGCCTCCTCTCTTCTTCTCTCCTCTCTCGGCATCAACCTGCAAAGCTAACCATTCAAGTAGCTGTCTGCTCGACAGTACCTAATCAAGCTTCTCCTCTGCTCAAGCAAGCTTCCTCTCTATCCCCGCAACCCTTCTTCCTTCATCCTTAGCCTGTGAGATCGAACACCCGTTAACTGGTTGGAACCGCATTTCGCGCATCAACATCAACCAGCGCGTCGATTAGAGGCAGAGGGTAGCAATCCTTGGGTCACGATTTATTTAATAAAGAGAAATCGATACACATGCGCCACTTCCCTCCCCCTTTCTTAACCATTACCACGTTGGAGATCCAGCCTGGGTACTGGACCTCCGAGATGAAGCCTGCCTCCAAGAGCTTTCTGACCTCCTCGCGGATGGGCTCCTCCAGCTTGGTGGTGATGGTCCTCATTTTTTGGCGTATGGGGCGAGTCCGGGGGTCCAGGTTCAGGCGATGATAAGCCACATCCGCGTCAATGCCCGGCATGTCTGCCGCACTCCAGACGAAGATGTCGACATTGCTCTGGATGCAAGCTCTCATTTGCTCCTGGTCCTCGGGGCTTAGGCCCCCACTGATCCGCACCCTCTGCACCTTCCCTGCTCTGGTGGATACCTCCATCTCCACAACTTATTCGGCCGGTTATAACCGCGATTGCTCACAGCCTACCCTTTCTTCTTCCTCAAACTCCAACTCCTCCCCTAGCATCTCCTTCTGGAGCTGATGAATCTCCACACCCCTTGGGGCCTCCTGCTCAACTCTCGCCACTTGGCCCTCCTCTTCCTCCATCACTTCCTCCAGATCCTCGTGCTCGGTTCCAGCGGCTAGCTTCTCCTCTACCTCCATCGCCTCCTCCAGGCTCTCCTCCTGCTGCTGCTCGACTTCCTCCCCCCCCCCTCCGAGCCTCCTTCTTAGCTTCTCCACCCACTTGCTCCTCTACCTCCAAACTCACCTCCTCTTTCTCTGCTAGCTCTCTCTCCAGTTCTTCTGCCTCCGTCATCCAAGACACAGCGTTAACTGCCGTCACGTAGCATTGCCTTGCCACCTTTGGATCCCTCCTGATCCTGACTTGCACCCCTCCGTTATTGAACTTGAGACATTGATGAAACGAGGAGGGGACGCGGCGAAAGGCACTAATGAGGGGACGGCCAAAGATGGCGTTATAACTACTTGGGGCGTCCACTATCACGAACCTACAGTTCCGTGATGTTGGGTACATTGGAAAATATGTACCTGATTTGAAGAAGTCTCACTTAGCTCAATGATATACATCAAGGTGTATTTGATGTTATTTTGAGTTTATATGTGCAGGTTAAGAATATGCTAAAATGAAGGAAAAAGTTTCTAAGTCCATGTATCGACACTTAAGAAAGCCTGTGTCGACATTTGGAAAAGTTGTGTCGGCACCTGAAGCAACTGTGTCGACACACAAAATTTATTAGTCGACATCAACTGTGTCGACACCGGTAGGCAGTGTCGATACACAGATTTATTAGTCGACATCAACTGTGTCGACACCGGGAGGCAGTGTCGATACACAGAAGTATTAGTCGACATCAACTGTGTCGACACCTGTAGGCAGTGTCGACACACAAATTCTGAGACTATATCAACTGTGTCGACACACAGGACTTGTGTCGACACTCAGCAGAGTTTCAACAATGTTGATTGCTGTGAAGTGAAGAAGTGTCTATGTCGACACAAAAAAGCTGTGTCGACACATTCTACAGATGCAGTGTCAAGATGTTGTGTCGACACCATAGGAGCTGTGTCGACATCACCAAAGCTTGTGTCGACACTTAATCTACTTGTGTCGACACATAATGACAATCAGTCTCGATGCTTTGCTGACAAAGACAAAGGTTCAAGATCTGACTGGGGACTTGACAGCTGTGTATTCCAACAAGTTTACTGAAGCTATCAGACTTGTCAGAAGTTGGTTAAAAACCGGATCAGCCGGTTACCATGGATGAAGACTATATATAGATGGATTCTGTCAAATCAAAAAAAGGAGAACAACAACAACCATACGAATAACTATTGAAGTATTAATCATTGATCAAGGAAGGTCACGTCACACAAAAAAAGATTTTCGTGAGAAGATCTAAGGAGAATTCAAGCAAGAATTCTGAAGAAACTTCAAAAGTTCTATAGAGAGAGAGAAATCTCCAACTGTTGAAGTAAAGTATGAGACATTTACCAGTCTCTTAAGAAGCAGATCTTGAACTAATCTGCTAAGAAGGATTCAAATCTATTTCTGAATTCAAAGAAGGAAGCTGCCAGCCAGTCAACTTCAAAGAAGATCAACCCTATTGAGTTCAGATTCAAGAAGCTTTGAAGAAAGCTAAGAACAGGTTGATCTCAGCATTCAGTCTTATCAAAAGCTGATCAAAAATCCTTTTATCCCTTCTCTCTCAACAAGGGTAAGAGTTAATCTATAAGGTTTTTCAAATTCTGTAGGATCTTTCAAGATCTGAGTTGTAAGCCTATATTAAAAAGGCTGAGTGTATGAGATATAGATCTCTGAGTGGTAGGGCTTTTGAGCCTGAGTGTAGGAGAAATTTTTCTCTGAGTTGTAGGCCTTGTGGCAAGGTTGAGGTAGGGCTGTTAGCCTGAGCTGTAGGAGTGTGGTTACACTCTGAGTTGTAGGAACCTTATAGGGTTCTGAGTTGTAGGAACCTTTCAGGGTTCTGAGCTGTAAGATCTGTAGATCTGAGAAGAAGGAAGAAGTTAGGCCGAATCTAGCACACTGCTGGATAGGTGAAGGGGGGAAAGTGGATGTACTCAGACATTGGGGAACCACTATAAACCTGTGTGCAATCTGTGATGTATGTGTGATTGTGAATTCTGTGTTGTGATTGCTGTAGTATAAGTTAGATTCTATTTTAAGAACTGAAATATTATTCTGCCTTAAGTAAAAAAGAAAAGAACCTATTCACCCCCCACCTATAGGTGTTTGGGTTATCTTGAAATCAATTCTATCAAGTGGTATCAGAGGGAGGTTCCTCAAAGAAGGACTTAACAGTCTGAGTAAGATCCATAAGGAAGATTCAAGATCAAAAAAATGGGTTCAGGAGAAAATCATAAGGAACTAGGTTCTATGAAATTACCCATATACAGGAAAGAGATTTTTGGAATATGGAAAGAAAGGGTCAGGCTTTTAATGGAGGCTTCTGATCCAAGGATCTATATTACTGTAATGGAAGGTCCTTATGTTCCTATGAAGTTGTCAGTTCTAGATGCAAATCAAAGAACTCCCAAAGATTTTTCAGAGATGACTAAGGAAGAGATCATCCTGGCAATTATGGATAAAAGAGCCCAGAATATCATAGTAAGTGTCATAGATGATTCAACCTTTCAAATTTTGATTCACTGCAAGACCTCCAAGGAAATGTGGGACACTTTGATAGTCTACATGGAGGGTTCTGAAGAAGTCAGACAAGATAGAAAATCTATGCTGAACCAGGAATATGAGAGTTTCAGAGAAGGAAAGTCAGATGCTATAACTGAGTGTTATAAAAAGTTCTATAGAATAATAAATGAGCTGATGTCCTATGGAAGGATCTTCAGTACATAAGAACTGAATGATAAATTCCTAAGATCCTTGACAAAGGATTGGGACACTAAGATTTGTGCTATTAGGGAAGTGGCCAAACTTGCAGATATCTCTCCTCCAACTTTGTTTGGAAAATTGCTGTCATATGAGATGCAGCTGATGGCTAGGAAAGAGGAAGAGAAAAGTGCTAAAGGGGAGCATAAAGGAAAGTCTATGGCCTTCAAGGTGGAAGCCACTAGGAAGAATAGGAGGATGTCTCCATCACCTCCTGAGATTGTTGCTGAAATTACTTCAGATAATTCAGACAACCAAAGTTCAGACAGCAGTGACTCAGATAAAGACTTTGTTGCCTTCACAAGACAGTTTCAGAGATTCCTGAAGAAGAAGCAGTGGAAGTCAAGGCCCTCCACATCTCAGCCTGTGGATGACTATTATCAAAAGAGGAAGTCATCAAGGAAGGACAGGAGCAGGTCTAAGCCTAATAAATCTATAACATCAAAGATAGTTTGCTACTGCTGTAATAGGTCTGGACATGTTGTGGCCGAGTGTCAAAACAAAAGAAAGGAGTCTGTTAATAAAAAGAAGACTCAATAAAAGAGTAAGAAGGAGAAATCCTTTGTTGCTAAGAAGGAGAAGAGCTTGACAGACCAATCATCTTCAGAGTCTGAATCTGAAGCTGAGGTATACATTGGTCTATATGCAGCAGATGAAGAAGATGAGTTTATGCAATTGCTGAACTCTATCAATGAACAAGAAGACCATCAGTGCATGGGACTGATGGTTGTGTCAGAAGAAGACAAGTGCCAGGATCAGCCTAGTCCTAGTAAAGTACAATGTTTTTCTAGTAATTCAGATTGTAGTACTGGCACAGAGTCAGCTACATCTGTATCAAGTGATGTGGATGGGTCTGAGTCTGAAGGTGATATTCATTAGTTGATAGATGAATATGGGGACTTGTTGCAGGCACTAAAGAAAAGAAAAAAACTGGCCGAAACTCAGGCTAAGGAAATTGCAGATCTTAAGATGGCTGCATCTGACTTAGAGAAAGAGTTGGATCAAAAATTGAATGAGATTGCCAAACTGAAGACTATAACTATTATTCAGATGGGCACAATCACATACAAAAATGATCTGATTAAAAGTCTGAAAGTCAGACTTCAAAAGGAAAAAAGATTTGATGGCTTGTTATTCCAAGCCAAAATCAGTTTTACCCTTAATAGATGAGTTTGTGGCTCAAAAGGGTAAGGCTGGAATAAGCTTTAAAGGTAACACCAGGGATATCCAATTTAAGAGAAAGGGTAAAGCCTCAGTCCAGCCACTGAATTTTAAAGTCCCTGTAATTTTTAGAAAGGTACAAGTTCCTTCTAACAAGTATGACCTTGAGAATACTCATGGTCATAGTAAGACTGAAGTTCTGAATGGCAAGGGTATTTATGTCAATAAGGCAGCCCATGTCCATAAACCCCATGTTCCTAAGAAAACAGTGGATGTAGCTGCAGCAGTACCAACACAATACAAAAGATTTGCTGTCAACCAGACTGCCAAGAATGTATCTAAAAATAGATACAACAAGTATGAATGCTGGTGTTGTGGCAAGACAGACCATTATGCCTTAGACTGCTGGCACAACATCAGTGTCATAAAGAACAACAGTCTACCTGTTAGAAGAGCAGCAGGTAGATTTGGTAAGTATGAAGCTAACTTGAACCAAGGACCCAAGACTTACTTGGGTTCTAAGGAGAGGTAATTCTTTATTGCAGGTGAGTCCAAGTTACCATGCCCCTATATGGTACTTGGACAGTGGATGTTCCAGGCACATGACTGTAACAAAGGAATTGTTGAATGAGTATTTACCTATCATAAATGGGCCTAAAGTAATCTTTTGTGGTTCTGAAAAAGGAGTCATCAAAGGATTTGGTAACATTTCTAGTAACCAGTTTACTATCACTCAAGTGTCCTATGTGAAGGGTTTGAAACACAACCTTATAAGCATAAGTCAGCTGAGTGATTTAGGATATGATATTTCATTTATTAAGAATGGATGTCATATCAAAAGATCAAGTGATCAAAAGGTCATTATGACAGGATATAGAAAAAGGAATGTGTACTATCTTAATTTTGAATGTGAGAACAAAGGTTCTCCTATTTGTCTTGTAGCTGATGAGAGAGTCTCTCATTGTGTCAAATGGCACAAGAGGCTGGCCCATCTTAACTACAAAACAATTGACCAACTCTTTAGCAAAGAGTTAGTAAGGAATGGTCCAAAAGTTAAGTGTATAAAGGATGGGATATGCTCAGCTTGTCAAAAATGCAAGCAGACAAAATCCTCCTTTCATAGCCTTGAAAACAAGGATTCAGTGAGGTGTCTATACCTCTTACATATGTATCTATTTGGTCCTATGCCAATTCATAGTCTAGGTAGGAAGGTCTACACTTTTGTGGTGGTAGATGACTATTCTAGATATTCCTGGGTGTTCTTTCTGAGACAAAAATCAGAAACCTCAAGTGTTTTATACAGCTTTGTCAAGCAAATTCAGAATGAATTTAACATTACAGTGGTCAAAATCAGAAGTGACCATGGCACTGGAGAGTATGACAAAACTGTGTGAAGAATTTGGGATTTTTCAAGAATTCTCCTCACCTAGAACACCACAGAAAAATGGTATTGCTGAAAGGAAGAATAGAACACTGATTGAGGCTGGTAGAACTCTATTGAGTGACACATCTCTCCCAGAATATTTCTGGGCTGAGGCAGTAAATACTGCATGTCATGTGATCAATAGGGCATCTATCACCAAAAGCCACAAAAAAACTCCCTATGAGATCATGAAGGGTAGAAAACCAAACTTATCCTATTTTAGGATCTTTGGTTGCAAGTGTTATGTCCTTAACAATGGCAAGTCTTATCTAACTAAGTTTGCTGCCAAATCCCAAGATGGGATATTTGTTGGGTACAGCAACAATAGTAAGGCTTATAGAGTCTACAACTTAATTACTCAAGTTGTAGAAGAGTCTGTACATGTTGTCTTTGATGAAACAAGATTGATTAACAGTGAGTTACCTTGTAACTCATGCAGTTCTACAGGTATTAATGAGAAAATGGACAAGCTTACCATTACAGAAGAATCAACTGAAAAGCAGGAAGTGGAAAATGGTGACTACTGTCCAGGGGAGTACAGGACTCCCTAGATGCTATTGAAAACTAAGAGGTGCAACATATTGAAGAGACAGGATAGGTTCAACCTGAAGATAATCTACCTCCAGTTGTTAGACACTTAAAGGATCATCCAGCAAATCAGATAATTTGTGATCTAAGACATGGAGTGCAAACCAGAAGCAGGAACTTGAACACAGTGCTTTGCTCAAGCTTCCTATCTCAACTGGAGCCAAAGAAATTTGAAGAAGCTATTCTAGTCCCATATTGGATTGATTCCATGCAAGAGGAGCTGAATCAATTCATAAGGTGCAAGGTCTGGGAGTTAGTTCCTAAACCAAAAGACCACAACATCATTGGAACAAAGTGGATCTTTAGAAACAAACTGGATGAGAATGGGATCATTGTGAAGAACAAAGCAAGACTTGTTGCAAAAGGATACAGGCAGGAAGAGGGTATTGACTTTGATCAAACCTTTGCCCCAGTAGCAAGACTGGAAGCAATTAGGATGTTCCTTGCCTATGCAGCATATCAAGGCTTCAAGGTATTCCAAATGGATGTAAAATCAGCATTCCTAAATGGAAATCTAAAAGAAGAAGTCTATGTAGAGCGGCCCTCAGGTTTTGTTGATTCTGTCAAACCTGATTATGTTTATAGACTTAGGAAAGCTTTGTATGGGTTAATGCAAGCCCCAAGGGCTTGGTATGAAACCCTGTCTACTTTCCTTATTGAGAACAAATTCTTAAGGGGGAAAATAGACAAAACTCTATTCCTAAGGGAGTCCAAAGGAAAGATAATCTTAGTCCATATTTATGTAGATGACATAATATTTAGGTCTACAAAAAGCAACCTTTGTAAGAAGTTTGTTAAACTTATGCAAGGGAAGTTTGAGATGAGCAGCATGGGGGAACTTAAGTTCTTCTTGGGCCTTCAAGTAAGACAAACTGATGATGGCTTATCTATATCCCAGTCTAAGTTTACTAAGGAGTAAATTAAGAAGTATGGTATGGAATCATCCTCCACCATGAGAACTCCTATGGGAACAAGTATGCCTATATGCAAAGATGATGCAGGTAAACCTATAGATGAGTCTTTATATAGAGGAATAATTGGCTCTCTTCTATATCTAACTGCTAGTAGACCAGACATTATGTATGCAACATGTGTCTGTGCTAGGTACCAATCATGCCCTAAAGAATCTCATTACACTGCAGTAAAAAGGATTTTGAGATATCTAAAGGGCACACCTAATCTAGGCCTTTGGTACCCTAGGAATGAAGATTTTTTACTGACAGGCTATTCAGATGCAGACTTTGCAGGTTGTAAAGAAGATAGAAAAAGCACAACAGACACCTGTCAATTTCTAGGAGGAAGATTGGTGTCTTGGAGCAGTAAGAAACAGACGAGTGTGGCAATTTCCACAACTGAGTCTGAATATGTGGCAGCAGGAAGTTGTTGTGCACAGCTGTTATGGATTAAGTACCAGCTAGAAGACTATGGTATTCAGGTAAGTAGAACACCTTTGTTTTGTGATTCTACAAGTGCTATTTCTATTACTAATAATCATGTTTCACATAGTAGGACTATGCATATAGAAATAAGATACCATTTTCTTAGAGAATATGTAGAGAAAGAGGACATCTCACTAGAATTTGTCAAAACAGATTTTCAAATTGCAGATGTATTTACTAAGATTCTGGATAAAACTAAATTCAATAAATTTAAAATTGAATTAGGAATGTTGAACATAGATTAGTTTATCAAAATTGGCTAAGTAAAATAGTGTCGGCACATCCAGAGAAGTGGTGTCGATACTTCAGTCAGTGGTGTCGACACAACCAGAGTTGTGGTGTCGACACATCCAGAAATTATGTCGACACTTACAAATAGAGTCGACACAGAATTCCTGATGAACTTCTATGTTTGTCTAGTGTCGACATATCATAAGTGGTGTCGACACATAGTAGTCAACGTCGTTGTCGAGACATTAGAAGTATGTGTCGACACATTTCAATAGTGTCAACACATTTAGTCAGTTTTTGCCCGCCTTTTGACCTTCTTTGTTTAGAGGGGTATAAATAGGTCAAGAACATATTCTGTCGATACGCTCTCCAGGTTTTCGAGACTAAAACCTTGTGTCGACAAACTCTCTTCTCTCAATCCAAGATTTCTCACCATCCCAATGGCGCCAAAGGTTGAAGATAACATTCGAAGGATATGAGTTGGTTCGTCATGCCTTTGATGATGCTGACTCAGAGATTAAAGGAGTAATTACCCTAATCACTAACAGTGGTTTGGAGTTTCTGGTTTCCGAACCAATCAAGATATGGAAGAAAGTGATTCTTGAGTTTTATGGCGCGGCTGTAGTAGACTCAACAGGACTTAAGATTAAATCGATAGTTCATGGAGCAAGAGTCAAACTGACCTTGAAAAGTTTGAGAAAAATTCTTCATCTTCCAAGAACTCAGGATGAAGAAGAAGTACCAGTATCAAAAACAAGGGAGGCACTACAATGGTGTGGATTGGATCCCACCTTGAAGATTGGAGCAACAATTAATAGGAAAGGGATGAATCAGCAAGGTAAATTCCTTTTAGAAGTGGTAGGAAAGGTAATTCTGTGTAAGCCAGGGGGACATGATAGGATTTCTGCCTATATGTTCAACCTCATAACAAGGATAATCTTTACGCTCAACACAGATTGGTTTATAGTACTATTTGAGAAGATCAAGGAAGGAATAAAGAAGCCAAATTTGGCTAGACTGATGAGTTTATACTTGGCTGGAGCAATTCCAGAAGTAATGAACCAGATTTCTGGTTCTAAAATAAATCATATGAGGAAAATGGACATCAAGATTATCTCAAGATGGGATAGGGTCCTTACAAAGGACATACCAGATATAGAAAGACAAGAAGCTGCTGAGAAATCTCCTGTACAGGACCTTATTGAGAATGCACAAGTGCAGGAGGAAACAGTTAGTGCACAAGTGCAGGGGGAGCTAGATAGTGTACAAGTACAGGACCTGACTGAGAATGCACAAGTGCAGGGGGAGATAGTTACTGCACAGGTGCAGGGGGAAGAGAGAATCCACTTGGCAGAGGAAATAGATTCACAAACAGTCCTTGAGACATCTCATGCTAATATTCCAGCCCAAGATGCTATCATGGAGGATACATCTGGAGTTGCTGATGCTCCTGAGAAAGTAGTATCACCAGTTCACACTCAACAAGAGTTCACTCTGGAAGAATTATTTCCTGACATTGAGGGGGAGCAGCATAGGACTGAAAAGGAGCTGCCTCCTAGTCCTAAGGAAAGAGTAGACATTCCCAGTTCATCTGCTTCAGAAGATGAAGAGATCAGAAGTACAAAAAGGAGAAAACTGATGGTCTTTAAGAGAAGGAGCCATAGCTATAAGAAGGCATTGCAAACTACTACTCCACAACCTGCCCCAGTGGCTGATTACAGCTCTTTATTGGTGGCTTTACAAGTTAAATTAGATGAGCAGAGAATGGCTCTAGAGAAGTATGTGGATGAAAGACATAAGTCATTATAATTTTATTTGGCTCAGGATATTAAATTCATCAGGTTTGAAGTAAATCTTCATAAGAAAGAAATGACAGATTGTTTCCACAAAGGGGGCAATGCTGTAGTATTTCTGGCTGAGCAGCAAGTAGCAGTCAAGGCTCAAGTGGATGACATTGTTGTTAAACAAGGCTATGTCCTTGAAAATTAGATTAGAATGAATGACAATCTGACTGAATCTCATAATGAGATAGTCACTGAAATAAAGAATATAGTCACTATAATGACTGAAGTAAGAGTTAAAGAGAAAGAGGAGTTTGATAAGAAGTTACAGGAAGCCTTAGATTCATTTAAGATAGACATTACTACTTCTTAGAAAACAATCTCTGATCAGCTTCTTAAGTTAAAATCATTTTATAAAGATGGTGTAAATTTTCTTGATGGTCAAGTAAGATTTCAAAAAGATGACTTAAGAGACCACATTGAAAGAGAAATCATAAAGGGGGAGAGAGTGTTAGTCAATGCAGGCTCAGATCATGCCAAATGGATATCCAATAGCATCAGAGCCACTCTGGGATATCTACCCCTTTATGATGATGATAATGTTGTTGAGTCTGGTATGCAACCTGATTATGTTGAAGGTGTGCAACATGATTATGTTGAAGGTGATCAACCTGAAGTTGCTCTGGTCATCTACCCTCCAATAGATTTTGATATGATTCAGCAACAGGTTCAGACAATGTACAGTCCTCCATAGGAAGTTGATAATGTTATTATAGATAAAGTTGAAATGCCAGAAGCTGCCTTGAAAGCTCAACAGGAAGCTCAACTTTCAAAGAAAAGATTCAGAGAACAGGCTGAGTTAAAGCCTGATTTTGAGCAATGGAGCCCCACTTCCAGGAATATCATTCTGACTGCCTGGAAAGCTGTGAAAGATCAAGTTCATGAAAGGGGCAAGTGGTATAATGAACAGGAATGGCAGAAATATGAGGCAAGGAAAGAAGCCATTGTGCAACATAGAAGAAAAGCTAAGATTGGGAAGCTACCTCCTAATGCTCAGGAGCCTAGAAAATACTTCCCTAAGCCTTTTAATTATTTTGAAAGGCAAAGGATTAATGCTGAAGCTCAGAAGAAGGTAGAGTTGAAAGGACAGAAGCCTATTGATGATGCAGAACCTCCTGTGTAAGCTCAGATTAAGCCAGGAAAAGGCATAGTCATCAAGGAGCCTGATCAGCCTTAGTTTAGATTTATTAGATTTTTCAAGAACAATGTAATCTTTAATGTTGAAAGAAATCTATGTAATCAGTTGTTAAGAAACTTTTTGTTAATATAAACAAAACAATGTTTCATGTTCATTCAAGTTGCATTCTTATTCTGTGATGTGATGTTGTTATATGTTTTGTTTATAAGTTACCCTGTCATTTATTATTTATATACATCATCATGTTTGTTTATTATAAGTGGTGTATATCATTGACTAAAGGGTTATGACGTCTCCAAATAGGGGGAGATTGTTGGGTACATTAGAAAATATGTACCTGATTTGAAGAAGTCTCACTTAGCTCAATGATATACATCAAGATGTATTTGATGTTATTTTGAGTTTATATGTGCAGGTTAAGAATATGCTAAAATGAATGAAAAAATTTCTAAGTCCATGTGTCGACACTTAAGAAAGCCTGTGTCGACACTTGGAAAAGCTGTGTCGACACCTGAAGCAACTGTGTCGACACACAGAATTTATTAGTCGACATCAACTGTGTCGACACCGGGAGGCAGTGTCGACACACAGATTTATTAGTCGACATCAACTGTGTCGACACCGGGAGGCAGTGTCGACACACAGAAGTATTAGTCGACATCAACTGTGTCGACACCTGAAGGCAGTGTCGACACACAAATTCTGAGACTATATCAACTGTGTCGACACACAGGACTTGTGTCGACACTCAACAGAGTTTCAACAATGTTGATTGTTGTGAAGTGAAGAAGTGTCTATGTCGACACAAAGAAGCTGTGTTGACACATTCTACAGATGCAGTGTCAAGAAGTTGTGTCGACACCAGAGGAGCTGTGTCGACATCACCAAAGCTTGTGTCAACACTTAATCTACTTGTGTCGACACAAAATGACAATTAGTCTCGATGCTTTGCTGACAAAGATAAAGGTTCAAGATCTGACTGGGGACTTGACAACTGTGTATTCCAACAAGTTTGTTGAAGCTATCAGACTTGTTAGAAATTGGTTAGAAACCGGATCAGCCGGTTGCCATGGATGAAGACTATATATAGATGGATTCTGTCAAATCAAAAAAAGGGAGAACAACAACAACCACACGAACAACTATTGAATTATTGATCATTGATCAAGGAAGTGCACGTCACACAGAAGAAGATTTTCGTGAGAAGATCTAAGGAGAATTCAAGCAAGAATTCTGAAGAAACTTCAGAAGTTCTGGAGAGAGAGAGAGATCTCCAACTGTTGAAGTAAAGTAGGAGACATTTTCCAGTCTCTTAAGAAGCAGATCTTGAACTAATCTGCTAAGAAGGATTCAGATCTATTTCTGAATTCAAAGAAGGAAGCTGCCAGCCAGTCAACTTCAAAGAAGATCAACCCTACTGATTTCAAATTCAAGAAGCTTTGAAGAAAGCTAAGAACAGGTTGATCTCAACATTCAGTCTTATCAAAAGCTGATCAAGAATCCTTTTATCTCTTCTCTCTCAACAAGGGTAAGAGTTAATCTATAAGATTTTTCAAATTCTGTAGGATCTTTCAAGATTTGAGTTGTAAGCCTATATTGTTGGGTATTGTATCCACAATGTACCTGATTTGAAGAAGCCCCTGAACCAGTTAAGGTGAATGGACAATGTATTTGATCATTTATCTTCAAGTTGTGCTTGTAGTTATTCCTCGCTAAGTACACACCAATGTCAGGGTGCAGTAGGTCAATATACACGGGTCTGCGCAACGTAATCCCTCGTTGAGCAGATCAGTGTGTTGACATACGTGTACTCTCTCTATTGGAGTGTACTTATTTACAAGTACATGACTGTGATAGATCAAGAGCAGTCAAGAAGCAAGGATGGGCCAAAGAGCAGCTCACGGGTGGAAAGACGAAATATCGTCTAAGTAAGAATCGATGAGAATCACTAAGTGATTCTCGCCGATTCGAGTGATTCTCGCCGAATCGTCGAGAATCACTGGCTGATTCTCGCCAACTATCTCCGGCTGACTCAGCGCGTGCAAATCTCACGCCAAGTCAAAATCGTCGAGAGTCATCAAGTGTTTCTCGATGATTCATCGAGAATGATTCTGCACTCTCGACGATTTGTCGAGAATGATTGATGACTCTCGCCGATCCACTCTGGTTTGCCAAGTTGTTCAGCATGAATTCTGCTAAGTAGAATTCAGCGAGAATCGTAGGTGATTCTCGCCGATTCGTCGAGAATCACCTATGATTCTCGCCGAATTTTCCTTAGGCGAAATTCTGGTGCTCGCTGGACCGGACCAAGTTTTAGGCGTTGTTTTGAACCGGAGCTAGGGTTTGTTTTGGTGGGGCCCACAACAGTCATATTGTATGACCTACTGTATAAATACTTTGGCATTTTGAACAGTAATCAGTACGAATACACAAGAAAGAAAACTGAGCCGCCGACGTGACCTAGATCACGGATTTCTCTTCCGCCGCCATTGCCGCTCGGGAAGTTAGTCGCCGCCGTTGATCGTGGATACCTCCTGATCTTCCGGCGACAGAAGCTTTGCCAAGCAACGCGTCTCACGTGTCTACCTAGAGATCCTTTGTCTCTTTATTTGTAGATCGGGAATACCTTCCCTTTCTGAATCGATCGAGACGATTGATCCAAGGAAGACCGTGGGTAGACCTTGCCAGCATAGCTACGAAGGTTGGATCTCTAAAGATACGCCGCCGCACTTCTTGCCGCCGCCGATCCCGAACGCCAAGCCGCCGCTCTTCTTGCCGCCGCCGGTTTCGTGGAGATTCATTCTAAGTGAGAGCTAAGGTTGTGGACTCTTCGTCTTCGTCAAGAACGCGTCATCGAACGAAGAGGGACACCTAGCACTCCATAAGTAGTGTGTATATTTTATACATTCCATTTTATTTTTGTTGTAAAGGAACGTAGGTTCCTCGTTGTAAGGGTTGGGTGCAACCCGTGGTGGAGGAGTGGTGACTCCTTCTTTTGGGAGGGTTCCTTCCGTGAGTGTGAGGATTGGATTTCAATCCGGTTGGTGAAGTGACCGAGTCGTCCCTTGTTGGGAGATAGGTCGAAGGGAAAAAGTGGACGTACCCAAATCGGGGAACCACTATAACTGCTTGTGTCTGTTTGTGCTGTGTTGTTTTGTTTACTTGTGCAGGTAGAATTTTAATTCCGCTAAAATCGCTGCAAGACACCTATTCCCCCCCCCCCCATAGGTGAAGGTAGTTGGCACTAAGTAGACTTTCAAGTGGTATCAGAGGCAGGTTGCTCAGCAATAAGGTTAACACCTTGAGTAAGTTCCTGCCACTAGTGTCAAGAAGAAGGCAGATATCTACTATGGACGGACTCAAGTACTCAGGCAAGATCCCAGTGTGCACCAGGCTAAACTTTCCTATCTGGAAGGAAAGGATTAGATTTTACATGGAAGCAGTAGACCCTCGACTCTTCATGATCGTGAAGGAGGGACCTTATATTCCCACTAAGGCCTCCACCATTGATCCTACCAAAAAGGTGCCAAAGAAGCTTTCTGAAATGGAAAAGGACAAGATGGTGCTGGTCGGACTTGACAAGAAGGCACAGAACATACTAATCAGCGCAGTCGATGACTCCATGATGCAGAACTTCTGCAACTACAGGACAGCGAAGGATATCTGGCACAGCTTGATTATCCTGATGGAGGGCACAGATGAAGTGAGGGATGATCGGAGATCCCTCCTGAACTAGAAATATGAGGCCTTCAGGCAGGGGCCCAAGGAAGAGATCGGAGTTACCTTCGAGTACTTCCTCAAGATCGTCAATGCTCTCAAGGGATATGGAAGAGTGTTCACTGATGGTGAACTTAATGATAAATTCCTTAGGTCCCTTACTAAGGAATGGGACACGAAGATCTGCACCATCCAAGAGTTTGGCAGATTAGCTGAAACTGATCCTCAGATACTCTTTGGGAAGCTCATGTCCTATGAGCTCCAGTTGAACACGAGGAAAGCTGAAGAAGAAGCAGAGAAGGCCACAGCCAAGGAAAAGACCGTGGCCCTAAAAGCCATTCACTCCAAGAAGGGCAAGGGTGCGGCTTCATCCCGTGCGGGGAAAAAGGATGAGGAGGAAGACTCCGAGCCATGCTCCTCCGGCTAGGAGTTGTCTGAAGAAGACTTCTCCCTCATCACCCGAGAATTCAAGAAGTTCCTCAAGATGAGGAATCAAAGAAAGAGAGACGGCTCCTCCTCCAAAAATCAGAAGAAGAATTATTCTTCTGACAGGTATGAATCAAAACCGAACAAACATCGTCATACTGACATCATTGGTTTTGGGTGCAATAAGACAGGACACGTCGTGGCCGATAGCCATCAAGGCAAGAGAGAAGGGGAAGGGAGAAGAGCACAGAACCTCTAGAGATAAAAAGAAGGAGAGGAGCTACATCGCCAAAAAGTCAAAGACACTGAGTGAGTCTGATTCCTCAGACTCCAGTGATGATGAGGAAGCCTACTTCGGGCTGGTGGGTTGCTCTGACTCAGAAGGAGAATGCCCCCCATTCACTGGGAAGGTAAAAGCTCGTACCCCCCTCTCCGACTCTGACTATGAGTCTCCTGATGATGATCTCGAGGACAGCCCATCTGCCCGAGAAGCTAAGCTCCTCGAAAAGTATGAGCTTCTGCTCAACACCTTCGAGGAGTGCCGCAAGAGATTGAGGGCTCATAAAAAGGAAGTCAGATTCCTTAAGGTCGAGGGTGTCTCTCTAAGGGAAGAGATCACTAGCTTGATTTCTCTCCGACAGGAGCACCTGGACCTGATCTCTAAGCACTCAGAGTCTCTAAGTCTCCTTGACCTTAAACAGGAAGAAATCAATAAGCTGGAAGAACAACTTACGGCAGAAAAGAAGATTGTCCAAAGCTTCTCTATGCCAAATACTGTTCTTCCACTAGTTGATACCTTCTCTGCTCAGGCTAAGGGGGCTGGCTTGGGGCATGTGGGTGTGTCTGGTAAATCATCCAGGAGAAACAAAAAGCAGAGGAGAAATAAGGCTGCTAAGAAGGCCTCTACTGCAGAAAAGGGAAAGGCCCCACTCAACCCTGTTGTATTCAGGAAGCCTGGCTTTCCCTGCAATGAACAGGACTTTGAGTCAACCTATGGCCACTTCTTCCGGCCCTCGGTTGAAAAGCCCAAGAGCTGGTATGAGGGGTGGGCCTTCCCCCGCAACTTTGGCGAGAGTGTCTTCAAGGAACCTTATGAGGAAGTTCAAATGGAGGATTATGGCCACTTCTCTAGCGGCCATAATAGGAAGCAGGCACCCAAGGCCAAGCCTATTACACTGAGAAACCAGGAGGTGAAGAAATCATGCGACTGTTGTCATCATGATGCCTCCACCTCCAGGTCCAAGGCCCCGGCTGAACCTTCCGTTCCAAGGGTGAAGCAGGTGCCTAGGGGAAAGTATAACAGATTTGACTGCTGGTGCTGTGGCAAAGTTGGTCACTTTGTCGTGGATTGCTGGTTTAATCCGAGGAATAACGAGACTCCTCATGTTGGCAATGCGAGGCAGACCACTCGTAGGGCTAACCATCCGAGGGGGAGTATGTTAACGAGGAATCTAGGACCCAAGTTCGATTGGGTTCCTAAGGGAAATTAATTCTGTTTTGCAGGAATGTCCAAAGGCCACCAAAACTCCCATATGGTACTTGGACAGTGGATGCTCCCGGCATATGACCGGGACAAGAAGCCTGCTGCGTAATTACTCTCCAGTCGAGAATGGACCCAAAGTCATCTTTGGGGGATCAGATCGAGGAGTCACCAGGGGTTACGGTATGATTTCCAACGGTATAATTTCTATCACCGACATGGCTTACGTTGAAGGGTTAAATCATAACCTGATCAGTGTAAGTCAGTTATGTGATAAAGGTTATGACGTTAAGTTTTGCAAGGATAAATGCCTGATAATATCGTGTGCCTCTTCGGAGACGATATTAACAGGCATTAGGAGCAGAAATATCTTCTGCTTAGATTTTCTTATTTAGATTCATCTACCCCCATTGTCCTAGTAGCAACAGGCAGTGCATCTCTTTGTGAACAATAGCACAAGAGATTGACACATATTAATTTCAAGACAATTAGTATGCTGTTTTCTAAAAACTTAGTAAGGGATGCTCCCATTATTAAGTGCATCAAAGATAGCCCCTGTCCTACATGCTAGAAGGGCAAACAGACTCGGGCTACCTTTAAGGGCATCGTTGAAAAAGACTCCTCCAGATGTCTTTATCTTCTGCATATGGACTTGTTTGGTCCAATGCAAGTTCATAGCTTGGGAGGCAAGTCTTATATGCTAGTGATTGTTGATGATCACTCTCGGTTTACTTGGGTGTTCTTCTTAAAACGCAAGTCTGATACGTTTGACATCTTCACCAGTTTTATCAGGCAGATTCAGAACGAACTTAACTGCTCCGTGGTCAAAATCAGAAGTGACCATGGAACAGAGTTCGAGTCTGGTGCTATGACAGAGTTCTGTGAAGAACTTGGTATCTTTCATGAGTTTTCCTCCCCGCGCACTCCTCAGCAGAATGGAGTTGCGGAGAGGAGAAATAGAACGCTCATTGAAGCCTGCACGACAATGTTGAATGACGCTTCTCTCCCAGAATATTTCTGGGCAGAGGCTGTCAATACGGCTTGTCATGTACAAAATCGGGCCTTGATCAACAAGAGTCATCATAAGACGCCTTATGAGCTACTGAAAGGAAGGAAGCCAACCATGTCCTATTTTAGGATCTTTGGCTGCAGATGTTATGTACTGAATAACGGGAAGTACCTGCGTACTAAGTTTGGTGAAAAATGCTTCGAAGGCATATTCATGGGCTATAGTAGCCATAGCCGGGCTTATAGGGTCTTCAATAAGAAAACCCTAGTGGTAGAGGAATCAATAAATGTTGTATTTGATGAAGGAAGCTTGCTTAATTGCAATTCTTCCAGTGGTTTTCTTGAAGATGCAAGTGCAAGAATCAAACAGCTACACCTGGATGAGCCCGATAAAGATGTAACTCCAAAGTACGTCAAGGTCTCCACCTCAACGCCGATCGGAGATGATGACGGTCAGGATGGAGTAGTCCTCCCTGAAGAGGAAGGAGCCCCAGAAAATGCTAGAGCTCCTGATGCAAGACTACTAGAGCTCCGACACGTGAGGGATCATCCCAGAAATCAAATCATCGGAGATCCTCGAGACGGTGTCAGAACTCGCAGAGGTACACTTAACGAGTTTCTGCATTTTAGCTTCCTGTCGCAGGTTGAGCCAAAAAAGTTCGACGAAGCAAACAAAGATGCGTCTTGGATATTGGCCATGCAAGATGAGCTGCATCAATTCGAACGATGCAACGTCTGGACGCTGGTTCCCAGACCAAAGATGCAAAACGTGATTGGCACCAAGTGGATCTTCAGAAACAAGCTGGATGAACACGGGGTCATCATCAAGAACAAGGCCAGACTGGTGGCTCAAAGATACAGACAGGAGGAGGGGATCGACTTCGACCAAACGTTTGCGCCGGTTGCAAGGCTCGAGGCAATAAGACTGTTTCTAGCATATGCCTCTCACAAAGGATTCACAGTCTATTAGATGGACGTGAAATCAGCATTCTTGAATGGAGACCTGAAAGAGGAAGTATACGTCGCTCAACCCCCAGGTTTTGTCAATCCTACTTATCCTAATCATGTATACTTTCTTAATAAAGCTCTACATGGCTTAAAACAAGCTCCACAAGCTTGGTATGAGACCTTGTCTCGCTTTCTTCTTGAGAACAAGTTCTCTATAGGAAAAATAGATAAGACATTGTTTCTTAGGGAAGTCAAAGGCAAGATCTTGTTGGTGCAAATCTATGTCGATGACATTATATTCGGCTCAACGGACAACAATCTTTGCAAAAAGTTTTCTAAACTTATGCAAGGAAAGTTTGAAATGAGCAGTATGGGAGAGCTAAAGTATTTCTTGGGACTTCAAGTGAAACAGTCTGAGGATGGAATCTTCATTTCTCAGACGAAGTTCGCAAATGAACTCCTCAAGAAATTCGGAATGAAGAATGCAACCTCGATGAGAACTCCAATGGGATCCACTATGTCTCTGGATAAGGATGACAAAGGGAAACCTTTTGATGAAACCAAATACAGAAGCATCATTGGATCCCTGCTCTACCTTACTGCAAGTAGACCAGATATCATGTTCTCCACATGTGTTTGTGCTAGATATCAGGTGAACACTAAGGAATCTCACTATGTCGCTGCAAAGCGAATTCTTAGATACCTTAAAGGTACCCCTAATCTTGGCTTGTGGTACCCGAGAAACAATGATGTCGAGCTAATAGGTTTTTCAGATGCTCATTTTGCAGGGAGTAGGGATGACAGGAAAAGCACTTCCGGGACATGTCAATTCCTCGGAAGAAGGCTTATCTCATGGAACAGCAAGAAGCAGAACTGTGTAGCAACCTCCACAGCAGAGTCTGAATATATCTCGGCAGGCAGCTGTTGCGCACAACTACTATGGATCATAAACCAATTAGCAGACTATGACCTTCAGTTCAAGGAAGTACCAATGTACTGCGACTCCTCCAGTGCAATTGCCATTGCAAACAATCCGGTATCGCACAGCAGGACGAAGCATATTGAAGTGCGCTACCACTTCATTCGGGAGCACTTGGAAAACAAGGACATCTCTCTCTGCTATGTCCCCATGGATAAGCAGATTGTAGATATTTTCACAAAGCCCCTAGACGAGGCCAAGTTCAGTCTCTTCAAAACTGAACTGGGGATACTAAACTATGAGGAATGAAGACTACAGAAGCTCCAGGCTCGTGCATCTAGGGGGAGCATCTGCTAGGAACTCAAGTGTAAGCACAGGTGCAAGAACTGAAGGGGAGCATGGTGACAAGTGCTACAGTCCCAGATTTGCAGAAGCCGAAAAGGGGGAGATTACCCTCTCGGCTAAAGTGTTAAGGTGCATGCTCCAAAGATAATGGTATGGAATTTCAACTCATTTTTCAAATTTGTGTTCTCTTCCAGCCGGTATATTCACCTTAGCTTGAAGGGTTTAGGCTTCTTTAAATAGGGGGAGATTGTTGAGTATTGTATCCACAATGTACCTGATTTGAAGAAGCCCCTGAACCAGCTAAGGTGAATGGACAATGTATTTGATCATTTGTCTTCAAGTTGTGCTTGCAGTTATTCCTCGCTAAGTACACACCAATGTCAGGGTGCAGTAGGTCAATATACACGGGTCTGCGCAATGTAATCCCTCGTTGAGCAGATCAGTGTGTTGGCTTACGTGTACTCTCTCTATTGGAGTGTACTTATTTACAAGTACATGGCTGTGATAGATCAAGAGCAGTCAAGAAGCAAGGATGGGCCAAAGAGCAGCTCACGGGTGGAAAGACGAAATATCGTCTAAGTAAGAATCGACGAGAATCACTAAGTGATTCTCGCCGATTCGACGATTCTCGCCGAATCGTCGAGAATCACTAGCTGATTCTCGCCGACTATCTCCGGCTGACTCAGCGCGTGCAAATCTCACGCCAAGTCAAAATCGTCGAGAGTCATCAAGTGTTTCTCGGCGATTCGTCAAGAATGATTCTGCACTCTCGACGATTTGTCGAGAATGATTGATGACTCTCGCCGATCCACTCTGGTTTGCCAAGTTGTTCAGCATGAATTCTGCTAAGTAGAATTCGGCGAGAATCGTAGGTGATTCTCGCCGATTCGTCGAGAGTCACCTATGATTCTCGCCGAATTTGCCTTAGGCAAAATTCTGGTGCTCGCTGGACCGGACCAAGTTTCAAGCGCTATTTTGAACCGGAGCTAGGGTTTGTTTTGGTGGGGCCCACAACGGTCATATTGTATGACCTACTGTATAAATACTTCGGCATTTTGAACAATAATCAGTACGAATACACAAGAAAGAAAACCGAGCCGCCGACGTGACCTAGATCGAGGATTTCTCTTCTGCCGCCATCGCCACTCGGGAAGTTAGTCGCCGCCGTTGATCGTGGATACCTCCTGATCTTCCGGCGACAAAAGCTTTGCCAAGCAACGCGTCTCACGTGTCTACCTAGAGATCCTTTGTCTCTTGATTTGTAGATCGGGAATACCTTCCCTTTCCGAATCGATCGAGACGATTGATCCAAGGAAGACCGTTGGTAGACCTTGCCAGCATAGCTACGAAGGTTGGATCTCTAAAGCTCAGCCGCCGCACTTCTTGCCGCCGCCGATCCCGAACGCCAAGCCGCCGCTCTTCTTGCCGCCGCCGGTTTCGTGGAGATTCATTCTAAGTGAGAGCTAAGGTCGTGGACTCTTCATCAAGAACACGTCATCGAACGAAGAGGGACACCTAGCACTCCATAAGTAGTGTGTATATTTTATACATTCCATTTTATTTTTGTTGTAAAGGAACGTAGGTTCCTCGTTGTAAGGTTTGGGTGCAACCCGTGGTGGAGGAGTGGTGACTCCTTCTTTTGGGAGGGTTCCTTCCGTGAGTGTGAGGATTGGATTTCAATCCGGTTGGTGAAGTGACCGAGTCATCCCTAGTTGGGAGATAGGTCGAAGGGGGAAAGTGGACGTACCCAAATCAGGGAACCACTATAACTGCTTGTGTCTGTTTGTGCTGTGTTGTTTTGTTTACTTGTGCAGGTAGAATTTTAATTCCGCTAAAATCGCTGCAAGACACCTATTCCCCCCCCCCCATAGGTGAAGGTAGTTGGCACTAAGTGGACTTTCATATATTATAAAGGCTGAGTGTAGGAGATATAGATCTCTGAGTGGTAGGGCTTTTGAGCCTGAGTGTAGGAGAAATTTTTCTCTGAGTTGTAGGCCTTGTGGCAAGGCTGAGGTAGGGCTGTTAGCCTGAGCTGTAGGAGTGTGGTTACACTCTGAGTTGTAGGAACCTTATAGGGTTCTGAGTTGTAGGAACCTTTCAGGATTCTGATCTGTAAGATCTGTGGATCTGAGAAGAAGGAAGAAGTTAGGCCGAATCTAGCAAACTGCTGGATAGGTGAAGGGGGGAAAGTGGATGTACCCAGACCTTGGGGAACCATTATAAACCTGTGTGCAATCTGTGATGTATGTGTGATTGTGAATTCTATGCTGTGATTGCTGTAGTATAAGTTAGATTCTATTTTAAGAACTGAAATATTATTCTGCCTTAAGTAAAAAAGAAAAGAAGCTATTCACCCTCCCCCCCCCCTCTATGTGTTTGGGTTATCTTGGAATCAATTCTATCACGTGACACACCGCCCAGCTTTACATGCAGTCCTACTCCTCCCTCTACTTCTTTCCTTTCTCCAGAAAACCCGAACAGCGGTCCATCTGAGGCTAGGACCCTCTTCCCTTCAACCTTAATCTCATCGAAGTCTCTCTTGAAGATGGCGTTCACCGAGCTCCCATTGTCCACCAGTATCCTGGAGACCGTGAAGTTCTCCACCGCTATCTGAATCACCAGGGCGTCGCAGAACGGATCTTCGTAGTCCGGCATATCCGCGGATGAAAAGATGATTTTTTCTTACAGAGGGGGAGCTAAGGTGGTCGAGGAGACCCCTCTGCGTAACATGGTTCAAAGGCTCCCCTTACGAGTTGCCTCAATCCCCACCCCTTCGTGGATCACTCTGATCCCTCCTCGGGTACCCACGTCTACCCGGTCCTCGCATCTATCTTTCTCCCCTCCCTGCTGCACTTCCACGATCCTTACCGGCAGATCCTGTCTCCCCATTCCTCTGGCTTCTCGCATCTCCAAGAACTCCGGGCAGGTGGCCGTCGTGTGACCTTCCTCCTGATGGAAGTCACAAAAGGGTAACGCCGCCCTGCCCCCTCTTCCTTCTCCTCCTCCCCTTCTCCCCGCTCCCCGGATTCTTCTTCCTCCTCCTCCTCCTCTTCCTCTACCGACCTCCATCGCTTCTTGCGGTGATGGGAGGTGACCCCTCGGCCCCTGCCTCCACGCCTGCTGGTCAAACCTTCTCGGTTCTCGAAGATTATCTCTTCCCTGAAAACCTCCTCCTTGGCCATGGGGGCGACCCTCCTGAGGCCTCCAACCCAACCGGTTGTGTGGCTCCCGAGCCCCCCATCCCTTTTGCTGCCCCTGCCCTCGGGGCTCTTCTCTCCTTCTTTCTTCCCTCTGCTCCCTCTGCTCTCTCTGCTCCCTCTGCTTTCCTGTTGCCGGTTCCTTATCATCCTTTGCCAACCTGGCCAGCTTCCTGGCAAATGTCGGGTTCGCCCTCTCGAAGTCTATCTCTTTTGTCGCCCTCTCCATAAGCTCCTCAAAAGAGAGGGGGGCACTCTCTTCAACTCCATGCTAAAAAACCCCGGCCTCAGCCCCAAGGTAAAGGCAAGCATCAACGCATACCCCGGGACATCTTGGACTAGGAGGATCTCTTCCTGAAACCGATCGACGTAATGACCCAGCGTCTCGTCCTGCTTCTGCCTTATCACAAACAGGCACTCCGCCTCCTTCTTCCGCTTCTTTGACGTTGAGAACCTCAACAGAAACCCCCTGCGTAGATCTTCAAAGCTGTATATGGAACTCGCCGGCAACTGGTGGAACCAGTCCCGGGCCTTTTCTTTCAACGTGATGGCAAACAGCCGACACTTGAATGCATCCGTCATCTGCCGGATCGAGACTACATCCTCGAACCACTGAACATGCTGCACGGGATCATCCTTCCCTGAGTAGTAAGACATATCGGGCTCGCGGAACCCCTCCGGCACTGGAGCCGAGATGATGAGCTCGCAGAAGGGGCTCTCGCCTCCTGCTTGGCGAGAGGGCACGTCTCGCGGCCTCGGCTGGCTTGCCCGAACTGTGGCACCGTGCCCAGGGAAGAGATCTCGCACCGCCGCCTCCCTCTCGCCAACTTCTGTCGGAACCTCCCTTCCGAGGCGCTGGCCTGGGAAGAGTTCCCGCGCGGCCACGTCTCTCTCGCCAACTTCTGCCAGAACCTCCTTTCTGGGGCGCTGCCCAGGGGCGTTCTCGCCAAGAAGCGGGACTGCCTCCACCGGAACCTGAGGCGTCTCTCACTCACTCCTTGCCTAGAAGGCCAGGCTGATGGTCTGTAATACCTCTCGAATAAAGTCTTCCAACATCTTCCTTGTCGCTTCCTCCCCCGGGGTGGGGATACCCCCTGAGCCAGACGCTTCACCCTCACCTCCAGTCATGGGACCAAACTCAAGGCTTTCTTGTACCAGTTGCCTTCCACGCTCACCGCACCAAAATTGTTGGAGCCAAAATTGACTTCAGCAAATGTTCAAAATAGGGGTGCAGCCAACACCTACTTCCCTCAAGCCCTGCCCCTCGACTGGTAGCTAACGACCTAGGACTTACTCAAAGCCTTAGTAGGGAGGTCCCACCTCACACCCAAAAGATCTCTGAGAGCTTCCCCTCCAAAGCCAAAAGATGGGCTCGCAGCTCCTCAGAAAGCACTAGAGATTCAGGAAAAAATGAGAGTCTGCTTTCTAAGAAGCCCTTATGGGTCTATTTATAGCCTTCTGTCGACCTGAAATTACTGAAATACCCCTGGCTGGACTGCCAATAGCCAAATTCCGCTGTCCAGAAGACATTAAACGCAGCCCCTGGGGGTATAAGGGTAATTTCATTCAAGGGCAATTAAGAAATTTTACCATGAACCCTGGCCCCCACTCGGCGAGAGCTCTATGCCGAGAACCCACCTCACACTTCACTTGGCGGGAGCTAAAGAAGTAGTGTCGAAAGCCTCGAGCCGAGCCAGCCCCCGCCTTCTGCGAGGCGCAAACCTTCTCGCCGACTCTGTCGGAAGAGGATCTCGGCTGACAAATGGTGAATGTTCTCGCCTACTGCTGGGCGCGACGTTGAGTGAGTGGAGCTCACTCAACGCCCTTGGTGTTGACCACGACGTTGAGTGAGTGGAGCTCACTCAACGCCCTTGCTGCTGACCACGGCGTTGAGTGAGTGGAGCTCACTCAACGCCCTTATTGCTGACCACGGCGTTCAAGGTAGTGGAGCTCACTCAACGCCCTTGCTGCTGACCACAACGTTGAGTGAGTGAAGCTCACTCAACGCCCCTGCTGCTGACCACGGCATTGAGTGAGTGGAGCTCACTCAACGCCCTTGTTGCTGACCACGGCGTTGAGTGAGTGGAGCTCACTCAACGCCCTTGCTGCTGACTACGGCAGGATCTCGCCTGCTCCTAAGCAAGAACTCCCCCTAGGTGAGAGCTCTTTTAGCTTTTAGGCCCAAGCTAGCCCAAGGCTGGTCCAACCTCGATCGTTGATGCATCTGGGTCCTACCCAGCAAATATGGGTTGTACACCCATCACATGTCCTAACCCAATCTAAGTAAAGGGGTCTAATAGGAAATGAGATGTTACAAATCCCAATAAACAAAAAAAACAATTTTGTCCCCAAAATTTAAGTTCTGGTCTGCAGGGTTTCTACACACAAGAATTTAAGAACTTTAAACAAAATTTAAGTATTACATGAGGTAAAAAGCTCCGGGTGTTGGTCTAGCATCAGATCCCTCGGCTCTCAGGTGTGCTCCTCCTGTCCATGGTTGGACCACAACACCTTCACCAGGGGGACTTTTTTTTTCGCAACACTCGGACCGCAGTATCATCGATCCGAAGCGGCTCTAAACGAACTGACCTGTCAGGTGCTACCGGTAGTACTGTAGTGGTAATATGTTGCTCTGGCCGAAGGAGAGCTCTCTGTAGCGAGGAGACGTGAAAGACGTCGTGCAAGGTCCCTAACTCTGGCGGCAGCTCCAGCCTGTAAGCAAATGGGTCGATCCGCTTTAGGATCAAATATGACCCTATATATCGAGGGCTGAGCTTCTTGCGCTTCCTCACCCGAGAAACACCATGCACCGGACGTATCTTCAAGAACACTCTGTCCCCCACCAGGAATTCCAACTTCTGATGTCGCGCATCGTAGTACTTGGTCTTCCTGCTCTGAGCCTCCAACATCTGATCCCTGATCAGTCATATCTGAGCATCTGTATCCTCTATATATTCTGATCCAAGTGCCTTGGGGTCCTCATCCTGAACCCAAGATAGTGGGGTCCGACACTTCCTCTCGTACAGAGCCTCATAAGGTGTCATCCCAATGCTCGCTTGGTGACTGTTGTCGTAGGAGAACTCAATCAGTGGCAACAGTCTCTCTTAAGGCTTCCCCGTATCCAGTATACACAAACGTAACAAATCCTCCATAGTCTTGTTGGTCCGCACTGTCCGTTCGTCGGTCTGTGGATGGAAAGCGGTGCTAAAAGCAAGCTGAGAACCCAAGTACGCCTGCACTGCTCTCGACTCCCTAGAAGTGAACCGACCGTCACGATCCGAGATAATCATCCTGGGAACGCCGTGGTACCTGACGAACTGCTCCACAAACAACCTCACCAAAGCAGAAACTGAGTTGTCCTTCCTGATCGGTATGAACCGGGCCACCTTGATCAGTCTATCGACAATGACCCAAATAGGATCGTGCCCAGAGTGGGAGCGAGGCAATCCGTGCACGAAATCCATAGTGATATCCTCGAACTTCCACTCTGACACCGACAGTGACTGTAGTAGTCCTCCTGGGCTCTTGCACTCTGCATTTACCCGATGGCATATCTCGCAGTGTGTCACATAATAGATGATCTCCCTCTTCATTCCTGGCCAATACAAGCTCCTCCGCAGATCCGCTGTCATCTTGGTGATACCGGGGTGCACTGAGTACTGAGAACAGTGTGCCTCCCTGAGTATATCCTCCCGAATACCACCTCCTGCGGGTATATAAACACGACCACGGAAATGAACGAGGTCATCACGCAATGAATAATCCTCTGACTTGCCCCCTTCCAGGTCCCTGAATACCGGCTCCAAAGCTGCATCTAGCCTCTGATGTGTCCTGATGCGGTCTCGTATATCACACTTAATGATCAAGGAACTCAAGTACTCCTGATATTTTTCTGGCTCGGACTCGGAAACCATAGTAATATGTATATCCTCCAGCATCTGTATCAGCTCCATAGCCATCACCCAAGGCTCCGGTCCAGTAGTGTCGGCTCTCCTGCTCAAGGCATCTACCACGGTGTTTGCCTTCCCCGGGTGATAATGCATCTGGTAGTCATAGTCGCATAGGAACTCCAGCCATATCCTCTGACGAAGGTTCAAATCCTTTTGCGTATCGATATATTTGAGGTTCCTGTAATCTGAGAAGATGTCACAATGAACCCTATATAGGTAATACCTCCAGATCTTCAATGCAAATATCGCCGCCCCGAGCTCTAAATCATGTACAGGATAGTTCTACGTGTGCTTCTTCAACTGCCTCGAAGAATAAGCGATGACATGTTCGTGCTGCATCAGGACCGCACTCATCCCCTGATATGAGGCGTCAGTATAAATATGAAATCCTTCCTTCCCAGATGGAAGTGAAAGGATAGGGGAAGATGTGAGTCTGTCCTTTAGCTCCTGAAATATTGTCTCGCACTTAGAGATGTCACGGTTCCGGTTCTACTAAAATCATGAACTGAACTACTAAGGTAACAGTTTTTCAAATTAGAACCAAAACCTTATTTGTTTTGACCGGTTCTTGTTCTGGTTCCAGTTCCAGCTTAATTTTTGGAACTGTCGTGTCAACGGTTCCGGTTACGGTTCAACAAGAACCAAAACCAAACCGATCACTATTCGGTTCGATTCAGTTCCATGCGGTTCGGTTTGGTTCCATGCGGTTCCAACCAAAACCAAAATCAAGTTTGGCGGAATAAAATAAAAGCGGGCTGCAAATAGTAAAACTCAAAACAACATCGAAATAAAAATAATTATGTTGCGCACTTTTCGACGGTTTTTTCCACTATCGGTGGGATAGTATCAATTGTCTTCCTACGCGTGTAGACTTGTCACAAATTCTAGTTGGTTTGCGAACGTCTCATAGGCATGCTCAACCGTAACAGCCACCTATAATTAGTTATCTTTCATGATTACTAATAAATAGTAGTTGTATATCTTCCATATTTTTTAAATAAAATATTTCAAAATAATATGTAAGTAAAATTGAAAATATATTATATAACTGTATAAAAATAAAAAATGCACTGCAAAAATTGACTCCAAACCGCACCAATGTCAAATCATATCATATAGTTTTTATGTGGTGAAGTTTTGTTCGGTTCAAAATCAACCCCTCTTTAGTGCAATTGCAGTTTGGGTTCAAACTGCACCAGCTTCACTCTTAATAATAAGTATAAATATTATAGATAAATTATAAAATAATAACAATATAATAATAATAATAAACAAGTTGTGGTTCGGTTCTACTTCGGTCCGGTTCGAATCCGGTCTAAAAATCTTGAAACTGCTTGAGACTTGTATGTTGCGGTTCCGGTCCCGGTTTTGGTCCGGATAATGAAATGTAAGAACCACATCCGGACCAATGTTGTTCACGGTTACAAAATTCAAACCGGAACCCGAATAATTTGCGAACGGTTCGGTCCGGTTCTTTGCAGTTCCGGTTCGGTTCCTGGTTCGGTTTGCGATGTTCGGTTTTAAGTGACATCTCTACTCGCACTTCTCCGCCCAAGTAAAAGCTGCCTCCTTCTTCGTCAAGGACGTGAGGGGGAGTGTTATCCTCGAGAACCCCTCCACGAACATGCGGTAATATCCTGCAAGTCCCAAAAAACTACATATATCTGAATCTGACTTTGGCCGCGACCAATCCCTAACTGTCTGCACCTTGGTCGTGTTTACGACCAACCCGACTCCACTGATTGTATGCCCCAAGAATGCCACTTCCTGTAGCCAGAACTGGCATTTGGAGAACTTGGCATACATCTGGTGCTCTCTAAGCTTCCTCAAAACCAATGTCAAATGTTGAGTGTGCTCCTCCTGTGTCTGAGAGTAGATCAGAATGTCATCGATGAAGACTATGACAAACCTATCCAGGTAGGCTTCAAAGACATGGTTCATAAGACTCATGAATGCGGAAGGTGCATTCGTGAGTCCGAAGGGCATCACCGTGAATTCGTACAATCCATAGCGGGAACTGAAGGCCTTCTTCGGAATATCCTCCTCTTGGAATTGTAGCTGGTAGTATCCGGATCTCAAGTCTAGCTTGGAGAACCAGAAGGCTCCCTGAAGCTAATCAAAAAGCTCATCGATCCGGGGCAGCGGATATGTGTTCCGGACCGTCAACCGGTTCAATTCTGGGTAGTCGATGCAGAGCCACAGCGACCCATCCTTCTTCTTGATGAATAACACTGGTTCTCCCCACGGTGATGAGCTCGGTCGAAAAAATCCTGACTCCACAAGCTCCTATAGCTACGTCCTGAACTTTGCAATCTCCTTTGGGGTCATCATATACGGTGCCCGAGATATGAGCCTCGCTCCTGGAACTAACTGAATCCGAAAGTCCATGTCCCTGGCCGGTAGCAACCCGGGAAATTTCTTCGGAAACACGTCGGAGAAATCCCAAACCACTGGAATGTAAACCATAGGAGTTTCTGCTCCCTCCATCTCGAAGCAGATAATATAAACCTCCTCTCCCTGCTCGTGGGCCTTGATAGCCAGTACATATGATAATTAAAGATGGGAGACAGGTCTAATACCTTCGACGATGACGTAGGAGTCCTCTTGTCTCAATGTGATCCTCTTCGACGGGCAGTCGATCTGGGCATGGTTCCAATGCAACCATGTCATGCCCAGTATCAGGTCGAAGTCTGGCATTTTAAGGATTGTTGTTGGTGCTTCAAATGCCTTCCCGCCAATTTTTGATTCGTCGGGTAGCCGCACCCTCATTGTCAAGCCCGTGAATCGTTCCACGCCATCTAGTCCTTCCACAAAGTCTTCTGATACGAATGAGTACGAGGCACCTGTATTGAACAGTGTATGAGCGGGCTTGCCGCTGATAAAAACAATGCCTGAGGTTGGTTTAAGTTTTTAATTTGGTTATTTATTCTACAAGGTCAAGTCCTATATATTGAATAAAATCTTAAATTCATAATATAATTTAAGTACGTGTGATGACCTCCTCAGGATTCCTCGGCTCGGCGAGGTCTAATGTGTACATCTGCTCTTGCCCTCTGCCTCGGCCATAATGTCCTCAACCTCGGCCTCGACCTCGTCCTCGGCCTCTGCCTTGCTGTGTTGGAGGGGCCATAGGAGTTGGAGGAGGAGGAGGAGGAGGAGGGAGTGGATGAAATTGATGCAGGCACTCAGATCTATAGTGCCCCAGCCGGTGTCACCCATAACAAACTACCTGACGTTGGCCACGATCATCTTGCCTCATCAGTCCATGCACCTGTATAGGTGGAGGAGCTAAAACTGTAGGAGGACTCTTCTCCTGTCTGAAGTTGGGACGATGACATCACTCACCCCTCTTGTAACCAATCATCATGCCTCTCTAGGAGCCCCTGCTGCTCTCCCCGGATGATGACCCATCTTATGGCCTCTTTCCTCGGCTCTGCACCATCAGCTGGTCTGCCTCCAGCTTCTTGGCCATCTCTATGATCTGTGTCGACGTGCCATGAGAGATGAATAGTAAAGCATGTCTGGTGGAGTCCTTAAGCCCTCGGTAGAACTTCTTGGCATACCTTCTATCATCCGTGTCATGAATCCTTGCAAACCTGGCCAGATGGGAAAACTCTCTCTGATATTCGATCACCGACCTGGCCCCTTTTTTGAGGTTCAAGAACCTCTCTTCTAGCTCATCCCTGTCCGCGGTGGATACAAATTGATCCAAGAATGCCTCGCTGAACTCCTCCCATGAGATATCTGACAGCTCCCTATCAGCATATGTGGAGTCGAGCATGGACTTCCACCACTTCTTCACGTGGACATCCAATGTAGAAGATTCCAAATGTACTGCTTGGCTGACAAGGCAGCTGATGCCTTCCAGCATCTCCTATATGGCCTCAAGCCATTCCTCGGACTTCACTGCATTCTCTGTCCTGTGGTACATCGGTGGGGATAGGCTCTTGAAGGCACTTAACAAGTTTGATCCCGAATTTGGCAGCTGTGCTGGGACCTGTTGGGCTCTGAAGGCCTCAAGAATGGCCGTCAAGGTCTGTCCCATCTATGTCTGCTGAAAAGGAATGACAACCGGAGGGCGAGGGACCATATTCTCCAGTACAGTGACTTGTGGGGGCTGAATAAAGGTAAGGTTTATATTAGAATTGGCTTAACTCATTGCTTAGGTGGACTGGATTATGTGACTTTTTTACACATGGGTACACCATTGCTTCCGCTGTATAGTTTGACCGCAAACTAATGCTCGAGCGGGGTGACCCAGTGCTGTGGACTTCTTCTCTTATGATCATTTGTTCAAATGATACCAGTTTGTAAGATCCCTCACCTTACCAAGGAGGCTCCCGGTCTTATGCCCAGAACCATCGTCTTACGGTGACACTAACTCACAGGTTGTCGACACCGCAAGACGCCGATTTTTCCAGCAAGTACGATCATATAACTTGTTCGGCCAATAGAGAAATAGAAGTATAAAGCAGTGTATATAGCAGCTAGTCCACAAGTCACAGCACTATCATTTATAATAAAAATGAAAGTACAAACGAGTCCAAAATGAGTACAACAAAAAGAGAAAGGGCTTATACCCTGTACATGATATCAATTCTCTCTCTCTCAAAACGACAACATACGGAAGCTAATCTATCATCAGTAAAGTCATCCCACCTGATGACGGGTTACAGTAGTAGTAGTAGTAAGTGGTGGTGGTATCTGCTCCTCACGTCCTGCCACCTCATCCTGCTGGTCGTGATGGTACTCCATCTCCTCGAGCTCCTAAAATGATTTGGTCATAACCGACCATTAGTTATAAAGACTAAGTCATTTCCTCCACACCTTGCCCCCGCAACTCCTAGGTACCGGGCGGGAGGACGAAGCGGAGGACAATAAGGGGTATAAAAAGAAGCAGGGGATAGTGGAGCTATACTACCATGTATATAAAGTATTAATCTATTTCTACTCTAGCAGTTCTAGGTATATAACACATGTAAAGTATGAAGAACTGTACAGAAAGTAAGGTGTTGTAAGTAAACAAGTAAAGAACGGCAAGTAGAATATGATACTACTAAGCTACCATCACAGAAGTACCTTAACTTATATGAATGCTCATACAAACTTATAAGTTAAGGTTTTCAAATATAACTTATCATATAAAAGAGCTCATACTAATTTATATGATAAGGATCTATGGTGTGTATGCCCTAGTTATGAATGTATGTTATGCATGCTTTTTATAACTCATACAAGTGCAACTCACACACGCGACTCTGTGATCACAGACCTTTAGTTCCCACTTTTTGGAGCTAGCATCACTCTCTGGTACTATCGTTGTGGCTATGGCAGCAGCGGAACGGGCGTTTCCGCTTCCTAGGCGGTTATACACACTACCAAACCTAGACCCTTCGTACGCCTTTATACACATCCTAGGTGCACTATAGAGTCTCTACGTACTAATGTTGGCCAACTGCCAGACTTTCTTGGTCGGGTGTGTGTTTTTGGGGATTGTCCTTCGGACCGCAGTATAAACAACCTATTGGCCCCTCAAACCTCACACCTCACTAGAGTCACCATACTGTCATTGGTGTGACGATTGGCCCAGTATCGCATGACCCGCCACTAGTTTTGTTTCTATGCACATGCAAGGTATCTCAACCCGAGCCTCAAGCTCGCAGGACCAAATCCGTCCTGATGTCAAACTCTCAAGCGTCCATCTTGCAATACTAACTGTCCTGAAACCCTCAACCCTTCACGGGTGAGATTGTAACAACATTCTCTTAGCCTATTAGACTACTCTTGTCTAATGTTTTTTATACTTAGCCATTTAGGGTTAATCCCAGGACTGCACAGAGCATGCCCAGTAAAGGGCTCTCGGGGGCACTAGGAACTACGATGGGCTGAATCCCAAAGTTTCCTTTCGCAAAGATATTTACTTTTATTAATGTCTACTCATGATCCATACCAAACTCTCGACGTTACTCTGTGACAAACCTAATAACTTAGAATGTTATTGGGAGAGCGGCGGTCTTCCGTCGATCTCCGTTTTAGTTACTATCTTTGGGATTTTGCACTCTACCACTCGTTACCAAGAAATAACCTATTGGACACCAACCAGGGTTCATATTCCTGACATATATCTTATCTCAATCGACAACTTTATCTCATGTGAATCCTAATGTTATATGTTATTTTTACTAAGCGCATCCATGACCTAATGTTGACCCGTATGACGTGTCTTCCAAACTCTTGGGTCAACTGCCCTTAATTATTTATCATGGTTTCCTATGTTGTATGATATTGACCATCTTAGTTTCATTATTTTTCTAAGGGATTAAGGGACTAAATTAATTCTTTTAATTGAGTGACCTGGGTCACCTTGCACATGATGTACTATCCATAATGGTTCAGCCTACCTAAGAAATTTGTCAAATGTTCTATGAGGTTAAATTTAACTTCCTACCAAGTTTCATAATTTTCCCCTATGAAATTCCATTTAATATCCATTTAATATTAAAATAACAAATTCACAACTTTCCAAATGAAGTACATTATTTATACAATCAGAAATTCTAGGAAAATTACTGAGGATTCATGTTGATATAATAAAGCTAAATACAGAATTCCAAAATCCTAAACAGTGATTTGACCTAACTTATATCCATATGAACAATATTACCAAAATGTTATTATTTGGGTTTTCAGCATGTAGAGACATCAAAATATTCTCAAATAATTTAACAGGGATTTAATCACAGAAATAAACTACTGTAAATTTTTCCATAATATTTAAATAATAATTTACCTTATTTTTAATTAATTTCCATAATAGGCAAAGTAATAAATTCTACTTAAAATCAAAGTTAACATTGCCTAACAGTCTTCTAAATTTTTCCAAAGGGGTGCTATATACAAATAAAGCTTGTGACAAAATTTCAGAATTTATTAAATTCATATGCCCAAGGTTCAAATTTATTTCCTATCTATGCATATTTTCCAATAATTCTAAATAATGGGATTTTTGATCCCGAAAATCTTAACCTTCCCATGGGAGTCATATTCCATCCCTATAAGCCTCTGCCCAGAGTTTAATGGACATCCAATGGCCAAAATGGGCTAAATCCCCATTTTCCTATTTTTACTATAGGCACCCCAAATTGAACATACTTATTTCATGCATGTGGGATTTCCCAGACATTTAGAGGTCAAAATGACCTGAAATTTATACCATAGTTTTATATTTCCCCAATGGGCATGCAACCAAAATTTTGGGGCATTTGGAGTCATACATCCCCAAAAATACACTTAATTTAAATATTAGTATTTCACTAAATACTATAGGAAAAGTCTGACCAAAAATTCTCATTTTTGGTCAGAGCCTATGTTTAACCTAATCACAAGCATGATCAATACTTCAGATCAAGAGGACTTATAGTTTGGCTTGGGCATTTAATTTAAGATCTGCCCTAGCCTAGTATCAGTCATGGTAGAATGGTTCTACAAGGAGTTCTACTGTTTCAAATCATGACTTTAGGGTGTCATTTTAAAGTTAAGGCATAGGCCTAAATTTTTCATGTTGATAGATACCTCTAAATATGCCTCTAACAGGCCTAAAATTAAGATGCAATATCACAGTAAAAGTGTGATAGAATACACTATTCATAAATAATCCTATTAATTAAATTAAATGGGATGAAACCGACGGGATCGGTTCCTCATCCCCATCAGCCAACGGCCAGGATTCAATCTTCCTGGGCCAATTTGTCTTGCCTATTCCAGACAACTTAGCCGCCGCCGGCGGCTATTATCGCCACCACCTTCGTTGAGATGGTGGCTAGCGTTTCCCGACAGTGAGGCTGCCAGAGGCGGCTCCTCCGGCGATCCTGAGCTAGAAGAAAAGCTTGGAAAAATGTGCACATTCTCTCATGGAATCAGGCTCAATTGAGCCCGATGTCTCGCCTTAGTGAGCTAGAAAGCTAGCAAGGGGCGAGGTGAGGCGAAACAAACCTGCAGCCGGGCTTGGCGACGAGTGTGGTGGCGATGAGTCATGACCGAGGCTTGATCCGACGATCTAGCCTGATTGCTCGTTTCTCCAGCAATTTCCTTGCTCCAGTAGTCGAATTTTGCTCCTTAGGGCTCACTGAAGATGATGGGATGGTCGAATGAGGATGATATGGGCTGGTGTATTGGTTTTGCTTAAGGGGGTGGTCGGCCATGAGCATTGTAAGCTCCGTCTGGCTGACAAGTGTCCACCATCCCCTTATTCCTGCTGAAAAAAAGCCTGGGAACTCAGCCAAAGCCTTGGGCAGAGGGAAGGAGGGCCACATGGCCTAAATCCTCTCTTTTCCTCTCTTCTCTCTCCTCATTTTCTCTAAAATTCCTAAGTTACCCCTGTTGAAGCCAAAAATTCTCAACGAAAGTTCGAAAATAGGGGCGCAGTCAACACCTACTCCTCCCAAGCTCCGACCTCTGACTGGTTATAAAGGATCAAGAACTGACCCAAAGCCTCAGCAGGGAGGTCTCACCTCTTACCAGGAAGATCTCTGAGAGCTTCCCCTCCAAAGCCAAAAGCTAGGCTTGGAGCTCCTCAGAAAGTACAAGAAGATCCTAGAGAAAATATGGAAAAAGCCTTTTCTAAAGTGCCCATGTGGGTCTATTTATAGTCTTTGCTGACCTGAAATTACTAAAATACCCTGGGTCAGGTCTGCTGTCACAACCCGCATTTTCCTAGCATTTAAAATACTATCAGAGTAGGGGAACTACGCATTGTGATGCCACGTCACATAGGGGACATCTACTGACGTTAAGGCAACTCAATGTGTAGTTCCCCTACTCTGATAGTATTTTAAATGCTGGGAAAATGCGGGTTGTGACAATTGGTATCAGAGCCAGGTTTAAGACACCTAAGCAAAACAAACACGGAAATATCCTGAATCAATGCGTAGTTCCCCTACTCTGATAGTATTTTAAATGCTGGGAAAATGCAGGTTGTGACATCTGACAACAGCCAAACTCCACTGTTTTGAAGGGTTATACGCAGACCACCAAGAGCAAAAGTGTAAAATCACCCGGGGATAAAAAGGTAAACCACCTTCCAACTGAACTGGTCCTCGACCAACCACTGAACCGGTGCCCGGCCCCTTGCCGAACCGACGCTTGACGAGAGCACCGTCTCGCGGGCGGGAGCTCCTTCCTATGGGCTCGTCTCGCCTAGCGAGTTGGCTCTTGCCTCGCGAGTGGCCCTCTTGCTGGGCTCTTGCCTAGTCGAGCGGCCCTCTTTCCCTTGAGCCTTCCGCTCCTGCGAGCCCGAGGTTGTACAACCCCCCATGCATGTATTCTCCCTCCTAATTTTGGGAGTTAGGGGTTGTCATTGACCTCTTGGGCTGGTCATGGGCCTTGAGCCATGGGCTTAGTTCATTAGGAATGGGCTTGGCTCATATCATTTCCTCTCTTTAAGCCCTAAGTTGACTTGTTGACTTTTTAGGTTGACTTGGTCAACATGATGAGTGGGCTGACCCCACTTGATGGTCATGGACCCAATGGTACCACCCAACTTGGGTTGGGCCATGGTGGTGCCCTACTTGGACTAATTGGGCATTTAGGTGTAGGTTTGACCAAATTAGGGTTAGAGTTGACTTTGGTAAACTTGGTTCAATAAGTGACCCAATGACATGGCTTATGGTTCACTTAGATTGTTATTAGTGTTAGGGGTATAGTGGTGGGGCCAATATGTAGCTAAGTCCCAATTTGGGCCAGTTTGACTTGGGTTAACTTGGGCCCTATAGTGGGTCTCATGTGACTACACCATAACCCCATGGCTCAAACCTAGCCTAAACCCATGCCCCCACCACATGTCCTAACCCAATCTAAGTAAAGGGGTCTAATAGGAAATGGGATGTTATAGCGGAGACACTGCGTACTCTTGCTTAACTCTAACCAATCGAGTCTTCCAAAACAAAGGAAAGAATCATTGGGAAAACGTCATCAAGACACCAGCTGAGCTAGTCCACTAGACATCAACCCACTAGCTAGAGTATACGATCAACTTTCGTTGGTGTGATGAATGGTCAAGCACCGTAGACCCACCACAAGCAATCCTACCAACCATGATCCATATACATCCAACCCATGTGTACCAACGTGCTACCAGCACCCGAGGACTACTATCTCAGTCCTCACCATAACTCAACCAAGATATAAACATATCCTTTAAACTACATCAAGACACCAGCTGAGCTAGTCCACTAGACATCAACCCACTAGCTAGAGTATACGATCAACTTTCGTTGGTGTGATGAATGGTCAAGCACCGTAGACCCACCATAAGCAATCCTACCAACCATGATCCATATACATCCAACCCATGTGTACCAACGTGCTTAGTGTAGGGGAGTATAAAACATAGTTACTTTCCCATTATTCTAAGGATTACTTATGGTATTATGTTAAAGACCCAAGGTTATGGCTTACTTCATCACCCTCGTCTCGTCTTGAATAAAGTATTCTCTAAGGTCTATCACTAGGTGCTTCTGTATGACAAGTAATGACCTAAGGGTCCATGCCTCCTTATCATTCACATCTGGTGCTCCACATATATAGCAACTTACAAGATCGAGGCTTAATAACATAAAACATGTTTGTATGTATATGAAAGTGGTTATGATCCAATTTCAAGAGCGGTTGCAGTTTGAAATTCCCAAATTTAATTGAGTTGTTGTAATCATATTTTAAGGGGCATGCACCCACAGTAATAATTCAGTAAATAAACATCTAAGGAAGTATTAAATAATTTACAGCAAGCTTTCATAATAATCAAGTAATGTGTGACTTCATATAGAAGGGCAAGAATTACTAAAAATTGTGAAATATATTAAATCATCTCCAATGCCCTAATATTATTACTGGATATCATTCCTAACATGTTTATGCCACTGTAAAAATTTGAGGGTTTAATTCAGCCAAAAATATATAATAATTCTATTAATACCCTTATGCGATAATAATTTCATTTAATTCAAAATTTGTGAAAAATGTGCTCCAAAAATTCTACAAATTTTTAAAGCCCTTCCTAAAGTTGTCCTACAATCATGTACTAATTTTCAAGCCATTTGGTTGAAAATCCAGAGGGAAATCACATTAACTACTTTCTGTTATTAGCACACCATGCCTACATGACTCTCTTCCTAGGTCAAACATTCAAGGTGATATTTCCTTCAAATCTCTAAGACAAAGACCCTAATATTTTTACCAGAGACCACATATTATCTATTAATGAAGCTATCAAAACTTGGGTATTTTACAAGTGTTTTGACCCAACTAATTTAATTAATTTTGTGGTGTGACATTTATTTAATTTTCCAAAATTCAAAGAAAAAACATGCTCCAAAAAATCTACAAATTTTTGGAGTCTTCACTGATGTGATGTTATTGTCATGCATTAAATTGCAAGTCAATTGGATGAGAACCCAAAGGGGAAACACTAAATCAAGTTTCTACTATTGGCATCCAAAGCATGTAAGACCATTTCCTAAGTCAATTCAAATTGGGTACCATATCTCACGCATCCTTAATCCAAATGCCCTAAAATTTTTACATTATGCCTGATATTGTCTAAGGATAAAGCAATAAAAATTTAGGTATTTTACAAAGTGTTATGACACGACTAATTTCATTAATTTCATGGTGTGATACTTATTAAATTTTCCATAAATCATAGGAAAATGATGCTCTAAAAATTCTACAACTTTTTGGAGTCATTCCTGAGGTGATGTTATTGTCAAGTATCAAGTTTCAAGTCAACTTTATAAGTATACAAAGAATTATGCATATTCTAAATTTTTGCTAAATGCATCTCAAGCATGCATGACCATTTCTAGGTCATATCATGTTTGGTGCCCAAAATCACAAATCATTAACCCAAATGTCCCAAATTTTTTATCAAAGATCTAACATCGTCTAAAAATGACACTACCAAAATTTGGTCATTTTTCAAAGTGATATAGCACAATTAATTTTATTAATTTCTCATGTGTATTACTCATAAGTAATCACAAATACTATAGAAAAATAGTCACCAAAAATTCCCAAGCTTTCAGATGTGGTGTATTTAGCTATTAATCATGCATGTTTAAAGTTTCATAGATATGCAAGTCATTTTCTAAGCTGTGTGACATGTCAGTAGAAATTAAATTTGGGGAGCTATAGGCCACCCCAGAAAATGTGTTACTACATTTTGGAAAGGTCTTTCCAATGGCTATAATTTTCATGTTGGACCCAAGAATTGGAGCTGGCCGGAACATGCCCAAAAAATATCGTGAACCCAGCTGATCAAGTGTGACAGAATTAAATAATAGAGCCTATAATAATTCTGCATGAATCTTAAAGCAGATCCAAGGGGTCATGTGCTTCTTCTTCTACCATGTGATGTTTAGGATGATTCCCACCTTATTTCCTTCAATACTCCCTTCATAGACTATCGTTCTTCACGGAATAAATTCTTATAGCTTCATTTTGAAGCAAGGAATAAACCCTAAACCCTAAGCTGCGTGACATGTCAGTAGAAATTAAATTGGGGGAGCTATAGGCCACCCCAGAAAATGTGTTACTACATTTTGGAAAGGTCTTTCCAATGGCTATAATTTTCATGTTGGACCCAAGAATTGGAGCTGGCCGGAACATGCCCAAAAAATGTCTTGAACCCCGCTGATCAAGTGTGACAGAATTAAATAATAGAGCCTATAATAATTCTGCGTGAATCTTAAAGCAGATCCAAGGGGTCATGTGCTTCTTCTTCTACCATGTGATGTCTAGGATGATTCCCACCTTATTTCCTTCAATACTCCCTTCATAGACTATCGTTCTTCACGGAATAAATTCTTATAGCTTCGTTTTGAAGCAAGAAATCGATTGTAACTTGAATCAAGGCAAACTGTGGCTTAAATCTCGATTTGTAACAAGAGCTTTTTCTCCCATTCGGTCATGGATTTCTGAAATCAAAACCTCAATTGAGGCTCGATTCTTATCACCTAAAGATCTAGGATACTAGCACTAGGGGAGAGGAGTGGAAACTCACCTTAATGGGGTTATTTGGACTTAAAAAATTTCATGGTGGCTTGGAGCTAAGTCTAGATGGTATTTCCTCATTTATTCACCAAATGAGTCAATTCAAAGCCCCATTCAGCTGCTAAGGAAGTAAGGAAGCTATCTATGGCGTTGATTTGGAGTTTAAAAGGCTGGATAGAGAAGTGTCATTAAGGGGGTTTCGGCCATGACTTTGGAGACTCCTCATTGGCTCCAAGTGTCCCAATCCAGCTTCCAGTCAACTGGAATTGATGGGGGTAACCTGTTCTGGATGGTTTGAGAGCAATATCAAGCTCCAAGTGGCCTCCTCCAAGGCTTCATTTGTCTCCACATGCAAATACAGGACAATTTGCTTATTTTGTCCATGCATGTGAGCTAATGTCCAAATAAATGGGGGCATCCATGGTAATTGGTGTTTAATTTTTGGAGGGGGTCCATAAGAGTGGGCTAAGCTCATTAGAATTGAGATTGGGCTCTTTAATTTCAAATTGGGATTTATTTAGCCAATGTCAACTTTATGGTTGACTTTGTGTTCGCCTGATGATGTGGCATAATCCACACGATGGTTATGAGTCCCATGTCACCCCCATGAAGTATATTAGGCCATGGTGTGAACAATTGATCAAGGGAAAACCAATTGGGTCCAATTGGGGCTAAATAACTAGGTTTGACCAAGAGATGATTTTAGTCCAAATTGATTGTGCAGCTAGCCCAACCATGTTGATCTAACCATATTCATTCCTCATGATGTTTAGTAAGCCATAGTGTGTTCAATTTGATCAATTGAAAGCTAATTAGGTAAAGTTGACATATTTCGTCTAATTTTGACTTGAGCCTTGGATGATGATAAATCAAGTCAACTATGGCACTATTGACCTATCCATGATCAACTTGTGGTCCTAGACCTACTACCTTGTTGGAATCACCTCAATGTGACACATGTCACTCAAGAGGGGACTAGTTTACATTGAGATGTTACACCAAACGTGCCCTAAATATTAATTCCATCCTCAATTTCAGCAAAGACTTCCATCCTTAATTTCAGCAAGGACTTGCTAACATGATAGTAATATCAACGTTTTGAAAACCGGACCGGAGATCGAACCGGCGGAGAGAAAGGTTCAAGGTTGAACCGGTCCAACCGTTTTAACCGGGGTCGAACCGTTATTTTTAAATAAACAAATAATATATATAATTATATATAACAATAGTAAAAATAATAGCATATATATTTGTTATTTCTAGTCATTATATTTTTGTACAAATAAAAATAATATATCACAACTTACCCATGTTTTTAAATACAATTTGAAGGATATATAATTACAAATAATTAATAAAATATAATTTTGTTAAGATAATTCAATATAAATAAATGAAATACGAACAAAAACTAAACATTATTTCATAAACATAAAAATTAAAAAATAATTAAAATTAAAATTAAATATAATACTTAATGGACAATGTATATAAGATAATAAAAATGATTTATCGAATTAATGTATTATATTAATAAAGATGAACATTAACTTTTTAATTAAAATGTTTGATGCTATTTACTAAAAAATATAACTACATATATTATATACATAATATGTTACCGTGATTTTCAACAAAGATATGTTGGCATAGTAGAGGAGGGCTTTGGAATTATATTACCTGATTCAGGTTCAAATCCTGGCAACAACATTTTAACGCCAACTTTTAAATCCCAACTCCTTACTGGACCCGCCCGGTTACGGGGAACCGGTCACGGTTCCCGGGTTTCCGGTCGACCCGCCCGATTCCCCGATTTTCTGGCGGTCCATGGGTATGCCGGTTTTGGAATCTGGACCGGACCGGGTAGGTTACTGGTTGGCGGTCCGACCGGCCGGTCCGGTCCGGTTTTCAAGACCTTGAGTAATATATAAATTAAAGGGTATTGTTATTTGTACACCCATTTTGGATATTTAACACCCAAAATATGCAAAATTTTGAGTGTTTTTTTAAACCAGAAAGTGATATTTATACCCAAACTCGCCGAACCCTAATCGCATTTTCCCGCATACCCCGCGTTCCTCCGCCGCTTGCACGCTCCAGCGGTGATCTTCCCCGACCGTCACCGTCGCAGGTTTCCCTCTTCATTTCCGCGGCTCACATCCTTCCTAGGCTCGCCTCCTTCCTCCCTCGCAGGTTTCCCTCTTCATTTCCGTGGCTTGCCTCCTTCCTCCCTCGCAGGTTTCTCCTTCTCCCTCGCTCAACGATTAGGGTTTTAGGAACTGAGCCGGGTTCTAATTTCTCGTTTAATTCCTGGCATGTTGTCGCAGGTTTTTGTTCATTTCAGCGATTCATGGTGTATTCCTTCTCTCGCCATGAACTTCTATGTGCAATCCACTTCTACTTGCTCAGACACTACTTCAACTACTTTCTCTATGCATTAAAACTGAGCCTGTAAATCGATTACAGAATATTTCTTAAGGAGGTAATTCCCTTTCTCATTCTATGCTCTTATATGTTTTATGGTTTACTTTATTTTAGCTTATTTCATCAACTACTATATATCTAAGAACTGAATATCACATATTTTTGAGATCTCCTTGCGAGAGTAAGTTGTTAGGTAAGCACTAAATAATTTTTCTATAGTGTGTTGATTGGTAATTTTTCTAGAGTGAGTTGTTAGGTAATTTCCCATAGATGGAAGGGCACTTGGTCTACCCCCTCCTGTAGATTGCTTTATCAACTAAAAAGTAAAAATGCTCTCCATAACTTTCCTTCTCCGGGACAAGTGGATCATGTACATAAAAGTGGGTCACCTTTTTTATTTGGAGGCAAAGTTGTATTTAAAATCTATCAATAGATAGTATTAATACTTCTTACCTAGTGTCCATTTCTGTAATCTATTCTCTTGAACATTAGGCATCACACCATTTTCAAAGCATTTCAATTTCCAAGTGCATTTTGAAGTTTATTAATAAAAATGGTTTTATGGTTTACTTTGTTTTATGCTTATAAAATAGTGGCTTGAGTTGGGTTACTTTTGTTCATACTTGTGCTCTACATGTGGATAAAACATAAATGCTTTACATGAGTCGGGTTGCTTCTGTTTATACTTGAATTGATCTTCCATTGCAAATATTCATTGCAAGGCAGTTCAGGTTTTTCGATCCGAACAAGCAAGGAGCCCCAAAAGATCAGTTGAAATTTCTGAAGGTATATTGTGCTGTAGTTTTATTTTTTTGGTTGATTAGTGAACGTTTTTTATGTTTATGAGTGGTATGATTATCTTTAGTATGCATGTTATGATTGTCTTTAGGAGCCTAAGTAATCATGAGCTCAAAAGATTTAACACTGTTTGAAAGTGACAAATTTTTCAAAGACGTTGGAATGCACTTTCACACATCCGCTTGTTTTCAAAGCAAAGAAGATTTAATTGAATGAGCTAGGAATGTTGCCAAACAGTTAGGGTTTGTCATTATTATAACAAAGGCAGATAAGCTCAGTGACAGAGCAACACCCAGAGTTATTTTGGGGTGTGACAAAGGTGGGTTACCTCCAAGTACTCAGAAAAATAAAAGATATGTTAAAAGAAATATCAGAAAATCAAGTTCAAAACGGTGTGAGTGTAAATTTGCACTTAAAGGACATAAAAATGAGAACAATGAATGGGAACTTGAAGTTACACATGGTGTGCACAATCATGAGTTTGTTCATCTTAAAGCACACTCATATGTCGGTAGGCTAGATATCGATGGACACAACTCACACAAGATTGTCGAAGAGATGTTCGATGTTGGATGTAAGCCAAGAAAAATTTTAGCCATGTTAAAGAAGAGAAATCCGAGTAATACTACAACCATTAGAACAATCTACAATGCGAAGGCTAAGTTATATAGAACACAACTAGAAGGTGGAACTCCAATTCAACACTTGTTCAAAGCATTAGTGCTTCCGATTACATCAGTTTCACTCAAGTAAATGAGAGTACATTACAACTAGAAAGTATTTTTTTGCCCATCCAACGGCTATTCGTCTGAGTAATATGTTCTCAAATGTTTTTATGGTTGATTGCACGTATAAGACCAACCGCTACCGTTTGCCATTACTTTCAATAGTTGGTGTTACATCGACCAACCAATCATTTTTCTATTCATTTGTCTTTATGTCTAATGAAAATGAAGGTTGCTATAAATGAGCACTTGAATGTTTTAAGTTTACTTTTGATAAGAATGTGCATCAATTAATTTATTTTGTATTTGTTGATTGCAGATTGTTTTATGACTAGAATTCTTCAACAAACACAATGCATTATGTTCAAAAATATGTAAGATATTTACTCAGTTATTTATTATTTTAAATATACTTACTGATTCAAATTTTTTTTTTATAGGCAGACATCTTTTTGACAGGAAATATAGGACTTGCAAATGTTAATAACATTTTGAAAGACTAAATATAATTTTTGTTAAATACACTATGTACCCTTTTGAAAATGTTGTTGGAATTTGTTATAACATTTAGAGAACACATTAAGTACTCTTTCGAAAATATTGTTTTGATGTTATAATAACTACAGAACACAGTATGCACATTTTGGAAATATTTTTTGGATGTTATATATGCAAAAAAAATATTCTCATGTCCGAGTACGATTATCATATATGAGTACAAATATCAGCTTTGGGTACAAATATCCATGGATTACAAATATCCGTTTATGGGATATAAATAACAATACCCAAATTAAATCATAAAAAACACCAAATTTACTTAAATAATCATGGGCTATTACTGACTATTAGTAAATAATTAATTTCTAATTATCTTCAAATTATAACATAACAATGAAATATTAAAAAAAAAAATCTGACCAAGTATAATGTTCAAAAATTATCATTCCCATAGGACTGATTCATGTTCTCCAATACTGTTCTTTCAACATAACATTACATCCAAATATACATGTGAAATGTTAGAACTTTAAAAAAAAGTACAGCATTTTCAAAGAATTTTCCAAGCTTGCCTTTCTTTTCTTTGAAGATCAAGCTTCTTTTTCTTCTCTTCTCTTCCAAAAGAAACTAGCAACTTTTTCGACGATAAAATGCAGCTAGCAAATGTTGTTCAAGCTTAACCAGCGCACATTGCCTCCCAAAGAAAAGAAACTGTCAGCCTTCCGGTCGAGATTCCTTTTACGAGAGAAGAAAGCCGTCTACTTTCTTTGATTCTCAAAGAAAATCAATGGAGTTTTGGATTTTGGCCGCCAAATGTGCAAATGAAATAGTTGAAAGAACTTATGATACAATCGAATATAACAAAAACAAATAAATAAATGCAGTACAAGGATCTCAAATATGGTCAGACTGATGAGGCAAATCGAAGATCTCATCGGTAATATTGGTGATCCCAAAGAAGCTTCCTGCTGACAGGTGGAGCGAGTCCAGGAATATCCCGAATGTCCTTATTTTTCGGGTTCACAATCTGAAAATACAAATAAATAATGTTAAGAATGATATACATAATACCACTTTAGGCTCCTTTTGGCATGGCGGTAGCGATCGTGGACGCGGTGGTTATGAACTGTCGTTCATGAACTCCCAACCTCGTCTAAGGAACTTAATTCACATATATGTTCAAAAATAGTTTTCTTTCCTTGGTGGCGGTCATAACTGTTGTCATGTCAAACATACATTCAATGGTGGTGGCTATTTGTCCAAGCTCACCGGAGCCTTATTTCCTCATTCAAAAGCGATGAGTGAGAGTCGACACATAAAGACAAGTGTAAAAGTCCCGTGTAATGGCAGGAACTCACACGGAAGATCAGTATAATGTTTCGTATATTTTATCTCTAGGTTTTTGTCATGGGTGAGGAGCTCACACAATAAGATCTCAAAAAGGAAAAAAATTGTGTCATCGCTGTTAAAATAATAGGAGTCATAGTTACACTGTCATATGCATTATTTATTCATCTTCCTTCCGGGTTGAAGAGTCTTGTGCACAGACACAAGAATGATGTAGAAAGGTGAAAATGCTTGTAGATTTATCTTATGTATGGAGGGGTCTTGATTCTAAAGAGTGTTGTGGCCTATAAAAGGGTAAAATTTCTAGCATTTGGGATCATCTAATTGTGAATCGAGCCTTAGGGTCCGTTTGGCACGCCCGAACACGGTGGTTATGAACCACCGTTTGTGAACGCCCGACTACACCTAAGGTACTACATCTACTTTTATGTTAAAATCTAGTTTTTTTTTGGTGGTGCTCATAACCGTTGTCTTGCCAAACACATTTTATGACAGATGTTTTTGTCCAAATTCACCGGAGCAAAAACATGGCATCAAACGGGTCCTTAGAGTCATCTATTACAAACGTTGCAATATTCCTTTGTAGCTTTCGGCTCTAACAGTATATAGATTTTGAGGAAAGTTTCTGGCAGGTCTCAATTCTCTGTCCTTTTCTGTAGTGCTCGCTCCAAGAAAAAAAATTAAAAAAAAAAATCTAACATCTCATTTATTGAGCGATTATGCTTGGTCCAATCTTCTATTATGAACTTGTACGCAAAATTTGTTATTAGATGTATAAATCTGGAGACATAGCAGTTTAGCTAGCACAAAGCATTCAACCGATAAGGGCGCAGCAAAGACGAAAATGGCATATCATAGTATAAGTCTACAGATTGTAATTAGTCATCAACTCTTATTCTTTCCCATTTGTTCTTCCCTCTCTCACTCTCTCCCTCTCCCTCTCTCTCTAGAATGTCATATCTAACAGATTGATAGTACATGTATAATCAAAAAGTCAACATATTTATGTAAATGTAATATTTTATTCTCATTTATTTCTACAGTTTTTTAAGAAAAAACTAATCAATTTTCTAATAGCTAGTTTGATGCCCGATTGAGCCTGGTCCGATCTTCCGGTGGACTTTGTTGTGGGGCGCTCATTCATGGACCTAATACCCCAGGTCGACCCGCACAGCACAAGCCTTCAGACCGCACACCCCAACCGGCTCTCCACCCCGGATTCAATCGGATTCGTGGCAGGTGTTGAGGCGGGGGCTTAAACCCCCGATCTTCTTAAAGAGAGACCTCATTTTGTCTCCCCTCACCTCAATTGGTGATGAGAGCAAGCGTTAAATGCCTCTCATCAAAGGATGTAAAGGGCTCGAGACCCGGCCTCAACATCCCGTAGTGTCAAGAACACGCGCTGAGATGGGTTGGGGTGTGCATGCCATGGGCCTGTTATGTGTACGACCGGCGAGATTAGACCTGTGAATGAGTCTTCCCATAACAGACTTTTATGCGAAATATGTTATTTGTTATCAAATGTAAAGCTTGAGACGTAGCAGCAGATATTTAGCTAGAATAGAGCATTTTAAATATTACTGGGTAGTGGGTACTAAGGAACTTTAAGGAAAAATAGGAAATCATATGTCTGGAAATTCAGAAGCTAAAAAATTCACCTTTACGATAATAATAGCAATTACTCCGACCACGATCAAGAAAAGCAAGGCCATGATGCACCGGTCGGTTGCGACCTGATTCCATTAGAGCGGAGAGGGATTGAGGAGAGTGGTGCAGGATAAGGAAAAAAGAGGAGGGACAAGGTAACAAAAATAACCTGTCTGCCTATTTCCTTCACAAGTTGTGATGCCTTCTTCATTGAAAAGTGGATGGAATCGAGTTCATTAACTATCCTGCTCATTTGTTCTGTCTGAAAGTAATTAAAAAATTGAGAATTTTAAGTCTCGGATTTGCTTAGGCTAGCTTAGGAGTCAGCATAGAGAACTAATCAAGTTTAAGGGATAGCTAACCTGCGCCTTGAGAGCAGCAGCTGCCTCGGCACCAACATTTACAGTATCTTCTACAACCTGTTACATTTATAAAAATTTAGAAAGAAATATATTCTTGAATGTTGCATGCATGTTAGCATAGGTTTACATAGTTCTCTTTGCATGTTTTTTTTATTGTTGCATTGCTGATAAAAACTTCATTCGAGCATATAAACCCAAATCAAAAAGGCATTGCCACTGCTGATAAATTAAAACTGTGTTTGTTGGTTGTGCTGCTGATAAAAAAAAAGTGTGGTATTGATCATGTTTCCTCTTACTCTGATTAAGGAATAAGCATCTTCCTTACATAGAGCCAGACCTGTCTTCAAATGTTCTTCCCCCTCTCTTTAACCCGGACATGGACCTCACCTCCTCCAATATGCCTACTAAAACTCATGACATTACTCCTATGGCTATCGGCGCTACTATGTCTAAAGAACTGCAAGTGTATCAACGACATGTTGAAGCTCTAGACGGTCCACTGCTTCGGCTCTTTCACCGATCTCGTGACATTACTCCTATGGCTATTGGCACTCCATATTCCAACTTTTGTGTTAGTGCCTCCTTGATAAGGGGATGGGCGGTGGCTGTTGGATTGAGGGTGGAGGCAGGGATTGATGCAGGGAGGAGAGGAGCGGTACGGTTGGGGTTTATGTAGGGAGGAGAGGGACGTCTGAGAAACGAGACAGGGGGAGGCTTATGGCTAGGGAAAGCGATGGGCTTGCGGGAGATGAGGACGGGTGGGGCTGCGGCAGTTTCATAGGTCGACGAAAGGGGCTAGTGAAGATCGGCGAAGAAATGACTCGGGGAAGTCGCTGCCTTGACCACCAAGGCGCCCGCTCGGAGTCCACCGAGGGAGGAAGACCGACAATTTTGTGTAACTGAAGCAAAACCATGATGCCCCCGCACCGCAGAATGCATGCATATAAATACTGGACTAGGGCACCAGAATCGGTCGTCTCATAATGTCCGGTCTGATCGGGTGTCAAATACAACTTGAAATAAACAATATAATATATGAAAACAACTCGGAACGATCGTCCGAACGCATCCACGGGCTCGTATCGGCCGACCGGGTAGCGGATCACCGGCTCTTGCGGTAATACACGTGTGTAGGCCAGCGATCTCCGTCATCTGCCTATGACTTGAAAGTACTAATCTCCAGTGAGTAAAACGATCATACTCTCGACGTACCTGAGGGGCGTGTAACAACCTGTAATCAAACAAAAAAAAACATAATTTTAAAAATAATATCAATGGCAAGTTTGTAATTTGCCTAATTTTTTTCCTATAATACCTAAGTCGAGCCAGCCAGCCCTCTATTCCCGATTCCGCCTCCCGCGAGCCGCTCCCGTTTGACACCCATCTCCCGCGTTGTCTCCCGCATAGCCGCAGCTCCCAATCCCGCCCCTTCTCCCGCATCCTGCTCCTCCTCATGCTCTGGCCAGCCTTTCTTGCTCTTCCCCAAGCCGACGACAGTGATTTTCCTTCATCCTCTGCCAACAACAACCTATCCTTTATTCAACCAAGGTAGCTGTTTCTCCTCCTCTATAGGGGCCAGCAGCCGCCTCTTCTTCCTCCAGCAGCCCTATTTCCCCTCTTCCCCTTCATTTTGGCGAGTGAATTCAAGAGGGTCACCTAGGGTTTTACTCGAATCCCCCTCTACTTGGATTGTTGGGCTCAGATTGATTTCTATTGGTAAGATTCTTCCTCCATCTCCCATATTCAAAATTTTCTTAATCCTCCGTGAAATTGTTTGTCTCCAAAATTATGTATACTTGTGTTTCATGATTTTTGCCCTCTTATAAACGCTTAATTGTGGTTTGTTCTTGATTTCCGGCGCCGCTCCTCAAACACAATTGATGAGATCTCCCCAAAGCCCTCTCAGATTTAGGGTTTCTGTAACCTAAGCGCCGTCAAGTCTCCGTTTCTGCGTGGTAATCTCTTCTCCCCTCACTTTTGAGGGAGGTAAATCGTCAAACTCTCTCGTGCTTTAGGTTTTGTAAAATAATTATTTGTGCTAGCGTTGTGCATCTTGCTAGGTGACTAGGTCAAATATCAATTTCATTGTTCTCAATCAAGTTTGAAATTAGATTGTTAATTTTGCTTACGTCATTTATCCGTCGCCGTCAGTTTCAACTTATTTAAGGGAAGTAGAAATCTCACTCTTGCAAACATTGGGCTTTAATTAATGCTTTTGTCCCTATGATTATATGACTCACTCTTGAATGCTTGTTTTGTCAACAAAATTTAGATCTTGAATTCCTAAATTGACAAGTTAGTGGTTTAAAATTTTAACGTGTTCGGAATAGCATGAGTTCGTGATCGTGAATGATTTTTATTTGAATATTCACCTAGATGAATGAATTTCTCATTTGATGAATAATTTGAAGAATGTTAGATTGTTGAGGATGAGAAGCATTATCATGATAATAATTGTAACGAATTTTGGCTAGTAAATATATGATTGGTGTTTTTATGTCATACTCGTAACGTACATATTTTACTTGGAAGATATTTGTGTCAAAAAAATATTTAATCTAGATGAGTACTTGACATCCCAGAATTGATGCATCTCAACTTACCTCTGCAATTTATTTGAAAAAAATTTGTTAATGAAACCACTAACCTCTCGAACTCATGACGTTCAAAACTCACTATCTAATTTTGGGTGTCATCGGATCTTTGTTTTTTATGCATGTTTGGTCGCAAGACTTGGGTAACGATTATTTCATGACTTTAATTCTTCCCTTTGATGCAAATTCGTTCCTACCAGAATCACAATCTATGAATCATTTAATTCATTAATGTCATAAGCAATCATTAAAAGTAGTGTTTAATTGATGTAACACCTTGACATGAGTTTTCGTTTGTTTTTGTAACAGAAGTAAATAAATGTCCATAACAAACACAAATTTTCTAATAAGCCTTGTGTCTGAACTTGAATATGTATCATGTGCATCAAATAAAGATAATTACATTTTCATTGATTACAGCTTATGTCATTACTTGAGTAATCTATGTTATACTTCGAAGTAGTCTAATAATTCTAGTTATTATTGTTTGACTCGCTTACTTGTCTGTCGTACTAACTCTGCTTCATGAAAATTAGTACTCGTACATTTATGATTTTGCTTCTCGTACTTTATTTTTACTTTGCTCAAATTCTGTTTCAATGTTCTAAGACTTTTTCTTTCTTCTTTTGAAATTTATCTTAGCGTCCGTGCCTGCGCCGCCAGCTTCCCGAGCCAAATCTGTGTCAAGCTCCAGCTTCTAGATATTTATCTTCTCGCTATGTTAGGTTCTATGAATTTTATTTTTTTTACAGTCGGATATTTCTTTTATGTAATAATTATGATCAGTCATAATCTGTCATCATTGAACAATTGTTAGGCTAAATAATATATGTACTAGAATTTAACATTATTTGCATGTTCATTTCTCTGAGTTTATCATTGCATAAAATTTGTATCTGAACTTGCATCATGAGTTTTTATTAAAATACATGTGCATTTATTTCTCAATGCCATATTTTAAAGCTTTTGCATAAAAAATCTATTTTACTCAAAAATAATTATTTTAAAACTAATTATCAGTATCTCAGCTTCCGCCTAATAGGCATGAATTTTTTCCCGCCCATGCTCATGACATCGCGACCCGTCTGAAGCGCACTCTGATCTTTTCTTTAGACGGGTCGTGACAGTTAGTATCGGAGTCATGTTAGGCTTCTAAAGATAAAGTATTTTATAATTATCCCATATTTTGAATTTCATTGTATAAATTTATATAAATATGTATGCACGTGAATATTAAGGAGTTATGGGACAGCTTAACATTTGTGTACATATAAATTTCCACTATGATATACACCGTTTGCGAATATTAAATGGATATGGACAGTTTAATATTTTCAAGTGTGATGACATTAATATCATAATATGCATGACATGTTAAGCAAAATGGGCACTTAATATGGCATGTGTACCCATTCATTTGCATTCATATCATAAATCACTGCACAAGTGTCAAGTTAAAGACAATAATAATGATTATACATGCATGGATGAAGTCGTGAGGAGATTCGGCTGCCGGCTGACGACGGTTGGCGCGACGGCAGATCCAGTGTACGGATCGCGCGCATGGTGGTTTTGGCAGTTGGCGCGTGGATCGCGCGTGCGGATCGTGAGTGCGGTATTTTCTCCGTAGCCTCACAGTAAGTTGGTGGGGGATATGGGAATTCTGGTTATTTGCAGCCTAGAATTCCTATAAATTGAGAGACCCCATCAAACATATATACATATTGATATATATATGTATATATATATGTATATGTATATATATATATTCTATATTAAAAGGGAAAAAACATCCTTTGATTAAACATTAAACTTTCTAATTTTACCACCTCTATTTTACAAAAAATTCAATCTCATTAATTAATGTGTATTTTTAATTATAAAATATGTGCTCGCGTATAAACAAAATCCCTTACCTACAATAAAAATGTGCTCTCCCCGCCGCTCACAACCCCCTATGCATAAGAAAAAAATGAGCGACGGGTAAAGTATAGCGTTCAGGGGTTTGCAAGCGGCGGGAGCGTCGTCATGTCAGGGCATTGTCGTGGCTGAAGTACTGTCGTGCGGGGCATTGGGACCTACCCCGTGCACTGTCACGATCGGGGTACTGTCGCAGTTGGTAGTAGGGGCGGAACCCGTGTCTGTCACTCGTGTGTGTGTGTGTACATACATACATATATATATATATATATATATATATGCATGTATGTAATTCTCACCTAGTCATCAAGAAAATAGTAGAACTCCATATATGCAAGATGTTGGGTTTATTCATTCCAGCAGCGGGATCAGTAGGACGAAGAGACCAAACTTTAGTCCAACACATTCTAAAATATGTTTTTGATCGCGTAGGATTACATTTAAAGTAATAGAAGAAAGCAGCTAACCTTCTTGGACCTCTCTATAGCTTGATCAGTTTCATTCATCATTCTATCTCCAGTATCCATTAGTTGTTGGTTGTTCATAGCTGTGAAAGACGGTACTTCATAAAATTATCATCATCGTCATTAGCATTATGCAACTATTTGATAACAGTCATATGAATCCTTATTCTCCATAGGTAATATTTTCAAAGGAATGCACATTTTAGCTTTGTTTATGAACTACGTAAATTACTTAAAAGATCCAAGGAATACATAGATCTTTGTGTGAGTACTAACCATTTGAATTAAAATGATTTCCTTCAAAAGAGAATAACATAAAACTACTCTGCTTTTCTTTCATTAGATAGCAGAAAAGTGGGTGAAGGCAAACACCTACTTGAAAATGTATAGATTATACCTGTGCAAGACATAAACATCAACTATGCATCCAAAACTTTCACGAAAGAAAAGAAATTGTTGGGTAAGAAAAAAATTAAAAGAAGAAAATCAAGTAAAAATAAAATTTCTCTCCAAAATGAGAGAAGTGTGTGCATATGTGTGCGCAAGTCTCTCTCTCTCTCTCTCTTACTCAAACTGGAGAAGGCAAAAAACTATTATGTTGGTAAGCCGTTGATTAAATATCAAGTATTGAACTATTGTAAATATGTATTTAGCCTGGTCATGCCTTGCAACCGTCTCTCTAATGAAGTGAATTTTATCTCAACATGTCTAGTCTTTGCATTGAAAAGATGATTAGTTGTCATGTAAGTAGACCTATGTCATCACACCGTACTAAGAGTGGAAATTTCAGAAAACTGTCACAGGTGATTGTTATGTGGCGTGCTCGCGCCGTTTATCTTTACTTTCTGCGTCTTTTATTTCTGCGTATTTGACCCATTGTCTAAGCCTAAATGGGGGGCACAAATTGGAACCTATTTATATGTTATGTGTGAGACTTTTTAGGGGAAGAAAGAATTAAAAGTAAAAACTCTCTCTCTCTCTCATATTTCCCTCTCCCCTCTCTCGCCGACCTTATGGCACTCTTCCAATCTATGTTCGCGACTCAAACTGTCAAAATGGATGCCCTCAACGCACGTTTGGATGCCTTACAGGGCATGCCTTCTCCTGCGCCATTGCACACGGCCGATCTTCCGTCGGCAAGTCGCGTGGACTCCGCCATTCCTCTCGCCACTGACTACTCCGCCTACGACCGCACTATCCGCATGGACTTTCCAATCTACGAGGGCCGCGAGGACCCCCTCTCGTGGCTCACCCATTGCGATATTTTCTTCGCCAACCAACGCACGCTGGATGAAGAACGCGTAGGCACCGCCTCCTTCCACCTTCTTGGCCCCGCACAACTGTGGTTCACCCAACTTCTGCGGGAACACCCAAGCATTTCGTGGGCCGAATTCTCCAAGGCTTGCACCCTGAGGTTTGGTCCGGTTCTCCAGGGGAACCCACTCGGCGATCTGGTGAACCTCAAACAGGACGGGCCCATTGACGCCTATCTTGAGCACTTCCAGCTTCTTCTGTCGCGCACGTCGTCCGTCTTACCAGAGCAGCAAGTTCCTCTCTTCACCGCAGGCCTTCACGAGCGTTTGCGTTGGGATGTGGAGTTCCTCCTGCCACCTAACCTCAACACGGCGATGAGTCTCGCCAGGGATTGTGAACAACGCCTGTTTTAGACCGTCCGCCTTTGGGCCGTCGGGACTCTTCGGGAGCTTACCCTCTTGCCAACTTGCGTGACACGACTCCATTCCAGGATGCGCCACCGCGGTCTACTGTACGCCGCCATTTGTCCCGCCCCGAGATGTCCGAACGTCGCGAGAAGGGTCTATGCTACAATTGTGATGATCTGTATACGCCGGGACACAGATGCAAACGCCTATTTTGGCTGGAAGTCGATGACCCACCCCTGGATGACACGACAGGTAGAACCGATGCCACAATGTCTTTCGATCCAGCTTGAGGGCAAGCTATCTTCGAACGGGGGCGGTGATGTTATGTGGCGTGCTCGCGCCGTTTATCTTTACTTTATGCGTCTTTTATTTCTGTGTATCTGACCCATTGTCTAAGCCTAAATGGGGGGCACAAATTGGAACCTATTTATATGTTATGTGTGAGACTTTTTAGGGGAAGGAAAATTAAAAGTAAAAACTTTCTCTCTCTCATATTTCCCTCTCCCCTCTCTCTCTCTCTAAGTCACGGAAGAAAAATCCCGTGTATGCCCTAACTGCACTTCGCCAGCCGCCGCTCTCCCTCTATCGTGAGTCTCCCGCGCCCACTCGACACCGACGCTCGACCCGGCAACCATAGCTCCTCCTCCGACCACCCGATCTAAGGGGAAGGGCCATAACAGTGGTGTAGGGCCCACCTCATGCAGACACGGGCACAAGAACTGAACGGATTTATCCAAACCTAACAAATCTATAAGCATGTGATCTTGCATGAATATAAACAGGAAATTATAAATTTTGGATCCACTAAATCCTCGATACGTAAGAAAGTGCTTAGTTTGTGAAACCAAGCTCTATGAGTTTATTTCAATCTACTACTACAAATGTGTTAAGACACAACAAAATTATAAGACATGTGAAATATAAAGATAACATGACACTCAATCCTTGAGCAGCTTCGTGCATCACTGATACATCGGATAACAATGTGAGTCCATAACATCATCATTCTAGTTGGAATCCATCTTGTTCCCGTGTCAGATAACAATGCGTGTGGCGAGCGTTCCCCGCTAAGGCCTTTGCCAGAAAATTATGGAAGATAACGTGATTCCTATCTCAAATGATAGCTCCAATTGATAGCTCGCTTCATCAATTCGTTGTATCACACAAAAGGTCCTGTAGTATTTGGGACCCAATTTGGTGTATAGGGTCTTGGTGGCCAATATTTGGTGGTAAGGATGGCATTTCAACCATACCTAATCATGTATGACAAAGGAGAGCTTGCGGTGGCCGCGGTTGTATGTGATCTCCATTCGTACATGAGCATGGAAGAGGTGCTCCCGAGTGATCATCGGGACAAGGTCGCGGTCAACATCCTCGATGTGGGGAGTGTCACCACTACATGACAACAGTCAAGAAGGATCCCTCCTATATATATGAATCGGGATGGTGTACTCTGCAGGGCAGTGTGGTAAGACGTGTTATAGAAGTACTCCACACGTGGAAGTCAATGAACTCAGTCCTTAGGGAGATCCCATATGATGCAGCATAAGTACATCTCCATAGTGCGGTTGACCGCATCGGTTTGCCCATCCGACTATGGGTGATATGCTAAGGAAAAGGCAAGCTTGGTGTCGCTAAAAGTGAACAGCTCCTCCTGGAACCGGCCGGTGAATTGTTATTGGTTAATCCATATCATGTTGATATCTCATCGGAGACGATAGCCTGAGGTGGAGATAACGTTGGGAAGATACTATGGAGCCGAACTTGTGCCTGCCTAAGTAGAGTGTGCTAAGGGAAGAGTGAGGGAAATTATAATCGCATTCAAAGGACAAGAAATAGATTAGATATTTGCTTCCCTTCATTCAAACATCCCTATACATTTAAATAGGCATACATGACAATAATGATTCCTAACAACTCTTAGCAACTAACAACATCTTAATGACTCATCACTTAATTAATACATAAAAAGACAATTTGAAATAATCATAAACACAATTGACAGGAAAATAACTTAGGGTTCATTCGGCGCGCAGGAATTTGGAATTGGCTTTGAATTCCAGAAAGTCAATTCCGTTGTCGGCGTGTTAGAATTTAGCGGGTATTGACTTTATACTAAAAGTTTAAAACCAAAAAACTTACCAATTGTCGTCGGTTGTACGGGATTTTGCTCACCCCCGACTGATCCCGGGAAAGCATCTCCTTGTCAAGGGTTTTTTTTCAATCACGTCAATGAGGAGTTACAGGGATCACAAGGCGAATCTCATGGTGGCAAAGAGGAGTTACGACCATGGAGAAGAGGAGCGTCAGGGAATTCACGGCAGTGGATCTCAATCGACAAATTTCTTCCACCACCTTCTTTTGCGGCCAGGTTCATTCGAACCCGATAATCTCAATGCTCATCTTCACCACCCAGTTCCATCATCTGGATTTGTTTTTTTATGTTTGCAATCTTTGTGTATTATAAATGTTGATTCACTCATACACTTCACTACTGGGCTAGATTTTGTAATTTATTCATAGCCATGGAGGTAGAAAGAGATTTTTTTTTCTCTGAATCCTAACTATTCTCCATCCATGGAGGTAGAAAGAGATTTTGATATTTAGGACTAGAGGTTACTTTTCCCTCCAACCAAATTATTTTGATAATTTGATTCCAGAGAGACAATTTCATTGTGCAACTGAACAAATTTTATGTATCAATTTCAATTATATTCATTGAATTCCATCCTGCAGCCGAATAATAGAATTGGTTTTTTGCACAAAGCCAATTTCAGAAAATGAAATCATGCATGTTGAACGGACCCTTAAAGATAACTAGGCATGAAGCCCATAACATCACGCTCGCCTTCTAAAATGAGTTTGTCCTCGAACTCATAAGCATATCAAGTTCTTGTGTCAGATTCACACAATGCCCTCTCCATCGGAGTCATTGATGTCAAGGCAGAACAGTCATTTGCAGTAATGACAGTGAGCACAGTGCAACAGTCAAACATTTATGTACGAGACAGACATCAAATTCGTCGGGGTTGGTTATGTTGGGTTTCTATGAGAGACACACCACATGTGCGCAGCGGAATAAGGAATCAAGAAAACCCAAAGAGAAATGGATCTTGCGATGAACATTGATCAAGAAGTAAAAACAACTTTACATAAAAGTATACCTTCGCGGGATTGAGTCACCACTCAACCAAGGTGCTCCAAGAAAATCCGACGAACACTTGCGGCTGGAGTTCCGAGCGTAGAAGTATATCAATGCCTCTATGGGTATCCACACGAGCAAGAAGAACTCTTAGAGTCTTGTCACACAAGATTGAGGTTGGAAGAAGGAATGTCTTGAACGTCTCCACGGATTGCTAGATCCGTTAAAGGAGAGCCGGCGGAGACAAGGACGAAGCTTAGGAAACACTTTCCCAGCGACGGCAACGGATCGGAATGGTCGGCGGCACGGAGTAGCGGATGCGCCTTCTAGGGTGCGGAATAGTTCTATCGGGAAGAAGAAGTCGACACACTCTCGATCTGGATCGATTAGGTCAAGCCCACCGAGATAACATTTATCTCATCTATTTATACTCGAAGACCGAAACAGTCGTTACCCGCAGACCAGACCGAAATCGGACTTAAAGAATCAAACCAGAGTTAACAGCATTCGTCGAGATGACACGTGTATATACGACAAATCAAGGATTCATTTGTTAAGACAATACGAGAATACTCGACGAATTCCGACAGATCAATTTGTCTAAACATCAAGAGAATACTCGACGAATTCAAGTCCAATTCATCGAAACATTAAGAGAATACTCGACGAATCCAAGTCCAATTCGCTGAAATGTCAAGAGACCTCTCGACGAATTCAGACAGATTCCTCGAAATATCAAGATACCTTTCGACGAATTACCCTTGAGTCTTTTGACAACTAACCTGGTCATCTATATTCACAATATAGGTCTCGGGCTGAAAAACCTTCCAATCCAAAATGTCATAAGCTTGTTCTTTCACTCATATCACATATGAGCAATGTCAATACAAACCTTTCCATCTTCTCCAATACTCTTATGTGCGACCTCACAGGCTCATATTGCGCTGCCAGTGAGAGTACATGTTTGACCACTTCTAGATCACAATGGTAACACTAACAGGTTGCCCTTAATTCTTTCGGCATAATTCCCTGAAGGCACCTATCATTGTATAGTCAATATGATCCTGATGTAGTCGATGTTTGCACAGTCTATCCAAACTCACAGTTGTAACTAAATCTCTTGGCACAACAAACTTGATGACTAGTCGCAGTCGTTCGTGAAGCAGTCGTAAACTCAGGTTGTACCGACGTAACATGAGCTAGGAGACATGAAATTGTTCCAGATATGCGTCTACAGATTAAGTTTGTCGTAATGTGGTTAGCACACCAAAAAGATTGCTTTGGAGGGAGAATTGAATCATTGCAGAACCCTTTAAATTCTTCTCAAGACAACCCTGATTTTTCGATTTGCAAACGAGCAAACCAAAGTTGTGTTAAACTTATAAGGTGGAAGGACGTCAAAGCTATTAGTGTCTACTGGTGATCAAAAAAGTACTCACCTGGTGAGCCAACCAAATGAATCTTCCATCCCATCATAGGATGGGAATTCCAACTTGGTTCAGTGGGAAGCAATATTAGTTCCATGGTGTACATAGCTCAGGGAATCAATGCATATAAAGAGTGGCAGTGGTTCCTAGCTACTACTAGCGTGATTACGTACTATAGCAGTAATGGCTTAGATGGTTGGTGTGAGCCTAATGGTCTTGTTGGAGAGTGCGGCAAGGGCAATTGTTGTACTTCAGTTTCTTAGTGACGTATTTCAGTGGCGGCTTGTGTTGTCATAAAAATGCACATAATGTTCAAAAACTAACTCATTTGGTCTGTAGAATCCCTCATATTGTTGATACTGGTAGAAAACACAGCAGAACACCACCGCTCCCTTTTTTAATAATTAATTACGAAAAATATATTTTTCTATTAAAATAGAATTAATTAAATAAATGATTAAGAAATAATCAAACAATTATTAATTTGCTCTTATTATTAATTAGTTACTCGCTTAGGTAAGTAATTAATAGTAGATAGAAAAGAAGAAAGGGGCAGAACTAGGACTAAAAGGAGGTGTGGGGCTCAATATGACAGAGTCGTGCAGCTCAAAAAAATGGCGTGTGTGGCTGCATGGAGAACTTGCAAAGCTCGAAAAGGACTAAGGCATGCTCGATGGGGAAGGAAAACAAGTAATGGAAGGCTCTACCTGCGGCGTGGGGTTCAATCATGGAGCATGGTTAGCCATGAGATTTGCGATGGGCTGTTTCGATTAGGACAACGATTTTTTAATGGGGCACACACGTCAATGTTGAAGACGATGAAGGAGCGTGGATCAATGATGAAAATGAAGGGACGCATCTTGAGTTTCATTTTCAGATGTATTGTCCGGCAAAGCTTGAAGATGGAAAAAGTGAGGTGATGATATCTCTCTACGTTCTAATAAGATGGATTGCTACTTGTTGATATCACCACCATTAAAATTACATATCAAATTCTGACCACTTAATTTCTAACCAACTCTTCAAATTAGTCAGTTTATCAGCAAGTATGAGCCTAGCACAGGGATCAATGAAGAAAACACAAAATTCATCTGTATTTTAAAAAATCAAGTTACTGGCACAGGTATTACTTAAATGAGATTGATGCGAACATTCTACATTTATTTCTTTCAATCTATAGAAAACTAAGGATTTGTCTGTAAACAGCTTAATCTTTTCAGCTTTTCCAGACATCACTTTCAAAAACAGTTTCATTTGGCACTTTTCTGTTGTTGCCCATAAGCAACATTATGGTGGCAAATTGTGCAAACATGCCCAAAAAAGCTGTCCAACATTTTCATCCAAAGAACACCTACCAAATTTCTATCATCCTATCCTACCACAAAGCTAGTAAAAGCTTAACCAAATGAGGACCTAATAGGACATCCTAAAGCAGATTAAACTCTGTACAGCTTTATCCTAAATGATCTTCTTTATAAAATACAGATCAAAATCAAACACAAAATATGAGAAGAAAATCATACATGAAGCCAAGAAAACGTTCTCTTCACCAGGCCCATTCCCAACTTCAGCTCTATCAAAAAGTTCGGAACGCTTATTTCCAAGACTACCTGCATACCTATAGTTCCATGCACAAGCACATTAATACATATACTAGAACAGCAAAAAAAAAAAATATTTTTAAAAAGAATCAGTTATTCCCAAACTACGAGAAGATAAAAGAACAAATAAATCAGAAAAGGAAACACATTAATACAAGATGTTTATTACAAAAACAAAAGTCTAGTAATCATCAATCCAATCACAGAAACATAGGCTTCATTTGGGAGAGTGGCTGCGACTGTGAAAGGAGTTGCTGTAAATGAAGGTTTGCAAATGAAGCTGTTGGAAACTGGTTGTTAGAAATGAAAATTTGTTTGGATAGTCTGTGTTTGCAGAGCTGTTCAGAACAAAAAATCATTTGGCAAAACAGTGGTTGCGATTAATTTTATATTTATATAGAGAGAGTGAGAGATACGCAATTATATTTTTTTTAAGTTATTGAAAATAATATATATTACAAACAACGGTTTGCTCAGCCCTCGGTTGAGGCCGCCGTCAGCGGCCTATCCGGAGCCCACCGACGGGGTCGCAGGACACCGACGAACCCGCCGGGGGTAGTCCAGCGGGGCTCCGACAGGGCCACCGCCGGCGGTGGCCCTGCCGGATCGCCGTTGGGATACCCCGACGAGTTCTCCGGGCCCCAGCTAACCTGGCGGTGGGCTCCGGGCAGGCTGTCAGCGGCAACCCAAAAAAATTCTTCTGAGCCGGCGGTTCTTGCGCGGGACACGGGAGGGCGATGGCGGAATTCCCAAAAAAAATTCTGAAAACGTCATCGATTGGAGGTCGGGGTAGCGGGTTGCTAACGGGGGAATTCCTAAAGGAGCTAAACACGTGCGATTGGAAAGGGAGGCGGAAAATCAAATGAATTTAAGCAGCCATGTTTCGTTTAGGGTAAATGCACCAGAACCAAAAGCTTTACTAAAAGAAGCCTTAATGGCCATATTTGTGCTATAATCACAGTAGAAGTAAGATTGAAACTTGTTAACGAAGCTCGACAAAAACTTCTACAATCCCAGTATTAAAGTTCTGAAAGTGTAACTTCCCAAAAGAGCTAATTATAAATTTTGTAAAGCTTTACTACTGAGTGATAATGATTGTAGGCAGGTGTTCCTTATAGTTGTCTAAGCCTGGCCAAAAATTACTTTTAAAAACATCATAAGAACTATTAACAAAGATCTGCTATTGCAAATTTGCACAAACCAACTCAAAAAAGGCATGGTTGGGATTATGTTACAATAAACGTTTAAGATCCTTTGTTCGTCAATATTCTCTAGACTTCCAGAGAGAGATTTTCGACAAAAGTGCCAATGATGAAAAAGACCATATTATAATTCACTGTTCATGAAAAAAAATCATAAAGCTCACTGCATTACATAAACATTCAGGCACTCAATTTTAAATTACTCATCTTGCATTATTTTTTCTGACCAGAGAATTAAGTGGAAGGAATAACATATCAATGTTAATATGGAGAAACTGGAGAAGCACGGCAAATCAAGCTGGCTAAGCATGTTGACGAGATGTAAAAGAATGTATGCTTGCAAGAAAGTACAAAGGCCAAATTTAGACAAAAACCACCATACATATTCATGAATAAATCAAAACAAACTAATATGAAAGTGTGGGAATACTTAAATTTCACCAATAAAATTACAATCACTAACATAGATTAGAGCAATATAAAATGTGGAAAACAACAAATAGAATAAAGATCTAACCTATAGAAAGTGATGCGGAGCATATATGAGGACTTGCAGTGGATGACGAGTTTTGGGCCCGTTCGGGGCCAATTGGCGACTTTCCATATATGGTGTGCCCGGATCGACGATTGGACTCCGCAGATGTATCCGGATTCGCGTTGCAAATCGATTTTATATATTATCTCATTAGTTTGCATTGTATTTTGATGTATTTGGGTGGCCCCACCTCCGGCCAATCATAGTGGTCGAAGGTGGGATGCCCTAGCTTTTCTTTTGTTATAATAGATAGGTAGTGGGCTGGTTTTAGGTATTACAGAATTTGGAGATTTGTATTCCCGGATTCCCGCGATCCCGTCACGGTGCCGACTCCGTGGAACCCTAAGTGACGGTTCCTAGGTTGGTATCTTCCTTCCAAAACCTTCCCCTAACTCTAGCCCTCTTTCCCCCCTCTCAAATCCACTCCTACAGCTCCCAAATCAGCCGCCAAATGGCTGCCCAGAGACAGTCGTTTTCTACCCAATTCTACAATTCATAAATGAAATAAATTGTTTATAACCTATAGTTGCCCACTCCCGTGAAACCTGCCCCCTCCTTCTGCATTTGCCGCCCTCTATTTCCGCTCCCAGCAAACCGCCTAACCATAGGTGACGACTCCTAGGCTTGTATCTCCCTCCCCAAGATACCCCCTAACTCTATCCCTCATTCTCCCCCTCCAAAACCCCTTGTCGCAGCCTCTACAACCTCCCAAAAACAACCCACAGATGGTTGTCCAGAAAATTACTTTTTCTATTGATTTATATTGTTGAAAAATTAAATTTATTGTTTACTTCATATAATTTTCCTCATCCCCTCCAAAGCCACCGGCCGGCCTCCCAAATCCAATGGTTGCCTCCCATGTTACTCTCTCAGCCGCACCACCCAGGCAAGCCACTCCACCGCCAATCGCCTAATACCCACCCAGCAAGCCGTTAGGCCCTCTCCTCCCATACGCCCCCTTCAAAGATCCCCTCCTCCTCCCAGCAGCACCGCAGCACCCTCTTCCCCTTATACATCCACCGTCTCCACCCCCCCCCCCCCCCAACCCCAAATCCGAACCCTAGTCGCCAGCCCTTTCTCTCCGCAGAACCACCTTCCAAAATCCTTCCCTTATCCGGATCAGTCTAGATCTGGAATTTTTCCCTCGAATCTGACCTCATATTGTCGGTTCTACCCTTCCCCGCCCAGATCTATACCTACGTGACCGGATCCGTCCATTTTCGGCCTGATCCATCCATCCACCTCCAAGGATAGCCAACTACATTGATTTCCACGCCGCCGGTTCCACATTCGATCGTCGTCCCACGCATCCGGCTCTGGATTTTTCAGTGTCTTGGTCAGCCCACTACTTGGAGAGTCTTCATTGTACTGGATTATTATTTTCAACATATTTATATTGGATTGGATCTTATGCGTATTGTGGATCTTTTGTATGGTAGTCGTTTGTTAAATAATTATCGTGATTTACAGGATTTATTCGTGCGCTCTTGCTTTGGCCCTCCACGCAGAGGAAAGCCTAAGCTTGTTTTCTCCCTAATAGAATATTGTCTTGTATCAAATTATCTATGTGGGACGTTAAATTTATTGTCTAACTGTGGCTTAATCCGTCGGGCTTTCATAGCATGTAGTAGGTCGTCGTTAATCCACCTCCTATAAATTCCTCATGCGTCAATTGATATCAGATTCAGGTTACGTACTCTCTTGATACGTGGTCGTAGAGTCTATAGGTTCGCCATGTATACGTATCACAATTATTCTTCTCCTCAATTTGGAGGTTTTGAGTCCACTTACACTCACATCCATAGAGCCCCGTCAGAAAGATCATCACGTTACTACGACGATTATTCTTGATCGCAGCACACCACCGTCAGAGATCGTGTTGACCGACCGACACGACCCCACTACACTAGAGACGATCAATATAATGATTGTCGTCGTTCATATCATTGCGTGCGAGCGGATCGTGTTGATCCTTCGGCACGACTCAATTACCTTAGGGACGATTATTATGAGTATCGTCGCTTTGAGATAGATCTTTAGAGACAGTTTTGTACTACAGTAGCGATCTCGCCGCCCCAGATTTCGGGGCCCAAATCGAGGGCCAAGACGGCTCTAAATCAAAAAGTGATCAACATGAAAGTTGTTCGGATCGTCGAGATCTACAACTTTCATGTTGATCACTTTTCGATTTGGAGCCTCCTTGCCCCTTGACGGTGCGCATGTACGCCCGCACTTGATACTTCCCCATATATATATGTATGTATGTATATATATGTATGTATATATATATATATATATGTGTGTATATATATATGTATGTATGTATATATATATGTATGTATGTGTTAGAAAAGCCTTAGTAAGGGCTCATTTTTCTCTCTTTTCTCTCTCTTTGTATTTGTCTCACATTTTGGATTGGGATTTCTCTTCTTCCTCTCTTCCTATATAAATGTATTCATACTTGTAGCTTACGATTCAAGAAGTATATACAAGGTTTGAGCCCTCTCTTTTCATGGTATCAGAGGCACCGATCTCCTCCTTGGGTGTTCGGTCATCTGTTCGCGGCTACTCCCGGTCTGCCTTTTTCTAGCCGCTTCTGTCTTTTTCTTCCTTGGGTGTGCGGTCTGTTTTTTTTCTGACCGGCCTCCTATTCGCGGCTACTCGCAGTATCGAGTGGCCTGTCTTTTTCTAGCTGTTGTCTCCTTTGCTCTGTTTCCCTCGTGGCTTCCACTTCTCCTCCTCCTCCCTTTTATAAACCTTTCTCACACGTGGGGTCCACCCTCTCTTGCTTCTTTCTCTGACCGCCCGGTCTCCCTTGTTATCCGTGCGGCCTCTCTCCCTTGCTATCCGTGTGGCCTCTCTCTCCCTTGCTATCCGCGCGGCCTCTCTCTTCCGGCTTGTCGCGACCTCTCTAAAGTCGTCGCGGTCTCTCCCTTCTAGTCGTATGTTGCGCCTCTTGATCACTGCGGTTTCTTCCACTTTTCTATTTCTCGCTTCAGTCCGCATCTAGTTCGTGGCATCTCTCCTTGCCGCTAGTGGACTCACCTTGACCGTGTGGACTCCTCTTATAACCTCTTCATCGCTAGTCGTTGAGACCTGTCTTGTCACTAGCGGTCTCTCCTCTTCCCTTGGCCGCCTCCTGGTCGTGACGTTCCTTATCGCTGGTAGATTCACCTTGACCGTGCGAATTTCTCCTCTAACTGCGTCCCGCTAGTCGCTGCGATCTGTCTTGTCGTTAGCGGCCTCTCCTCTTCCCTTAGCCGCATCCTGGTCACGACTTTCCTTGTCGCTGGTGTGTCCGCTGTGACCATGCGACTACTTCCTCTGCCGACTTCTCTCTCTTCGGCCTCTTCTCCTTCAAGCTGCCCGGCCTTCTTTGCCAAGCCGCCCGGCTTCTCTTGCATAAGTCGGCCGATCCAAACCTTGCTGGCCACCCAGTTTCTCTTGCTAGAATCCCGGCCTCTTCTGTTAGCCGCATGGCTTCCGATGCATCCGCTGCTACTTCTGCTCCGCCAGCCCGTGCGGCTGCTACGGCTTCCGAACTCTGTGATGAGCTACGAATTACTACCATCTCTCTGACTGGGAAACAACATTTTGTCGAATGGGTTCACTCTGTTCGACGTGTTCTGCAGACGAAGGGTCTTCTTCACCACTTGACCCGAGCTACCCCCGATGCTCCCTCCGATGACTGGCTTCGCGATGATGGACGGGTCCAGTCTTGGCTCCTCAATTCTATGGACACCGAGCCCTACAGGATGGCCATGTATCACGACACGGCCAAGGCCATGTGGGAGGAGCTCCACTCTTTTTACTTTGGGCACAACAGTCTTCAGCACTTATATGATATTCTCTCCGACCTTCAGAACCTTGTTCTCGGTGCTCCCGGCGATATGATCACTTTCGTTGCCCAGGCAAAGACTCTGGCCGAGGCTTGGATTCAACATCGGCCTCTCACTACTGATCTAGCTACTCAACGGGCCAAGAAAGAGGTTGTCACCATCGCGATGATGATGTCCCGTGTTCCTCCCCACCTGCATAGTGTTCGGGCCCAGATCCTTTCTTCCACGACGACTCCTTCACTGTCTGATGTCTGCTCCATGCTGCTTCGAGTTACGCCTCCTACTGAGGCTCCTCCCGGATTTGCACCTGCTCTTCTTCAACAGCCTCTCCTTCTGACCCCCCCCCCCCTCCTGCTCGTGGATCTTCCACTCGAGGGGGCCGACCTCTGTCTCGGGGACGAGGACGTGGTGGTCGTTCGTCTATGAAATGCACATATTGTGGCCAGGGTGGTTATCTTGAGGCAACTTGTTACAGCAAGCATGGGTTCCCTCCCCACCTCGCTGCTACTTCCTCTGCTGCTCCTGCTCCCACTGGGGCTTTTGCACAGGATCCGGCGTCCACTACCCGCCAAGATATCGATGAACTCCGCACCCAACTCCATCAGCTACAGGGTGCCCTCGGCCGCTCCTCCAGCTCGGTTGCGTCGTTCTCTGCGAAAGGTATAACCTGTCTCTCTCCTAGCCCCTACTGGGTCGTCGATTCCGGCGCTACTCACCATATTACCTCCCAGAAGCCCTCCCAGTATCTCTAGACGGCTCATTCTCCATGTATCACTGTGGTCAATGGTGATACCCTGCCGGTCTCTGGCGCTGCTGCTCTCCGGCTTACCTCGGCCCTTTCTCTTTCCTCGGTTCTTCACGTTTCGGGGTCTCTTTTCAATTTATTTTTTGTTAGTCGCCTGACGCACGACCTTGATTGTTGTATAACCTTTTCTCCTTCTTCTTTTCTTATGCAAGATCGTCGCACCCGGAGTATCATTGGTAAGGGTAGTTGTTGAATGGGCTCTACATCTTGGATATCTCACCCACTCTTCTCTCCGCCGTCTCAACTGTCGATTGGCATCGCCTCCTTGGGCATGCTCCCCTTCTGATTCTCAAGCGGGCTCTTCCTGATATTCCTTTACGGGAGTTCTCTTGTGAATCGTGTATCTATGGCAAACAGCATCGTTCTACTTTCCCCCCTACTTGTACCAGGAGTAGTACTCCTTTATCTCTAGTTCATTCTGATGTATGGGACCCTTATAAAGTCTCTAGTATCTTTGGATTTCGCTATTTTGTAACATTTATTGATGATTACTCGCGCACTACATGGCTATATTTACTGCATGATCGTACTGAACTTACATCTGTATTTCGTGCCTTTTTAACTGAGATGCGTACGCAGTTCGCCACCCACCTCAAAATCATCTGCACTGATAATGCTCGCGAGTATACGGGTCGCACCTTCTCCAATCTCTGCACCGAATTTGGCGTCATCCATCAAACTTCGTGTGTGTATACCCCTCAGCAAAACGGGGTGGCTAAACGGAAGAATCGTCATCTACTCGATGTTGCTCGGTCCCTCATGTTTCAAATGAAGGTTCCGATCGAATATTGGAATTTTATTGTCTCCACAGCCTGTCATCTCATCAACCGCCTACCCTCGTCTGTTCTTGACTTTGCCTCACCTATCCAACTCCTCTATCCTTCCACCAACCCCACCTCTCTCACTCCGCAGGTCTTCGAGTGTGTTTGTTATGTTCATCTTCTTGGCTCCCCTTCCGACAAACTTGCTCCTCGGGCGGAAAAATGTATGTTTGTTGGCTACTCCCGTACTCAAAAGGGGTATGTTTGCTACTCTCCTTCGGATGGCAAGCTAGTCGTCTCAGCGGATGTCACCTTCTGCAAAGACCAGCCCTTCCACTTACCCTCCCCCACTCCGTCCTCCTCTCCTCCTCTTCCCCGGCCTGCCGTACCTATCACGCTCTCTTTTCTACCATCTTCTTCCTCCTCTCTCCCTGCCCCCCTAAGGTTCTTTCGCTCGTTATCCGTGTCAACACTCGTCGCGGCTCCAAGGATGTTTCCCTGCACCAGCTCCCTGCTCCCAGCGACACCCCGGCAACGGCGGATCCGGCTCCCGCTTCTACAGCTCATCCCTTAGCCAACTATGTTTCTCTCCATCGGCTCATTCCACCTCTCTACGCCTTTGTCACCTCTCTTTCCTCTATTTTTATTCCTAACACTGTGCAAGAGGTGCTTCAACATCCGGGGTGGCGGGCGGTCATGAACGATGAAATGCGGGCTCTCTGAGCCAACAGGACCTGGGATCTGGTTCCTCTTCCGGCAGGTCAATCCTGTGTTAGCTGCAAGTGGGTCTTTGTTATTAAACATGCGGCGGATGGCACCGTTGAGCGTCTAAAGGCCCGCCTCGTGGCTCGGGGTTTTACTCAGCAACATGGCCTTGATTATGAGGAAACTTTCTCTCTAGTGGCCAAATTGAACACGGTCCACGTTCTTCTCTCCTTGGTTGTTCATCGTCATTAGCCTCCTTATCAGCTGGATATTAAAAACGCCTTCCTCAATGGCGACCTGCAGAAGACTGTTTATATGCATCAACCTCCCGGATTTGAGACCACGGGGGGAGTCTCGGGTTTGTCATCTTCGAAAATCTATTTATGGTCTCAAACAGTCCCCGCGCGCTTGGTTTGAAAAATTCAGCAAGGTTGTCGGCGATATTGGCTTCATTCGGAGCTCGGCTGATTTCTCTCTCTTCACCCGACACCGGTCAACCGGAACTGTGATCCTACTTGTATATGTTGACGATATCCTCATTACTGGCGATGATACTACAGGGATACACCATATCAAGCAACAGTTGAACTCCGCCTTTCAGACCAAAGATCTTGGCAACCTTCGGTATTTTCTTGGGCATGAGGTTGCACGACGCCCTGATGGTCTTGTGTTATCCCAAAGGAATTATTGTATGGGTCTCCTTCATGATGTCGGTTATTCTGGATGCAAACCTACAGATACTCTTATGGACGCTAATCACAAGCTCTCGGTCCACAGCTCTGACTCTGATAAGCTACTTACAAATCCGGAATACTATAGACGCTTGGTTGGGAAGCTGATCTATCCTACAGTTACTCGACCAGACATCTCTTTTGTCGTGGTAGTCGTGAGTCATTTTATGCATGCTCCTCGGACATCTCATCTTCAAGTTGTCGAGCGTATTCTTCGATATCTCAAGAACGCTCCAGGACAAGGACTTGTGTACAAGCCATCCACATCTCTATATCTTGTTGCGTACTCTGACGCTGACTATGCAAGATCCATTGATGATAGGCGTTCCACAACTGGTTTCTGTACCTACTTCGGTGGACATCTCATAACCTGGCATAGCAAGAAACAGACTGTGGTTGCTCGCACTTCTGCTGAAGCCGAGTATCGAGTTATGGTTGTTGTTGTTTCTGAGTTAACTTGGCTTGAGAACCTTCTGGGAGACTTGGGTGTTCGTCTCTCATCTCCGGCGACCCTATTTTGTGATAGTCAAGCAGCAATACATATTGCCAAGAATCCGGTCTTTCACGAATGCACAAAGCATATTGAAGTTGACTGCCACTTTATTTGGGAAAAAGTACAGCCATAGAAGATAGATTTGGAGCATGTTCCTGCTACAAACAAGTTGCTGACATACTGACTAAAGCTCTCACCCGGCCGCTATACTACCAGTTTTTATCCAAGCTTGGTGCCTACGACTTGTATGCTTCAGCTTGCGGGGGAGTGTTAGAAAAGCCTTAGTAAGGGCCCATTTTTCTCTCTTTTCTCTCTCTTTGTATTTGTCCCACATCTTGGATTGAGATTTTTCTTCTTCCTCTCTTCTTATATAAATGTATTCATACTTATAATTTACGATTCAAGAAGTATATACAAGGTTTGAGGCCTCTCTTTTCAGTATATATATATATATATACATACATATATATATACATATATATATGGGAGCCTAGTGTTAAATGAATCAATGAAATTTATTTTCCTCAACAGGCGGCTATTAGTATCGCTCATAACCATGTACAACATGACAGGACAAAGCATGTAAGGTTGACCGACACTTTATCAAAAATCACTTGATAAAATAACGGTGGTCACTCCTTTTGTTCATTTCAAAGATCAACTGGCTGATGTGTTTACCAAAAGCTTGGGATGTGATGTGTTCATCGATGATATGCAAAAGCTTGGGATGATCGACATCTTCCGTCCGATTTGAGGGGAGTTGTAATATATATTTAGTTTAATCCAAGTCGTCGTTATTTGTATTAATCCCGGATTTGGGTAGTTTAGTCTTTTTTCCCTTTTTTAGGTTTTCACTTACTCAAGTATATGTATGAGTAGAGCCTCTCTTGGATCAACTAACAAAAGGATTATTCTCTCCACTCATCTCTCTATTAACGGCATCATGTGTATAGGTTTTACAAAAGATTATTTTTCACATTATGTTTGGCTGTTTGCTAAAAACCTATATCTTCAGCCAATTCGACCTTCTTTAAACTTGATGGCTTGCTCCTAGTATATCTCATAATCTGTAAACCTCTACACATATCCTCCTCAAATAAGACATTTTCTATTGCATCAGCTTCTAACTCAAAAACAAAGCAGATTAAGGTTAGGGCTAATCTCAAGTCCTTTCACAGAAACTTTTTATCACTCCAGCCTCCATGATGTTCACGGCTCCATGGCATGCAGATAATTCAGCTTCAAGGACCCTTGACCTAGCAGAAAGACCTTAGTCAATTACTCCTGTAGTAATTTCAGAATAGCTCTGAACTTGAACTCAGCAAGCTGGAAGGAATCTAGATCAATCTCATAACCAGTGTTAATCTTGACATCCATTGCAAAGAACCAGCACGAGAATAAGAAAGAAAGAGAGAAAAGGCAAAAGGGTTTGAAAATTCAGGAAGGTGTAGGGACAGGAGACTTACGCTGAGTCCCTTCTATATACATTGAGACCAACAAAAAGATGTTCATAGAATGACTGTCGACGAATGTTGATTTCTTGGTCAACATTGTATTCCTTTAGAGAATGAAGAGAAATATTGAATGTTTATCGCCGAACTTCAATAGCAGGCAAGTTTTTTATATCTTTTAATCATTTTCCAGCATTATCTAACATACCTAAACCAAAAAGGAAATAGGAGTGTTTCACTTCATGAAGAGGTTTTGTTAAGTTATCAGTAGTCTGATCATATGTGGAAATATATTCAAGGGATGCATTTTTTCCATGTTATCTCTAATGAAATGATATTTTATATTTATATGTTTTTTCATGCTATATAATATTGGATTGGACCAATAGATATAGCACTGGTGTAATCACAAAAAATATGCAGTTTAAAGAAAATGTAATCATAATTCAGCAATTGATTTTGTATCCATAAAAGTAATGAACAACAACTCCCAGCTGAGATGTATTCAACTTCGGTTATGGATGTTGACACAAAATTTTACTTCTTACAAAACCAAGGCATTAGTCTTGATCCAAGGAATTGGTAAGTTCTCGTGGTATTATTCATATTCAATCTACATCCTGAAAATACTAAATTTTACGTCTTACTAAACCACGACATTGGCCTGATCCAAGGAATTGGTAAGTTCTCGTGGTGTTATTCATGTTCAATCTACATCATGTTCAATCTACATCCTGAAAATCTGCAACGGAATAGCAATTAGTTCAAAGTCAAACTACTCTCTAGATTACCATAAGTTAATGTATTTAAGAATTCACTTTACATGAGTAATGTGGGATTCTGTTACGACCCCGACACCAACCGAAGAGATCGAGGACGAGGCGAGATGGGGACGAGTGTACCACCGCCGCGGCAACATGGCCCAAGGAGGCAACGACTCTCTCTAGTTGGCGCGTTATTTTTATAAATATTTGCTTCGCAATTTCAAGTTATTTTATGTGAACAATTCCCGTGTTTAAGGCCCAACGGGGGGGGCCGCTATTTGGAACTCTTTATTTGGCTTAGCTGTGCTTGGAATAGGCATAATGAAAGTAATCTATTCCCTCACCTAATTTCTCTCTCCTTCTCATCCCCTCTTCAACTCTACCGACGCCCTAACCCGCTCCAGCCGCCGCCCCTACCGATCGCGTGTCGCCCGCGCTGGATCCCCGTCCCGAAGACCGTCGGATCACCCGCACATCCTCCGCAGCACATAACAAGTTGGTATCAGAGGATCGTCCTCACCTCCGCTCCGCTCCGCCGCGCCTCGCCTTGCCTAACCCGCGAGTATACCGCTTCTGCCGACACCCCCCATGGCCGATCGTGAAATGCTCCAGCAGATCCTGGAACGCCTCGACAGGATGGACGCACGTTACGCCGAGGATCGTGCCTCCGCCAAACCCCGGCAACACCCCCACGCCTCCAGCGACACCACTGAAGGCTCCTCGAGGCCTCGACCGGACGGCTCCCCTTTTCAGCGGTATGTCAAACTGGAGTTTCCGGCCTTCGACGGCCGTGAGGACCCGCTAGCTTGGCTCACCAAGTGCGAATCCTTCTTCGCGCATCAACGCACCACCGGCGAGGAGCGTCTTAGCCTCGCCTCCTTCCACCTCAACGGTGCCGCCCAGCTTTGGTTCGACCAGATTTAGCGCGAACGACCGGGCCTCCAGTGGGATGAGTTCAAAGCCGCGTCTACTCTTCGATTTGGTCCGGCGGCCCGCGGAAACTCCCTCGGCGACCTCATCGCTCTCCGGCAAACGGGCTCAATCGAGGACTACATCGATCGCTTCCAACTCCTCCTCGCTCGAGCGGTGACATGCCGCCTAGATCAGCAAGTTTCCATTTTCACCGCCGGCCTACACAAACGGCTCCGTTTGGATGTGGAGTTTCAAGAACCGACGGACCTCACCACCGCTATGAGCATCGCGCGCACATGTGAGCGCCGCATACTCCTAGACTGACACCAGCTGCTCCGATGGGATTACACCCCGCCGTTCCGCGGGGGAGGCCCAGCCAGCTCGGCCCCCGTCCCGCCCAAGAACGTGCCACCACCTCGACAGCCGTTTCGTCGCCGTCTCTCTAACGCCAAAATGGTCGAGCGCCGCGCCAAAGGGCTGTGTTTCAACTGCGAGGAACAATTCGGACCCGGTCACCGCTGCAAACAACTTTTCTCGATCGAGGTGGACGACCCTTCTGACGAAGATGGGGAGGATCCTAGCCCGGAGCCACCCGAGATATCCTTCAATGCCATCTCGGGGCCAGCGGGGGGCCACATGATGCAACTCCCTATCGACTTGGCCGGCCACTCACTTGCGACCCTATTGGACTCGGGCAGCACACACAATTTCATCTGTCGCAAGACCACGAGCCACTTGAACCTGCCGACCCTCGCAAGGCCCCGCCTCCAAGTTTTCGTGGCCAATGGCCATAGCATGGCGTGCCCCGGCGTGTGTCGAGGGGTATCCCTTATTATCTACAACCGAACCTTCGATATCGACCTCTTGGTTGTCGACCTCGACAGCTTCGACATCATTTTGGGAGTGCGTTGGCTCCGCACCTTGGGACCCATCACATGGGATTTTAACAACCTATCCATGCATTGGTACGACGGCCCAACACGGATCGAGTGGCAATGTATCTCCCCCACCGCCGTGCCAAGTGCCTTCCTCATTCAAGGCTCGGGGACTTCTCGGGAGAAGGGCGCCACCGACCTTGACCGGCTTCTTCGGGACTTTGCCGATACTTTCGCCATTCCCGAGTTACTACCGCCTCACCGACGACAAGACCACCGCATATGTCTCCTTCCCGGGGCTGCACCGGTTGTGGTGCGCCCTTACCGGTACTCATTCCTTCAGAAGGACGAAATCGAACAACAGTGCTCGGCGATGCTCCAGAAGGGACTTATTCGGCGAAGTGTATCCCCGTTCTCATCCCCGTCGCTTCTTGTGCGCAAGAAGGACAATACATGGCGGTTCTGTGTGGATTACCGCGAGCTCAACGCGAAGACGGTCAAGGATAAATTTCCCATCCCGGTGGTCGAAGAGCTTTTGGATGAACTACACGGGGCACAATTCTTCTCTAAGTTGGATCTATACTCCGGCTACCATCAAGTTCGTATGGCGGCCGAGGACGTGGAAAAGACCGCCTTGGCGCCTTCCGAGCTCATCATGGACATTTCGAATTCCTAGTCATACCTTTCGGCTTGACTAATGCACCGGCGACCTTCCAATCACTCATGAACGAGGTATTTCAATCCATGCTCCGAAAATTTGTACTCGTTTTCTTTGACGACATCTTGATATACAGCAAGTCTTGGGAGGAGCATCTTCTCCATATCCGTGAAGTCCTCCTCCTTCTACGGCGCCACCAACTAGCGCTCAAAGAGTCCAAATGCGCTTTTGGACAGCCGAGTGTCGCCTATTTAGGCCACATTGTCCATCAAAACGGCGTCTCCGCCGACCCCGAGAAATTGCAAGGGATCGTCGCTTGGCCGATTCCTCGCTCGCAACACGATATTCGGGCATTCCTCGGATTAACAGGCTACTACCGGTGCTTCATCCGCAACTATAGCAATATCGCCGAGCCCATGTTGGCCCTCCTCCGCCGCAAGGACTTCAAGTGGACAGCCACCGAGCAAGGAGCCTTTGAAGCGCTCCAATCGGCCCTCGTCTCGGCCCCGGTCTTGCAGTTACCAAATTTCCACTTGCTCTTTGTCGTCGAGTGCGATGCTTCCGCTTTGGGATGTGGGGCCGTTCTCCAACAACAAGGTCATCCCATCGCCTACTATAGTCGTCGCACCGCGCTACACCATCAGCGGTTACCCGCTTACGAGCTAAAGCTCATAGGCCTTGCCAAGGCCGTGCAACATTGGAGACCCTACTTATGGGGCCGCACTTTTGTCGTCCGCACAGACCACTTCAGCTTAAAGTATCTCTTGGAACAACGACTGACTACTATTCCACAGCAAAGATGGGTGAGTAAGCTATTGGGCTTTGACTTCACCGTGGAATTTAAGTCGGGTGTGCTCAACCGGTCCGCCGATGCTCTCTCCCTCCGCCACTCCGACGAGTCCGTCATAGTGTGCGCCATCTCGAAGCCAACAACACCGTTGGAGGATGCCATTCGGGCCGACATCAGGGCCTCCCCGTCCCTCACCGAATTGCTTCACCGGGTGATCGAGGGGCTCTTACCGGCCTCGTGGGCGGCGCGCGACGGCCTCATTTTGTACAAGAGTCGGATTTACTTGGAGCCCACATCGCCACATATTGCAACCATCGTGCGAGAGGCCCACGATCGGACACATGAAGGGGTCCACAAGACCTTCCCCCGGCTGCGCACGTCATTTTATTGGAAGGGACTTCGCCGCCACACCCAAGATTTTATAGCACGGTGCACCGTGTGTCAACGACAGAAGGGGATCCACCTCCTCCCCGCCGGACTGCTCCAACCATTACCGGTGCCGACCCAAATTTGGGCCGATATTTCCATGGATTTCATAGAGGGCCTCCCCCGTAGCAAAGGCAAGACGATCCTCATGGTCGTGGTTGACAGATTTTCCAAGGGAGCGCACTTCCTACCACTTGGGCGGCCCCTCGTAGCCGAGCGCGTGGCCCAAATTTTCTTCCAAGAGATATTCCGCCTACATGGCCTATCGGAGACGATCGTCTCGGACCGAGACAAGGTGTTTACTAGTCGATTTTGGAAGGAACTCTTTACACTCAGTGGCACCAAATTGCAGTTCTCCTCCGCATACCATCCGCAGTCCGACGGACAAACCGAGGTTGTCAACCGGACGGTGGAGATGTACCTCCGCTGTCTCACCGGCGCACACCCCAAGCAATGGGTTCAATGGCTCCCATGGATCGAGTATTGCTACAACACCTCATACCACTCCGCTCTCCAAACAACACCCTTCCGCCTTATCTACGGGCGCGATCCTCCCAAGCTGGCTACATACGACCAAGGCATGGCGACAACGATCACCGTGGATGACCAACTTCAACAACGGGATCATATGCTGACCACCGCCCGCGAACAGCTCCTCCGAGCCCAGCACCGCATGGAGGCATCGTACAATTGCGGCCACCGGGATGTGGTCCATGCCGTGGGCGAATGGGTATGGCTCAAGCATCGACCATACCGCCAAGCCACACTCCGGCACGCCGACGGATCGAACAAGCTTGGGCCGCGGTTTTACGGCCCCTTTCAAGTCACCCAACGCATCGGCGAGGTGGCATATCGCCTACAGCTTCCCGACGACGCCCGCATCCACAATGTCTTTCACGTCTCTCAGCTCAAGCGCTTTGTTGGGGAACCACCGCCGACGCCCATCGTAGCGCTTCCGCCACAGCTTGAGGACAAGCTGTCTTCCGACGAGGAAGGTGATGTTACGACCCCGACACCAACCGAAGAGATCGAGGACAAGGCGAGATGGGGACGAGTGTACCACCGCCGCGGCAACATGGCCCAAGGGGGCAACGACTCTCTCTAGTTGGCGCGTTATTTTTATAAATATTTGCTTCGCAATTTCAAGTTATTTTATGTGAACAATTCCCGTGTTTAAGGCCCAACGGGGGGGCCGCTATTTGGAACTCTTTATTTGGCTTGGCTGTGCTTGGAATAGGCATAATGAAAGTAATCTATTCTCTCACCTAATTTCTCTCTCCTTCTCATCCCCTCTTCAACTCTACTGACGCCCTAACCCGCTCCAGCCGCCGCCCCTACCGATCGCGCGTCGCTCGCGCTAGATCCCGTCCCGAAGATCGCCGGATCACCCGCGCATCCTCCGCAGCACGTAACAGATTCCTTAGGGGATACATGATATCTAGTATATATATAGAGAGAGAGAAAAAACAGTATGCCAAGCATACTAGCTTCTCCTAATAAGGTAGAGAAGCGAGCCAATGATTCTTTTGTAAGTCTTTTGATCTACAGATTTACCTAACTTATCTTTATCTATTACAATTGTTGTAGTCATGGGTTATATTCATGATAGAGATATTTTTCATCCCAAACTTCTTGAGATGTTTCTTGGTGTACTTGGAGTGGGATATGAAGATGCCTTCAACATCTTGTTTCACTTGGAGATTATGAAGATGCCTTCTAATAAAATTTGAAGACTTTTCTACCTAATTTACGCAATATATCTATGTTTATCCCATAAAATTATGTTATTTGGTTTATCTTAATAATATAAGAGCATTATTTTATTCCAAAATAAAATAACAACGATACTCAAGCCTTTCTCCCACTCTTGTGGGGACGGCTATATGGATCCTTTGTCGCCATTGTACCCTATCTTTTGTCATACTCTCACTAATGCCTAAGGTACATCATGTCTTTCCATATAGTTTCATTTCAAGTCTTTATTGGTCTACCCCTCCCTAGTTTAACATGCTTAGTGACTAGACTCTCACAAGGCCTAACAGGTGCCTCTAATGGTCTCCTTTGTACTTGTCCAAACCATCTTAGTCGAGCTTCTCGCATCTTTCTCTGCAATTGATGCTACTCGTCTTTCCCTGATACATTCATTCCTAATTTTATCCAGTCTCATGTGCCCACACATCCACCTAAGAATTCTCATCTCCGCAACTCTCATTTTTTGCTCATGTACACAATTCACTCCATCGCAGGTCTCATGTACACATTTTTTTGCCCTTAATTTTTAATGATACTTTACTATCACATAATATCCCTGACGCGCTTCTCCACTTCAACCAACCCGTTTGGATTCTGTGTCACATCTTTATCAAAACCTCCGTTTTTTTGAAATATCCATCCAAGATATTTAAAACACTCACTACGGAAAATATCTTGATCACCCAACTTAATAACGAAGCCATCCGTCCTTGTACTACTAAATTTAAGCTCGATTATTCCAAAATATACAATAAAAATAAATAAAACAAAAAAATTAAAAAAACAAAAATGTAAAAAATCAAAACTCTTTTACTATTATTTGATTATATAATAAATAAATAAATAAATAAAATCTTCTAAAGGAATTCTAGCCGAATATACAAGCACGTGAACGGACGTCAAAGGAGCCTTCGTTTAATTTCCAATTTTTATTTCCTTAACAAATAGCCGCTATTCCACTTTTTGTAAAAACACCCTATATAAAGTTGTCCTGATTTCACTTCTTATAAAAACTCTCTATATAAAAGATGTTGTACTTGGGAAATGCATATACTAAATTTGTCTTATGGAGTATAAATTGATTGCATGCACTTGGAGCAAGGTGTTTGTCATTTGAGTTTGAATGGATTAGGCATGTCATTTTCGCCCGTTGATAGCTCGCGTGTAGGGTCCTCCCCCCCCCCCCCCCCCCCCCCCCCCCCCCCCCCCCCCCCCCCCCCCGGTATTCAATTCGCTCAAATGCACCCTAATAAATGTTGTACTTGGGAAATGCATATACTAAATTTGTCTTATGGAGTATAAATCGATTGCATGCACTTGGAGCAAGGTGTTTGTCTTTCGAGTTTGAATGGAATAGTCAGGTATGTCATTTTCACCCGTTGATACCAACCCCCCCCCCCCCCATATTCAATTTGCTCAAATGCACCCTAACACGCTCGCAACCGCCGGAAACATTCTAGCACTTTTGATTATCACGTGCTCTCCTTCACCTCCAAACGATTGTGCCTTTGTCAACCCAATGCCTCTTGTCCATGGATACCATCCCCTCCCCCAACCTTCTTTGTGACACAACTTTCATCACCTCCATTAATACTTTACACTTTTACCCAGTTTTGCATGTCATCAGCTACCCGCCCCTAACACAGACACGCACAAATCCCTCTGCTATCTTGTTCCCATTAACTCCAACAACTAGCCCGCAATGCCACTTTGTAGATCATTTAATTCATGCTCGTCACTCGCGAAGTAGCTTTCATGGTAGCCTCCCTTCGGCTGCATGGATCATCGCGTTGAGATAAATTTGTCTAACCTCCAAGTCGTCGTGCGAGAGATTCATGCCCTCATCATTTGTCGACCAACACCAACGCTACAGATCTGACGCCAATTTACATGCCCTCCTCAGACAGTATCATTGAACCTGCCTCCATACTCCACACCACCTTCATCCCCAATCCAAGCCACCTTCAATGCCTCGATATCATAGTGTTTGAATTTACCGACCCCTTAGGATGGATAGTTGGCACCGACAATTCTTTTAGCTTCAAAATACACCAGAAACTCAGAATATGACTTTTTCATAATCTACATAAAATGTTTTGCTCTCCATGAATTTTTTGGACGGGTTAAACCAGCATATCCTTATCATGGCTACTTTGAAGAAACAATTGATATGCCACTTTGAAACTCACTAATCTAGTAATGCATTTGAGTGCTTTGTGCAGAACACCATTTGGAGTATGTAAAATGCATACAGTGACACTTCATCAAGGCCGCTACTCATCTTCCTATACTTACTATTACACACTACTTGGGCTACTTTCTTCATGAACTAAAATTACACATTCATGGTCCTGCGTACACAAGCCACTCACTTTGACCAAAGTCATGGTGCAAGCACATTTCATGAAAGAGGAGTTCAACAACACCCAATCGATATTCCTCTAACCTCTCTCATGTTCTGCCAAAGCTTCCACAACACCCAACCTACAACACCATCGCCACCTTCTCTGTTTTTTTCAAATTTTCCCCTCTACTTGACCACCAACGTCATGAACTCTAATTCCACTGCAAACAGTTATATTTCCTCGCACATAAATGTCCAAACAAAGAAATAAAATTGAAGATGAAGATGTTACCATTGCTAAATTAGAAATACTTGGCCTTGATGATATGGTCAAATCTGACTGGACCTTGAGGGCAAGGCAAGATCATTTTTAAGTGGGTAGTTTTGATATGTGCAGCACGTCAACTCGATCAAACAAACGTATGAACAGTACATAAAGGTTGCCTCCTTTTAAATTTCATTTTTCAGCCCTTTTTGTGTGGGTCTTGTGTTTTCCCTTTTTAACACCTCCCTGTATAACGAGATGATGTGTTTTGGAAATGTTTATTCTAAGTTTGCCCACGGAATTTGAATTGAGCATTTGTGCTTGGGTGAGAGGTTTGTCTATTTATTACTTGAAAAAAAAAAATTGGGAGAGAGGTACTCACCGCTTCTTGAGAGCCACGAATGTATTTAATTCTTTGATCTGTCGCACAGAAGGATATTACTATCAGTAGAAATACTAAAAGAAGAAATAAAATGACTTATACTGGAAATTGAAGCTTTTATGGTCTCAGGAATACAGTACCATCGACTGCTTTCTATCATTCAGCATTTTGTTAATGGAAGTAGTATTTTTGCTTTCCTCTGCCCTCCATTCTCTCTCAAACTCCTTAATGAGCCTGGTAAAAATCAAATTAAAAAATAAGAAAAAATAAGTAAATGTTCAACTATACATTATGTAGAGGAGAAAAAAAAACCTTGTATATATGTTCACTTGTGTCAAATACAAAGAATGAGTACATATTTATAGAAGGGAGAAAGAGAGAGGAATGTCCTATACATGATGTGGGACTAAAGAGGAGAGAAATAACAATAAAAATATATAATGGGTCTATGTTAAATGGGCTTTTCTAACACTCCCCAGCAAGGTGGAGCGTATAGGTCATCTGCACCCAGCTTGGACAAACACTGGTAAACAAGGTACTTGATAAAGCCTTCGTGGGAATATCAGCAACTTGATCAATGCCCGGAACATGCTTTAATTCAAGTTTCTTCATTTGAACTTTCTCCCGAATAAAGTGACAGTTTACCTCGATATGTTTTGTGCGCTCGTGAAACACCAGATTCTTTGCTATGTGTATGGCCGCTTAACTATCACAAAATAGAACAGCAGATGAAGGAAGTTTTACTCCCAGGTCAGCAAGGAGGCTTTCAAGCCATGTGAGTTCTGATACAACTGATGTCATCGATCGGTATTCAGCTTCCGCAGAGGATCGAGCGACCACGGCTTGTTTTTTACTTTTTCATGTAATGAGATGACCGCCAAAATAAGTACAGAACCCACTGGTTGACCGCCGATCGTCCAGGGAACCAACATAATCGGCATCGGAATATGCAACCAATGCTGGAACAGAGTTGGAGGTTTTGTAAACAAGTCCTTGACCCGGAGCTGCCTTAATGTATCGGAGAATCCGTTCAACCGCCTGGAGATGAGAAACTCGGGGAGCATGCATGTACCGACTGACAACCCCAACAACGAACGATATATCAGGCCTCGTGGCCGTTAGGTAGATCAACTTTCCCACAAGGCGTCGATAGTATTTCGGGTTCTGGAGAGGCAGATCATCATCAGAGGCATGAACACATAGCTTGTGATTTGCCTTCATCGGGATATTAGCTGGCTTGCAACCAGACTGGCCAACATCTTTGAGAAGATCGAGACAATACTTCCGTTGGGAGAGGACAAGCCCATCCGGTCATCGTGCGACCTCAAGACCGAGGAAGTAGCAAAGATGTCTCAGGTCTTTGGTCTGAAATACGGTGCTCAGATGTTGTTTAACCGCTTGAATCCCCTTTGAGTCATCCCCAGTAAGCAGGATGTCATCAACATAAACTAACAGAAGGACCGTTCTTGTTGCCCAGTGTCGAGTGAATAGGGAGAAGTCTGCAGAACTCCGAGTGAAACCCATGTCCCGGACCACCTTGCTGAATTTGTCAAACCATGCCCGAGGAGATTGTTTAAGACCATAGATGGATTTTTTCAGAAGACACACACGAGACTCCCCCGTGGTCTCAAACTCGGGCGGTTGGCGCATGTAGACGGTTTCCTGAAGATCGTCATTCAAAAAAGCATTCTTGATATTCAACTGATGAAGGGGTCAGTGGTGATGCACAGCCACGGAGAGAAGGACACGAACGGTGTTGAGCTTGGCCACCGGAGAGAAGGTTTCCTCATAATCAAGGTCTTGCTGCTGAGTGAAGCCACGGGCCACCAAGCGGGCCTTCAGTCGGGCAATAGTGCCATCAGGAGCATGTTTGATGACGAAAACCCATTTACACCCAACAGGGTGCTGATCGGGAGGTAAAGGGACAAGAACCCAGGTCTGGTTGGCCAAAGGGCCGTCATTTTTTCGTCCATGGCAGCCCGCCAGCCTGGATGTTGAAGCGCCTCCTACACAGATTTAGGCACAGAAACAGAGGATAATGTTGTGGCAAAGTGAAGAAGTGGCGATGAAAGGCGATGTAGAGAGACATAATTCGTCATAGCATGAGCGGTGGAGGTTGGAGCCGGAGCAGCAGGTCATGGACCATCAAAGGTCGAAGCCGACTGCAGTGGGGCAACGAGATGAGGAGAGCGACGAGAATAGACCCGGCTGACAGGTGGCTATGGACGGACCGGAGGCTGGGCAGGAAGAGGAGACGGTGGGGAACGGGGAACAGAGATGATAGGACGCACGACGGGCTCTGGAACAAGAGTGATACCCAGACAGAAAAGAAGGGAAGATCTTCCCGAAAAGTGACGTCCGCAGAAACAGTCACCTTGCGGGTAGTAGGCGAATAGCACACATAGCCCTTTCGAGTGCGTGAGTAGCCCACAAAAACATATTTGACTGCACGGGGATCCAACTTGTCTGTAGAGGGACCGAGGTGGTGAACATAGCAAGTACACCCAAAAATTCGGGGAGTAATAGGAAAAATTAGAGTGGAGGGAAATAGGAGGCCGAATGGAGTAGCATTCTGGAGGATGGAGGATGGTAGACGGTTGATAAGAAAATAGGTCGTGGAGAGCGCAAAGTTCCAGTATGGTTTGGGAACCTGCATTTGAAGCATAAGGGAGCGAGTCACATCAAGAAGGTGACGATTCTTGCGCTCGGCGACACCATTCTGTTGTGGGGTATAAGCACACGACGTTTGGTGAATAATTATGAACTCATAGCAGAGGGTCGCGAAGTCATGACCAGTGTACTCGCGCGCATTGTCAGTACGAATAGTTTGAATGGGCGCAGAGAATTGAGTGCGAGTCTCAAGAATGAAAGCCCGGAAGACGGGGGGAAGCTCAGAACGATCGTGAAGGAGATACAACCATGTCATGCGAGAATAATCATCAATAAATGTAAGAAAGTAACGGTAGCCAAAAATACTAGTAATCTTGTACGGACCCCATATATCGAAGTGTACCAAAACAAAAGGAGCGGAGCTCTGAGTATAATGAGAAGGAAAAGATGAACGTGGTTGCTTGCCAAAAATACATGTTTCACACTGAAAAGCAGGGAGAGATATATCCGGGAGAACCTTCTAGAGTACTGAGAGAGGAGCATGACCAAGACGTCGATGCCAATCCGAAGAAGAGACAGATGTGAGGAGAGTAGGAGAGTCATCAAGAAGGTAGAGCCCGTTCTGCAGTCACCCCTATCAATGATAATTCGCGTCTGCTGATCCTGTATCATAAAAGAAGAAGTAAATGTCACGGAGCAATGTAAGTCAGTAGTAAGGCGACCAACAGAAAGTAAATTGAAGGGAGAGCCCGGAACATGAAGAGCCGGGCATAAGATAAGGGAGGAGGCGAGAGGAATATCAGCACAGCCCGAGATGGGGACAGCTGCTCCATTGGCCACAGTAATGTACTTCGGGTGAGGAGAAGACAAGTACTGAGGCGGTCGAACAGAGGTGATGTGATGAGTGGCACCCGAATCAAGGATCCATCGCGGTCCAGTGGAGAGGCAGGTGATACCTTCATTGGAGATTGAGGCGGCGGAGGCAACCGAGGTCGGCGGGCGGCTGAGCAGGTCATGAAGATGCTGGAGCTGAAGGCGAACCTCGTCGAGGTCAGAACGAGTGGGAGAGGAGTCGGTGCAGCAACAGAGACCTGCGGACGAGGAGGACGACCATGCTTGTGATAGCACGTGGCTTCAAGATGCCCGGCTTTGCCACAGAAGGAACACTTAGGCCGCGGCCGGCCACCCCGACCACGTCCCCGAGAGTCAGAACGGCCCCCACGAGCTGAAGAAGGGAGACGTAGTAAAGGTGCAGGGGCCTGCTGGATAAGAGCCGGAGAACGGGAGAAGGAGGCCCAGAAAAATCCAGAGATGGGGAGACCTTGAGAAGCATCGAGCACACATCCGAGAAGGACGGAGTAACTATAGAGGAGAGAATCTGAGCCCGCACACTGTGAAGGTGATGCGGGACCCGAGCGATCATCATAGCGATGCCAATGACTTCTTTCTGGGCACGTTGGAAAGCAAGGTCCACAGTAGGAGGCTGGTGTTGGATCCAAGCTTCGAACAGAGACCGAGTCTGGGCAACAAAGGAGGTCATATCGGTCGCCCCAACACTGTCAAGAGCCTGAAGAGCAGTGATGATGTCGTACAAATGATGAAGACTATCTTTGCCGGAGTTGAGGGTATGGAGCTCATCCCACATACCCTTGGCCGTCTCGTGGTACATGGCCAGGCGATAAGGCTCGCCATCAAGAGAGTTGAGGATCCACGTCTGAACCCGACCATCATTGTGTAGCCAGTCATCAGTAGGAGTACCGGTAACGACCTGGGTCAAGTGATGAAGAAACCCCTGCGACTGCAGGACTTGGCAAACCGAGTGCGCCCATTCTACAAAATTTTTCTTACCGGTCAGAGAGATAGTTGTAATCCAGAGCTCATCACGAATATCCGGAAGGGAGGTCGGGCGGTATGCAGGAGTAACCGCTGGTCCGGTAGAGTCAACAAAAGACGTCATGAAAACGAACCACGGCAAGGAGAAAGGACCTGCAACAGAGGAATCCGCACGGGTAGGGAGGTCGCGTGACTACAGACAGGTCGCGCGGACAGACTGCAGGGGAGACCGCACGGTCACGGTGTGAAAACACCAGCGGCAAGGGGGGCCGCGACCAAAGTGCGGAGGCCGGGAGACGGAGATCGCAGCGGGCAGAGCCAACCCGCTCGAGGAGACCGCCGCGGATAGAAACAGGCCGCGCGGACAGACGGGAAGAGCCGGAGACCGCTCGGCCGGGAGGGAGGGAGAGGACCGCGACCAAAATGCGGGAAGGCAATAGCCCGCACGGTCTGGGAGAGCACAGCAGTCAGCAGCGGATAGAGAAAGGGAGGCCGCAAGAGAAAGCGAGCGGACATAGAGAGGAAACCGCGAATAGAAGAAGAACTCGAGTGGATAGATAAGGCTGCGGGAAGAGAGGTTGCGGGACGAGGTCGCGAGTAGCAGAACTCCAGCGACAAGAAGGCAGCAGATCGGAGAGCAGAAGCAGTCCGCGGCGAGCAGACGCGGAGGCAGTCCGCGGATCGGCGAGCAAAAGCAGTCCGCGGATCGGCGAGCAAAAGCAGTCCGCGGCGAGCAGAGGCAGTTCGCGGCGAGCAGAGGCAGTCCGCTGCGAGCAAGCGCAGGGAGAGACCGCGGCGGACAATAGAGAACGGCAGCGGACAGGAAGGAGCAGTCCGCAGCGGGTAGAGCGAGAGCAGGTGGGAGAGGTGGTCCCCACTAGTCAGAGCGGAAGGAGGCTATAAGAAACCCTTGGAGCGTGGAACCACGGAGAGAAGAGGAAGCGGGAATAGAAGAGAGGCCGCAGGAGATCGAGCGGCAAGGGCGGGCAGCGGACAGAAGAGGCAAGCCGCAGCAGACCGCAGGATGGGAAGGAGACCGCTCGGGATATGCGGTTAAGAAAGGAGAAACCGCCCAAGGAGAACCGGTGCTTCTGATACCATGTAGAGGAGAAAAAAAGAACCTTGTATATATGTTCCCTTGTGTCAAATACAAAGAATGAGTACATATTTATAGAAGGGAGAAAGAAAGAGGAAGGTCTTATACATGATGTGGGACTAAAGAGGAGAGAGAAATAACAATAAAAATACATAATGGGTCTATGTTAAATGGGCTTTTTCAACACATTAAAAAGTCTTTCATCATAGTCATCATTGATAGAAGCATTATCATAATTATTACTTGTCAACTTTATGGATTTTCTTGCCTTCATTCTCATGACTGCTATATAGTGTATTAACTCCATTCATGCAATTATATTTGCACATATGTTTTTTTGTAGATTATCGGTGGGGGATTGAACGTCTTGTCTCTATCTTTTTTCTTTAATAATACTTCCACATTAATACCATCTGCCTTGAATCCAATACCCTCCGTTGTACTATTGAAAAATAAAACGGTCTATTTTCTATTACCGTGTCACCAACAGATTTAAACTGTCTAACTTAATCATCTTTCATTACTACATAAACCTCCTTAACGTTATCATTTATTCCATTTAACTTGGCCATTGATAACTTTCTTGCTACTCAGAATTAACATTTATATAGCATTGATGATTTAATTTCAGTTTTATAAAGCTTACTAAAGTCATCATGATATTCAATATCGCACCTTGAGATTACTTCTCCATTTTTATTAAATAATAGATCAAAGATACCTAAACGTGGGTCTACTGAGTATCAGTTGATCTTCCAGCATTATTAACATATACTTATTAAGCTCTAACTAAATTTAGATATAAAGTACTCCATTATGCTTATTCTACACTCATTGTTTATAGAATTCTCTGGTACTCTTTAACATTTTATTTCAGAAAATGTGTCTTTTCGCACCTAAAAAAGCTGTGTAAATTGCAAATAGCATACACACTGTTAAGAGAATTTGTACAAAAGCCAATAAAGCAGGCCCAATTAAAGCTCATTACCTCTTAGTATTTAATCTCACACCTTAGAATGAAGTGTAGTCCCCAATTAAAGCTCAATACCTTAAATACTTGTACCTTGTAATGAAGTTTTTTGGGAAATTAATAAAATATTTAATTCTCTCTCTTCTGTGTCCTTCTACATGGTATTAGAGGGACAAAACTCCGGTTTGTTTCTTCATTGTCGCACTCGGCTTGAGCCCCTTCTTCAGTTTTGCGGACTCGCCAATCCCTCTTGCATTCTCCATATCTGACCGCAGCTCTCCTCTGAGAGCTCTGCGTGTCTCTCGCACCCCTCAGTTGACTCTCCTTTCAGTGACCTCTTGTCGGTGCTAGCGTCACTCTTTGTGGCCATCCTCTTGCCTTCGCAGGTACTTCTCTACCTTTGTCGGTCAATGGACTCAACTGATGCCCCATCTCTTCCGGCTCCTGTCACGACTCACGACTCCACTCCCTGAAGTTTGGGATGGGCTTCAGATTACCACTATCTCTCTTGGTGGAAAGGAGAACTTTGTCGAATGGGTACACTCTGTATGTCGTGTTCTCCGTACCAAAAGGCTCCATCATCGCTCTAAGGCACGACCTAGTGAGCCCATCGAGGAATGGCTCCGCAATGATGGCCTCGTCCAATCATGGATTCTAAACTCTATGGACAGTGAACCTTACCATAAGGCCATGTTTCATGAAACGTCAAAAGCAATGTGGGATGAACTTCACTACATATATTCAGGCAAGGACAATTTACAACACTTGTTCGACATATTCAAGGGCCTCCAATATCTTGAATCGAGGATGGATGGCAAACTCACCTCTTTTGTTGCGAGGTCCATAACTCTTGTTGAGGTCTGGATTCAACATTAGGCTCCTACGGTGGATCTCTCAGCCCAACGTGCTCAAAAAGAAGTTGTTGGTATTACCATGATGATGGCTCGTGTCCCGCCTCATTTCCACAGTGTTCGTGCTCATATCCTTCCTTCATGCACCATTCCTTTGCTCTTGGATGTGTGCTCCGTACTTTTAAAGGTGGCATTGCCCCCCCCCCCCCGATGCTCTTAGGAAAATCTCTCCGACTCTTCTCCATCACTCTTCTACAGCACGCCCCGCTCCTCCACTGGATCGTGGGGGTCGCACCGGCTCTCGGGGCAGGGGTCGAAACAACCAGACTTGTCCCAAGTGTACTTATTGTGTCTGGGATGGTCATCTTGAGGCAATGTGCTATCGTAAGCATGGTATGCTTCCCCAACAACATGCCTCCAACGCGGTCGATGCTCCTTCCACCACTGGCACTGACATTGATACCTTGTGCACACAGCTTCAACATCTTCAGGGGTTGATCAGTCGTTCTTCTGTCTTTATTGTGTTTATCTATAACGAAGGTATCTCTTGTCTTTCCTATACTCCAACTTGGATTGGGGATTATGGCACAACAAATCATATTACTCCGCAGAAGCCTCCTCAGTATTTGGACTATACGTATCCTAAGTTCATCACAGTTGCAAATGGTGAAACCACCCCAGTTTGCGATGCGCCCCTGACTTTATTTATTTCTCTTTGCTCGTATCTTCATATTCCAAACTCACATTTCAATCTCATTTTTGTTATTCGTCTTACTTAAGACCTTAATTGCTCGGTACTTTTTTATTCTTTTTTCTTTGTTATGCAGGATCGACGGAAGCATAATATCATTGGTAAAGGACGACTATCTAACGGGCTCTATACTCTTGGACGTTCCCCCCACAATTCTCTCCTCCGTTACTTCTGTTGATTGGCACTGGCGTCTCGGACATGCTCCTCTCCCAATTCTTAAGAAAGCTCTTTCCGATCTCTCCCTCACTGATTTCACCTACGATTCTTGTATCTTCGACAAATAGCATCGTTCTTTCTTTCCCCTCATTGCACTCGGAGCAGTGCACCTTTTGTTTTAGTTCATTCTGATATTTGGGGACCTTATAAAACAATTAGTGTCTCTGGTTATCTATACCATTATTGGTGATTACTCTCGCATGACCTGATTATATTTACTTTGCGATCGCTCTAAAATAACTAATGTAATTTGTGCTTTTATTGTTGAGACTTGTACATAATTCTCCAGCTCTATTAAAGCTCTGTGGACCGACAATGCGCGAGAATATACTAATCATGTGTTTCAAAATCTATGTACTCGGTTCAGGATTATCCATCAAAGTTCACGTGTTTATACCCCTCAACAGAATGATGTATTTGAGCGCAAAAATGGTCATCTTCTTGAGGTTGTTTGCTCACTTATGTTTCAGATGCAGGCTTCCAAGCATTATTGGCATTTTGCGGTTTCTACCGTCTGCTATCACATCAATCGCATGCCCTCATCTATTCTAAACTTTGTGACTCCCTTCAGTCTTCTCTTCCCCTCCACACCGCCCTTTCCCATATTGCATCGCATCTCTGACTGCTACTATGTTCACTATCATGGTCCTTTTACAGACAAACTGGCTCCCCGCGCTACCAGATATATGTTCATAGGTTATTTGCTCACTCAAAAATGTTATGTATGTTATTCTCTCATCAATCGCAAGGTAGTTACGTCTACAGGTGCGACAATCCTCGAAGACCGGTCATTTCACTCTTTACCTACGACACCTTCTGATGCAACCCGCGTTGCGTCGTTATTGTTATTATTATTGCACATGTTTTCTTACTTTTGTAGTGCACGGTTTCGCGCATATTTGGGTTGTTTTGTAGCGGAGAGTTGTATTGTGCATGTTATGTGCGCTTTTGTGTAATTTTGTATCGCGCAGGTTGTCCGTGCATTTTTGTTTGACTCGTTGCTATGACAGACCAATGAGACCCTAAATGCATAGGTCCGGTAATTTAGAGATAGGTTAATTAGGGCAAGCTCATATTAATTAACTATTTGTCATATTTTGTCTAAATTGAAATACCCAAGTCTTGTCTCATTCCTATTATCAAATCTGGTATTATTAAATAAAGACAAGTCAGCCCATTCCAATTTGTCTGCTGCCACTATGAGAATTCCCCCTTCAAAGCCCATTCTAGGCTCATTCCAAACCCTAAACTTTTATTATAAAAACACTTGATGTTCTTGTTACCTGGAGGCTGGAAAATAGAACTGAACTGAGTTTAATCTCGGTTCAGTTCCTGTCCAACGCCACGTCGCCACCCTACTCTCGATGAAAAGCCTCTGAAGCCGCATCTGTCCAGCGCCTTTCTTCCTCAACTGAACTCCCAACGCCACCGCCTCCTCCAGCGGTCATCTCCTTCGACAAAGCCGCCTCCAATCGACGTCTTCCCCGATGACGCCTTCTCCTGAAGTCTCGTCGACCACCGACTTGGTCACAGGAACTTCCCTAGGGTTCCAGTGGCCCTTCCTCTGCCAGCCTTTGCATCCAGGCCGCCGACAGCGGCGATCCCGTGTAGTCCCTTGTTCGGCCAGCTCGCCGAAGCTTCCCGGGGTGTCGACTCTCTCCGACGAATCTTCCTCCGACAGGTCGTGCCTGTGTTGAGCTCCTTTTCTTTTGTGCAGCAGGCCCGCAATCTCTTGTCAGCAACAACTCTGGCACCTATTCACGTCCAGTCAGTGCCTCCCCAGTTCAAAAACTTCATGTTCCTCCATAGGCCCGGTCTAGCTCCAGTGATTCCTCCTCCACCGTGATTCACCGCCACTGCCACTTCTCCTAGGGTATACCTCTCGATCTCTACGCTCCCAAACCTTAGTAATTTTTATGCTCAAATTTTAATTGAATGGTTAATTATTGGAGCTTGCCCGGTTAATCTCATTTTCTAGTTATCATTTATTTTTCATTGCCTGGTTTGCCCGCCACCGTATTTTTGCGCTTGTGGAACTGTGACTCATAACGTTTGTATACTCGTGTGTTAGCCTTGCGTTCGCGAGCGACGCTTAGGTCGTTTTATCGGTTTAAAATAGCCCGCAAAATCCCTTCGTGCCACATTTATTTTTTAAGATCGCAATTATTATCTCTCAAAACTTTAGCCTTCATTTTAAATCACATCACCTTCAACCCCTACTACACTAATGCGCCCTACCCTCCCTGTTACCTCTCATCTTCCTCCCCTCCTACCAACTCCAGGTATCATACCCTCCAAACCTCCGCCTCTTCGTGTGTACACTCTTTGTCCTCCTCGTTTAAATGCTCTACGACAGTTACCCGCTACTAATGATATTTTGTGGACTGTTGATCAGGAACAGGCTTCTACACTCACCCCTATCTAATGACGTTTCATAGCACATCATGTCTCAGATGCTACACAAATTTGCTACTTCTTTGTCATATATTTTCACCCCACTTTTCTATAGGAAGTTCTTCAGCATCTGGGATGGCGGGCGACTATGAATGAATAAATGGTTGCTCTCTAGGCTAATCAAACTTGAGATTGTGTCCCTTTTCCTCCCGGCCAGACTTCTGTGGGTTATAAAAGTGTCTTCACCATCAGTGACTTGTGGTTTCACTCAGCAGCACAGCCTCGACTATGACGAAACCTTTTCACCCATCGTGAAATTGAATATCATTCGTGTCCTGATCTCTCTAGTTATTCATCAACAATGGCAGATCATCAGTTGGACGTCAAGAATGTCTTTCCGAATGGAGAACTTATTGAGACTGTTTGCATGCACTACACTCCCGGTTTTGAAACCACGGAGGAGTCTCTTGTATGTCACCTCAAAAAATCTCTTTATGGTCTTAAAAAGCCTCCTCGAGATTGGTTTGACAAGTTCAGGCAAGTTGTTCGTAATGTTGAATTTACTCGAAGATCGGCCAACTTATGTTTATTCACTCGTCATCGCCCGACAGACACAGTGATATTATTGGTGTGTGTTGATGATATTTTGATTATGGGCGATGATCTCAAAGGAATACACATGATCAAGAAACACTTAGTCTCTGCATTCCTGACCAAAGAATTGGGAAATCTCTGATACTTTCTTGGTATCAAGGTGGTCCAGCATCCCGAGAACTTTGTCCTATCTCAACGGAAGTATTGTCTTGATCTTCTTCATGATGTTAACTACTCTGAATGCAAGCCCACTGACACACCTATGGATGTCAATAACAAACTTCGAGCTCATACCTCTGACTCTGATTTACTCCTTTTAAACCCAGAGTACTAATGGTTTCTTATAGGGATCTGATTTAGCTTACAGTTACAAGATCTGATATATCTTTTGTTGTTGTGGTTGTCATTTGATTTATGCATACTCCACGAATTTCTTACCTCCAGACTGTTGAGTGCATCCTTTGATATCTGAAGGCTACTCCTGGACATGGTTTAGTATATAAGACCTCTTCTTTATCTCTCATTGTCTATTCTGATGCTGACTATGTTGGTTCTTTGGATGATCGTCGTTTCACAAGTAGATTTTGCACATACTTTGGCGGACATCTTATCACCTGGCGAAGTAAGAAGCAATTTATGGTTGCGTGCTTATCTGCCAAAGTCGAGTATCGTTTCAATGGCCTCTGATGTAGTTGGAAAGCCTTCTGAAAGACCTGGGTGTCAAACTCTCCTCTCCAGCCACTCTAGTTGTTAGCCATATTGCAAAGAAACCATGAGTCCATGAACATACCAAGTACATCAAAGTCGATTGTCACTTTATTCGGGAAATGGTTCAACTAAAAAATTGGAATTAAGCAATGTTCCTACTGCTGGGCAAATTACTGATATTCTTACGGAGGCCTTACCGCGTCTACTACATTATCAGTTTTTGTCCAAGTTTGGTTCCTACGACTTATATGTTCTAGCTTGTGGGGGAGTGTTAATAGAATTTCTACAAAAACCCATAGATCAGACCCACTTAGAGCTCATTACCTCCTTAGTATTTAGTCTCACACCTTAGAATGAAGCGGTCTTCACTCTCTCTTCCTATATTGTATAAATACTTGTGCATCTTGTAATGAAGTTGTTGGATATTGCATTATTAATTATAATATTTGTATTGATTACGACCTAAATAGATCTTATAATATTTGTATTGATTACGTCGTATTTGTATCCTAAATAGATCGATTCCTATTTAAGAATCATGGGAGCACACGGATCAATGATGTGTCACATCTTTGTAATTGTATAAATACCCCTATATGGATGAAAAAAATAAATCAACTTTCCTCCTCCAACATGTTATCAGAGCCTTAGGGCAAAAAAACCCTTTCCACCTCTCCCGCTTTCCGCTCCCATGCGTTTTTTCTTTCTCCCGCACGAACACCCCGCCAACCCTTCTCCCGCACGAACACCCTGCCGACCTCCGCCCGCAACTCCGCCGAACGCCGCTCGCCTCTCCCGACCCTCTGGCTCCGGCGGCCCCCAGCCCCACCTAGCCACGACCGATTCCAACTCCCACTCCTCCGCCAGACCCCGCTCCCCGCCTCCGTTCGCTGTACGCACGTCGCGCCTCTCGCGCCAACGACGGTCGGGCATCGGCCCACTTCAAGCGGCCCTCGGCCACCGCCAGCACCTCCGGCCCCTGTCCGGCGTCGTCCCCTTGATACCACACATGCGGTGCTCCTCCTAATGTCCTTTCCGGTGCCTCCACCATTTTTGGACTCCTTCCTCTTTCTATGAGGCCAACCTAGTTTCTATCTAGGCCACTCTTTGCTCTCCCGGGGGATCTTGATTTGTGTTCTTGATCACCATGGCCGGGACCGATGGCTCCACTACCGAATCTTCCACCACCAGTACACCCCCAACTACAGTGACGTCCAGCGGCTTCCCTCGCCCGGGACATGACCACAACACGGCTCAAATCACGACGATTCGTCTGGATGGCACCAACTATCTCCCGTGGTCCCGGGTTGTTACACTTGCTTTGAAGAGCAGGAGGCTGTTTGGATATGTCATGGGCACTACACCCAAACCTCGTTGAGATTCCCCAGATTGGGTGCAATGGGAATCGGAGAACTCCCTCGTCATGTCCTGGCTGACTAACTCCATGGTCGAATCCATCGCTCGCAACTATCTCTTTCTGGATACGGCTGCGGACATTTGGCGAAGGGCAGAAACTACCTACTCCTGTCGCGGCAATGCGGCCCAAATCTTTCAGTTACGACGAAAGATCTTCCTTCTTCGCCAAGGAGATCTCCCTCCGTCTGCCTACTACCTCGAGTTCACCCAGCTATATCAGGAGTACGATCACTTCGACTCCATCACTTTGGCGTCGCCTGAGGATGAGATCCTCGTTTGCGCACGGGAAGATCGCAATCGAGTTTTCGAGTTCCTTCATGGGCTACATAGGGATTTCGACCAAATCAGTGTGCAGATACTTGGTCGCTCACCCTTACCCTCTCTTCTAGAGGTTTTCAGTCTCGTTCAGCAGGAATTTGATCGGCGGAATACTTGGACTCCTGAGCCTCCTCCAGATGGTTCGGCCTTGGAGGCCCAGGTTGGGCTACGAGCGGCTCGTGATTCTCGGCCGAAGTCAACTGACAGGGATCACCTGCTCTGTGACTATTGCGGGAAGAACCGTCATACCCGGGAGACTTGCTTTCGGTTTCATGGGTTCCCCACACCCCGTGGTGGTTCTTCCTATCGTGGCGGGCGCGGTCCTGGTCGCACTTCGGGTCGCTCTACCCAGCCTCGCTCCGCGCACCTGTCTGATGTTTTCGACGAGCCACAGCTTCCGCCAACTCCGTCGGCCCCCACATTGACTCTGACGTATGATGAGGTTCTTGTTTTCCGTCGTCTGATGCAGGGCCCATCACCAGAGCCACATGCCTCTTCGTCCTCATATGCCCATCAGGGGCCTTCCGGTGCTCATGCTGCCTTCGCCCGTCCCTCTACTCACTGGATCATTGATTCTGGAGCAACGGACCATATGACCGGCTCCTCCTCAGGTTTTGTGTCCTACCTTCCGTTGTCTGGTCGGGACAAAGTGAGCATCGCAGATGGCTCCCTCTCTCCCATTGCCGGAAAGGGCTCCATCCCGTGCTCCTACCTAACTCTTTCCTTTGTTCTTCATGTTCCGAACTTTACTCGAGATCTTCTTTCTATTAGTCATATAACCAATTTTATGAACTGCTTCATAACTTTCTTTCCTTCTTCATGCATTTTTCAGGACCTGAAGACGGGAACGGTGATTGGAACTGGTAGTCTGGTGGACGGGCTCTATGTGTTCGATTCGTCCACCCCGGTCTCTCCTACCCGAGCTCTCCATGTGGATCGGACAGCTACTTTGGAATCCTGGCACTGCCGGCTGGGACATCCGTCTATCCATTCTATGAAACGTTTATTTCCTAATTTCTCGTCTGTGTTAATTGATAAATTTCGCTGCGATGCATGTGATCGTGGTAAAAATCATCATACCTCTTTTAATCATATTTCTTCTCCAAGTACTGCTCCTTTCTATTTGATACATAGTGATGTTTGGGGCCCTTGCCGGGTTGCATCTATTTCGGGTTGTTTTTGGTTTGTAACTTTTATCGACTGTTTTTCACGTACCACCTGGGTTTACCTTATGAAAGCAAAAAATGAAGTCTTTGCCTTGTTCCAGCGGTTCTACAACATGGTCTCTACCCAGTTTTCGACCTCCATCAAAATTCTCTGCACCGATAATGGTCGGGGATTCATTGATTCCACTTTTGAGCAGTACCTCGCCGATCGTGGGATTATCCATCAGACATCCTGCATACTCCCCTGCTCAAAATGGGGTGGCTGAGCGTAAAAACCGCCACCTATTGGAAGTCGCTCGATGTCTCCTCCTCCACATGCAACTCCCTAAATACTACTGGGGGGATGTTGTTCTCACTGCAGCTTACCTTATAAACCGTATGCCAACCCGTGTTCTCGGTTTCAAAACTCCCCTCACCACACTTGGGGTGCCACCTACCACTCTCCAACCACGTGTTTTTGGGTGTGTTTGTTTCATCCATATCCACCACCGCCCGAAACTTGATGCTCGTGCGAACAAGTGTGTATTCATTGGCTACTCCCCTACTCAGAAGGGATATAAATGTTTTGACCCAGTCAACAAGAAGGTTTACGTTACCATGACGTTACCTTCCGGGAATCTGAAAGCTACTATGCGTCCTCACTTCAGGAGGGGTCTCTTCCCACAACGGAAGTGAGTACCTTACCTTACTCTGACACCCCTCTACCTATTCCTCCGGTATATCACCCCTCTCAGTCTACACCTCCTACTCCTTGCGCCCCTCCTGTCAAGGTCCCTGTTACTAAACCTCTACAGGTTTACTCTCGTCGACCCAAGGGATCGAACATGCGGCCCACCATCTGGATATCAGACCGCCCACCTGACTCGTCGTCAGGATCCATCATCCCTACGGAAGGTACCTCCACTCGACACTCATTATCTCAGTTTGTTTCTTACTCATCCCTAACAGCTTCCCATGGAGCATTTGTTTCCTCTTTATCCTCTGTCTCTATCCCCACTTCATGACAGGATGCCCTTTCCAACGACAGGTGGAGGTTAGCAATGCTCGAAGAAATGAGTGCCCTGGAAAAAAATGGCACGTGGGACCTGGTACAACTGCCACCAGGTAAAAAGGTTGTTGGATGCAAGTGGGTATTCACCGTCAAACAGAACCCCTCGGGCATTGTGGAAAGATACAAGGCACGACTCGTGGCAAGAGGCTATACTCAGACAGAGGGCATAGACTACCAGGATACCTTTGCTCCTGTTGCAAAAATGAATTCGATCAGAATCCTCATATCTTGTGATGTCTGCAAGGATTGGCAACTCTGCCAATTGGATGTGAAGAATGTTTATCTTCATGGCGACCTGGAAGAAGAGATCTACACGGCTCTCCCTCCGGGACTCACCCCTAGTGGATCAAAAGGAAAAGTGTGCAGATTACGGAGGCCACTCTATGGCCTGAAACAATCAGCCAGGGCCTGGTTTGGAAGATTCCACAAAGCCATGCACAGGTTTGGGTACCGTCAGAGCAATGCCGACCACAACCTCTTTATCAGAATTAACAAGGGGAAGTTAACTGCCCCGATTGTCTACGTGGATGATATCATAATCACTGGGGATGACCAGGAGGAGATTCAGGCACTGAAGGAGAAGTTGGCTAAAGAATTTGAAGTGAAAAATTTGGGAAATCTCAAATACTTTCTCGACATTGAAGTTGCAAGGTCAAAGCATGGCATTTTCCCCACTGGGATGAGCGGGTGTCGACCTGCCGACACCCCAATCGAAGCCAATCACAAGCTAGGCAAAGACGATGGCGATGTGCTCGAAGACATTCCCAGTTACCAAAGGCTGGTAGGGAAGTTAATCTACTTACCTCACACTCGTCCAGATATCTTTTATGCTGTGGGAGTTCTCAGCCAGTTTATGCACTCTCCAAAGGTCCGTCATATTGATGTCGCACATCGTGTCCTCCGATACCTCAAGTCCTCTCCACGGAAGGGCATCCTGTTCTCGCCAAATAAAGAGTTGACTATTGAAGTTTACACTGACGCAGACTGGGCTGGATCGCCCACCGATAGGCGCTCCACAACCGGATATTGTTCCATGATTGGTGGGAATTTGGTCAGCTGGCGAAGCAAGAAGAAACATGTTGTTGCTAGATCCAGTGTTGAGGCCGAGTTTAGAGCGCTCGCACATGGCATTTATGAAGGATTATGGGTCCCCACTATCCTGAAGGAACTTGGGCTTAAAGGAAGCGAGCCTATCAGATTGTACTGTGACAATAAGGCTGCAATCTCCATTGCCCACAATCTAGTGCAATATGATCGTACGAAACACATTGAGATTGACAGACATTTCATCAAGGAGAATATCGACCGAGGAACCGTTGTTATTCCATTCGTACCGTCTGACCAACAATTGGCCGATGTTCTCACAAAGGGTCTAAGTTCCAGTATGTTCGCAAATCTTATTGGCAAGTTCGGCATGGCTGACATCACATGCCCAACTTGAGGGGAGGTGTTGGATATTGCATTATTAATTATAATATTTGTATTGATTACGTCCTAAGAAGATCTTATAATATTTGTATTGATTACGTCGTATTTGTATCCTAAATAAATCGATTCCTATTTAGGAATCATGGGAGCACACGGATCAATGACGTGTCATATCTTTGTAATTGTATAAATACCCCTATGTGGATGAATAAAATCAATCAACTTTCCTCCTCCAACAGAAGTTTTTGAGAAATTAATAAAATATTTAATTATCTCTTCCTCTGTCATATCTTTATGCACACACCAAGGTACATGATTCTTAATATTTACGGGAAACATTTTCATCTGTCATGTGATGAAGAATCAAAAACTCACATGAAAGAAGAGAAGGAAAGTTCTCTAGTGAAGAATTCTACATATAGAAAATGAAACTTCATGAGGCTAGAACAAGAAGTATATACATAAAGACCTACAGCCTGTAAACCTTCAAAATGGGGAAAAAATCTCCAAAAAAAGGTGAAGAAGCCTGATGCTACCATCCCTATTTGACTGAGAACAAAAAGGGGAGGTACAAAAACATGGAAACTGGTATCTTCAAAATTTTGACAAGGGGAGAAGTCTATGACAAGGAAAAGTAGACTCATATTCTGAATCTTTTCTTTAAATGAGAGAAGTTCTCTGTAGCGGGAGAAGAATCCTGAAGGAAGTTCAAGGAAGCAAGAGGAGCAAAATCAGATGAATGAAGAAGTTGCTAAGGAAGTTCAATAAATATTTTTAGCGGTTTTATCCTCGTCAAATAAAAGGAGATTGTTGGGAAAATCCATATGAATTTGATGGTACAAAACCAGAATAAGACTTGTCAAACAAAGTGGAAGAAGCTTAGAAGAAGAAGCCTCAAAGAAGCAATCAAAATAATGAAGGAAGAAACATCGATTTGAAAACGACGTGCGTAGAATTGTATATGAACCAATTTGACGCACAACTACGAGAAGTAGAAAAACGGCCTAACTCAAAGTCCGATTTAAGAAGGCGCTCAAGGAATCTTTGAAAGTCGATTTCTCAGTCAAAGCACAGAAGGAAATCAGCACATGAAGAAGTTCTAAGTCAAAGCATGAGGAGTGCGGTTAACAATTCAAGGCGATGCGCGGAACTTTGTGTCAAATTGGAAATCAGCGCACAAAGACTCTATGAGGAGATTTCTGACGGGATTTATTTTGACCAATTAGGGTTTCCTTTCCTAGAAGAAATCAAAGAATCCGGAAAGAAATTTCTTGATTAAGAAAAGAGATTTTTGAGATGAAGAATCTGCCATTTTCAAGGGCACAGATATAGAAGATATAGTGAAGAAGATTTTGACTCTTAAGGAAAGAGATTTTGTGATGTTGTCTTCCTTCTTGACCATGCATAAGGAAGGTTTATAAATACCTTTGTAAGAAGAAGAAAGATGATCTTTGAATCCCTCTCTTTACCTCTTTATAACCCCTTCTTTTTCTTTCTTCTTTGCTGAAAATTGAGTCTCCCTCTTTTCTCTAACATAGAGCTAGAAGCAATATCCTCTCTCTCTGAACATTCTTATTCTTAAACTGTTGTAGAGATTACAGGATCTCCTACCTAGAGATCTAAGAATATTTTAAATCTCCTAAGTGAAATGATTCAGAAGGTTGGAGTCTCCTATGCAAAAAGGCTTGTCATCATGGTGAATGCAGTGTGATCCCAGACTTTGGAAGAGAGGAGTACTCATTTGATTAGGGGAACTAGAAAATTGTTGTGTCGTCTCGAAGCACCTCTCTATAGCTTAGATCTATAATTCTTGCCTCTTTCAGTTTTGATATTATTTATGTATGTGATTGCACTATGCTAAAAGATTGTGTGATTTAGATTACTTCTGCAAAAAAATTAATCTTTATTCACCCCTCTAGAATAATATTCAGATCTTGGTAAATTCTTTCCGAATATTTATGCAAGCATATTTTATGTGTTCTTTACTTTTGGTTTCCTTTTTCTCCAAAGAGTGTGGTAGGGCAGAGTTAAGAAAGGTAAACTGATGGGGATTGCGATCGACTTGCACGTTGATCGGAACCATTCATCTTATGTGGATCGACGATCGTAGCATTGTTTGTTCTTTTCATTTTTTGTTTCGACTTTCGAGTTGTATTTTTTTTATTTTTGAGACAGGATGATCGGTCGATCATAGTCGTTTGTTGCCCTCTTAGAGTCTATAAAAAGATGGTGAGGGCTCTCGTTTTAGGCATTGAAGAATGGAGTACCGAAGCCCATTTGGTCAATTCAGTGCCGAAGCAAACCCCGGGTGCGACGCCTGGGTTTACCCCCCTATTTCCCTTAGTCGGTCATCCCACCCTCCTCCCACCAACAGTCGGCCACCCACCACCCTTCCCCACAAATATCCAGTCATACCCCCTTCTAACTTTCCCCTCCATTAACCATTGTCATCCCCTTACATCCACCCTCAAAATCCCATTACAGCACCAACCCCATAGCCGGCCTTCAACCTTCCCCACTCAGGCCATTGTTGGCCTCCTATCCTAGAACCCTTCCCAATACAACTGACTTCCCTCCAAACCTCCTCCCCTCCACTCACATATTCCCCAAAACAGCCTACATTCCCCTTCATTTCCACTCCGGCGATCGTCGGAGAACGTCTCCAGCCCCCTTCGATGATCCACCACCATTTCCCACTTTTTCCCATCACTTTGTAATTTTTCGGCGACCACCACCACTGGCAGCCAACTCCGGCCACCACCAGCCACCTCCACCGCCAATCATAACCACCACTAACAACCAACTATTCCACATCCCCACTCCTTAAAAGGAATTAATTCCTAAAACTAAGCCCAACTTCTCTCCCACTATCCCCTTACATAGGGGCCATCCCCTCCTCATTTCCCTCCCATCTTCATGTACAACCACCAACAACTTCTCCCCATTCTATCCCTCATGTGGAACCACAGCAACTTCTCCCATATTCTCTCCCTCACAAGGAACCACCCCACATCCCCGCAACTGGATCCCTCTCCCCATTCAGGGTCGGCCTCATCCCCTCCCACTCCCTTCAATTTAGGAATTAACTCCTAAATTTTTGCCCCCTCCATTCCCAAAATTCACTCCCAGCCACAAGCAACACTCCCCTCCCTCAACTTCTCTCTCCCGGTCAGCCCCCTCCAACTTCCCCTCCCCTTAAACTCACGTGGAGACACTCTACAACTGACCCCCAAACACCCCCAACCATACTAACTCCCAGCTGTCTATCCCCCTCCCCTTCTCTTCCCGTGGAGCCATCCTACCCCTCTTCCCTATTAATTGACCCCCTAAATCACAGAATTCCCCTCTGCCAACCCCCTATGTAGCACAGGGATGGGAACGGGATAGGGATACGATATGAAACGGATACGGGAAACGTGATTCTAAAAAAAATAAGGATACGGAAAACGTATTTAAATTTTTTCTAATTATTTTAATATAAGTATAAATTAATATACATATAAGACAACTAACAAACTAATTGTATATATCTTGAATTGTAATGAAAATTTTTTAATAAGAATACAACATAAACCATACATATGAAAACCAGGAATACAAGCAATTATACATTATTGGGATTTCATATATTGCTATAAATAATATTTCATAAAATGCTATAAAAATATAGAGAAGATTCAAGTAAACAAGCACAATAAAGAACAATATACCACGTGTACACAACATTACATCAATTGATCATTGTTTTGTTATATTCGCATGCAAAATATTAAGTTTAAAAATTAAACATTCTCTCCAATAGTATCAAATACACCAGTTTCGTCAATAATGGAGAGCTCCAACCATGGTTCATCAAACGATAGATTAGCTATCTCAATTGTACCAACATCTTTGAATGACTCAAAGCCATCGCTCGCAATTTACCACAATATAGACTCTTCTTCAATGTATTTTTTATCTCTTCTAGAAATAAGTTGAAGATTGTTATGGATACTTATGAGATCTTCTGCACATTGTGGTATCATTCTATTTCTTTTCGTTGAATGGATAAAGGAGGAAGTACTCAAATTTCTGAAGGGGTCGGCGAGCCATGATTTATCCACCAAGTTTTTGGGTCTAAGTGATAACAATTTTGAATTGAATCTAAAATCTTCGAAGGGACTTCATCGCACGGGCGTGAAATGAAATAGATAAGGGCGGGACTTTACCGCACGAGAATTGTGTATCCCGCTTGCGGGATACGCGATTCTGAATTAAATATTTTTTATTTTAAAATGTGTTTCCAAGAGTTTCGGAAACATGTTTCCGTGCGTTTCCCGCATCTGATACCCGTCTGAGCCGATACGTAGAGCATTTTTAAGTATCTGTGCTTGTAGCGGCGACTCCCCTCTCAGATGCAGGAAACACATCCCCTGCTGTCCAGGATAGTTAACCAGTCCTAGGATTAATTTCAAGACTCATGCCAAGCCTCCCACACCACCAATACAGCCACCCCACCCTCTAGAATATTGTTTGACCGCCAAAACAGCAAACTGTGGTTGCTTATGGCTGAAATCTACATCCCAACACCTTCCCAATTGCTATCCCAATGTCCGTACAGCCCAAAATAGCTTTTGAGTGCTGAAAATCTGTCCCAGCGGCCCTCCGAAAAGCATCTCCAGTCCCCCCCCCCCCCCCCCGCCTACATTAGTTTACATGTTTCAACTTTCAAAGTATGTTGTTATTTCTTTAAGTATTGGGTCTTGTGATTAATCTCTACTTGAAGAGATATTCGTTTGTATGCTTTGATTTCAGTTATTTGAGACTTTGTATTGTCTCATTTGATTTTCAAGCACTCTTGCATATTTACAACGTCGTTTGTTTCCAAAATTGAAAGCTTATAATTTTGGTGGCAATTAAGATCATATTACTTTATAAGTAATAATTATTGCAAGTAAACAAATCATTGGATTCATGTTGTGTTGCATGTAGGAATTTCTCTCACTATTTCCCCGTAATATAGAACCGTCCAGCGTCATAAACAAGTTAAGCACATTAGTCCAATGCTATTATGTATCCTCTAATTTAAAACAAAAGAAAAAAAATAGTTTCATATAATCATATGTGAAGATATTGAATGCAACAATTTGAAATCAGTCATAAATTTATGATTCTTGATAATGTCAACATGAAAAAGAGTAGACATATGTACCTCTTGCATTCTCTCATCTTTTCAGTAAGTTCATCCAATTGCCTGCTTTGCCTATTTGGGTCTTTGATCTTCTCCAGTTTTTGAAACCCATTTCTATAAAGGATGCAAGATCAGGAGATAATTAAACACTACAATCACATTACGAAGAAGACATATAATCAGCAATAAATACTAACATAGCACGCAAAAAATAAAAACACTTTCGCATTCAGAGATCCATACGATAAAATATACGTGGAACTTAAAGTTTCCAACAATGTGAATGAAAACTTTAAATGGTGTGTGTGTGTGTGTGTGTGTTGGGGGGGGGGGGGGGGGGGGGGGTCTTTCTCTCCCTAATTGGGGGAGAAGAGAAGATTCTCTTAATATATTGTATGAATGGGAAAATTGTTATTCTCTTAACACTTAATAGACAATAATCTACAAAAAATATATCATAATAACTATCTCGTTGACTTCCTATGAACATCCAATTGATGTTAATATATTTAAAAATGTCTTTGTTTTTAAAATTATATATGAGTACACTGGTAGCAACTAATAATTATCTTGAATAAATATTTAATATATTATATCCTAAAATCTTGCAAGTATCTATTCACGAGATAATATTCTTACTGAGGCTTTCAAAAGAGCAAAAAACCACTCTTTAAAAGTTTAGGATGAATTACACCTTACGGTCTTATAGTTGCAATTTAATTACCTAATAACTTGATGATATGAGCATTACATTAAGGTAAAAATGCAATCGTTACTATGTTTAATTATTTCATATTTATGAATTAAGACCCAAATGATTTACCAATAATTCATGAAGATTTACATGTATCCACCTTTGAAATAAGTAATTTTAAAGAAGAATTAATGTGTATATAACTATACGCACACAAACAAAAAATAAAAGAATCTAAAATGTGATCCTGCAATTGACTTCTGTTTTTTACCAATACTTACACTATAAAGAAGACAACATCATTTTTGATGAGAAACAATTAAACTCATCACAATTGTCCAACTGTTTCATATTTGAGTCTCTATAATCATGTGGGAGGACACCTCCATGCAAATTTATAGACTTTATATGTGTATTTTTATAGCATTTTATAATAAAATATCATGTTAAAGACATTTTAGGTAGTTGCCTTCCTTACTAGCGCCCCAATTAACTAGGTTTCAAACAGAGTCAAGGGATTAACAAGCCAAAAATCTCAAACGGTAATGGATAAAAAGGAGAAGTTCAAATCAGGTAAATTATAGGTCAGCGAATCAAATTACTATGAAGTTGGAAGAGATTCAGAAAACTTACGATAATGCTCGAAGGATATCTTCAATTTGCCCATCGATGGTGGCTAGATCTTGGCTGATCGATGACACATCCATCTCGAAAACCAAAATACAAAAAACAAAGTCCTCATGCAAATCCCAAAGATCAGCTACCGCCTACCGATGACCATAATTTGCCGAAACCAGTCTGGAAAAAAACATCTTCGCGGTCTTCGACAAGGTACTAAACTCAAAGTAATCCGGAGTAGCTCCAAATTTCTAGCAAGATCCGAACAGAGAAACCCGATATCTCCCAGAAGTAAAAGACAGAGATCCTCACCTATTCTTACGTCGGCAGGAGAGGAACGATTGCCGGAGTTGCTGCATAAAATGCAGGACCGAAACAGGCAGAATCGGAAAGAGCTGAAAATGCTCGGCTGAATCTAGGGTTGGGTTCTCCGCCGACGAGATCTTTCGCCGGAGCCCGGACGGGAGGTTTCGAAGCTTAGTGCAATTCATGGGTTTTAATTTCAAAAAATAAAACAGAGAAACCGTCCGTTCCCAGCTGTGGATAGCAGATCCGCTGTCGGGCCTAACAGCGAGGGGGAAATAAAAGCCGATAGTCCCTCGACAAATGTCATGCTCAATGCCTTTGATAGGGATCATTCAGAAAAATATACCCTTTGGATCTGGAAGCCAATATATGTGAAGTAAATTTATATTAGCAATCATTTATAATTATAAATATCAGCAACCGAATATTAAAAAGAAATGAATTGAATGCTTAAATTCTTTGATGGAAATGTATACATATTTTCTTTTAAATAGTCTCCACTCTCCAGTGAGTTTTTCTCCCAACAAAATGAAGACTTTAAAAACCTTCTACTTTAATACTTCTCTTATGATCACTTACAATTTTCACTATATTATATAATACTCAAGAGTACTCTAGACTTAGGCTTTGTTTGGCACGGCATTTTTGCCGGTCGTTTGGGGCAAATGTCGTCGGTCGGCGGGTAAACAAACGCCCTTCGGCGACGTTTGCTCCGTTTCAACCCGCAGTAAGGAAGAAACGGCCCCGATTCGCTTTGTTTCAACCTCCGTCTCTCCCCCTCCGATTCCAAAGTCTCATTTCGACACGCCGGCTGCACCCACTACCGTCGAACCAAATATAGCCTTAGGATTCGTTTGGTGCGGCATTTTCGCCGGTCGTTTGGGGCAAACGCCGTGAGACGGCGGGTAAACAAACGTCTTATGGCCGTGTTTGCTCCGTTTCTATCCGCAGCAAGGAGGAAATGATCCTGATCCACTCCGTTTCGACCTCCACCTCTCCCCGCCGATTCCAAAGTCCTGTTTCGTCCCGCCGACTGTACTCACCACCACCGGCTGCACTCTCCACCGCCGAACCAAATATAGTCTTAATGTGATTTCCATAAAGATTTCCAAGTAAAACAATACCAATAATCAAAGCACCCGAAGAAGCCAGAATCATCGATTGCGCCAATCACATGAGCCGCGCTTGCTTGAAGGAGCCTAAAACCACCCAAAGGGGGCGAATGGGACAACGCACGCGTACACCCAGAAGGGTCCAAGCCCACATGTGTGACCTCCGCCAGCACAAACGCACACGCGATGGGCGCACGCGCGCGACTCCTGCCCTCGCCCGCCCGCCCATGCCCCCCCCCCCCCCCGCGCCCACGCCCCGTGCGCACGCATGCTCCCCTTGTGCTCATGTACAGCACAGGCGCTAGCACCGGTGCGTGTGCATTAGCGCCCATCGCACGTGCACCCGTCGCACACGCTCAAGTACGTCCCCTTATATGGTCATTTGTGCGCACACCGCACAGGCATGCATAAGCGCGCCCACGGACACTGTCGCCGCCGCTGCTCCTGGTTGCCGCCGTCGTTGGGCAGCCTGCCCGAGCTGACCGAGCCGCCTGAAGGGGCATGTTCGTCATTTCGGGAAAATTGGTGGTCAGGGTGAGTGGAACGAGGCGACGTCATTCGCCAACTCAAGATTTAATAATGTGCAATTACCAACGCGTCCATTCAAAAGAGGTATAAAATCCCCCCCACCCACCCACCATCCCTCATTTGAGAACAAGCAGCTCCAGAGACTAGAGAGAGCTCTGAGATGTTTTGACGAGAATGTAGAACTTAGATTGTTCCTTCGTTCGGGATTCACTCTGCTCCATCTCTAGTCCGCTCAATGGTGAATTGGACGCTTCAATGTGCCCAGGAGAAGACATAGGGGAACACTCTCTCCGTGGATCTAGTTTTTTTGTCCTTTTTTTGTACTGAGAGTTTGTAACGGAGAGGTAACATGTCACCCTCCGAGGAACACAAGTACTTGTAAACAATGAGAAAATAGTGGATTTTGGCCCGACGTAGATCCGATCCCATGGTTTTTCACCATTTCCAGACTTTCTACGTAAAAAAATATCTCTTGCCATTGTTGCGTAGATTCTCATCTGATTGTTGCGTAGATTCTCATCTGATTGTTTGCGCGCCCTACCTGACTCGAAGCTATGACTGTCCTGTTAAAATTTTTTTACTGATTCTTTTATTTTTTTCTAGCAACAAAAATGAATGATGATAGAATAAATTATTTGAATGACTACCCCAAGGATTAATCAAGAGCATTGTTACGTGCACCACAGTTTTTGCTATGTGCACTTTTTTGTTATGTGCACCACACTACGATAGGTGCACACAAACTTGTTATGTGCACCGCATTTTTCTCGACCCTTATTGCGTTGATTGGCTCTATAATGACCTCCTCTATCACCAGGGGCGGACCCAAGAGGAGACACACCCGGGCAAGTGCCCGGGTGTAAATTTTGAGAAAAATAGGCTAGGTAGTACTAGACTTGTATGGAAGCTGTACCAAAAAGCTAAAAAAAATGCCGAAAGTGGAGGGATTGCTAGTCCTTAGTCTGAATGCTCCTATGCCTGTATCAAAAAGAAAAGTACTCCTATTACTGTGTTGTCTAATCAACTCCAGGCACTTTTCTGCAAGGGTCTTCTACTTCTTTTGCGGGATTTCCAATTTCCTAGTTTCAATACTTCTATTTGCGATTTCCAATTTCCAAATCATTTCTACTATTGTAGTTCCAAAAACTGAAAACTCTCGTGGTTAATAGTTGGCTACATTCGAGATTTTCAAATTAATACCTGAAGTTTTCCTAATAAAATATTTAATTTTCCAAATTAATTCAAGGTTTATGATAGTGCAATTGTGCAAGTGGCAGAGCTTCTCCCTTGTTTGGAAAAGGAGCGAGTTATATTTTTTTGTGGGGCGCGAATGTGTGATTTTTGGTTTACTAGTATTGCATGGATTTCATTTGCTTTTTATTCAAGGATTCAAACATTTCCAAATCAATTCCAAGTTCATATTGTATTGTTAATTGTTGTTTCTTATAGTGCAAAAACCGGTGATTTATACTTTCCTATATTACAATTATCATTTTATTACTTTGGTGCCCGAGTCGTATAAAAATCCTAGTTCCGCCACTGTCTATCACAACCAAGGATCACACGAGGTGTCAACATTCCCGCAACCATATCGGAACAGCTGATGGTGACAACGAAACCCAAATTACGACCAACATCTCGAACCCACTCAATCAAGGCTTGTTTGTTCTGAAAAACTTGATCCGTCTCAAAATGAGCACCAACCTCAATTTCAACTGTCCTATCATCGCAAGTACTAATTGTCATAGGAGTTTCTCTCGCGATACTGTAAAGAATTCCGCCAAAAAATGAATTTTGTGTTCCCATTACAATCATAGCAATGTCCAGAAAAAACGCTAATATCAAGTATTGAAGAACACATAACTCAGAATAAATGACAAAAAAACATATGAGGCTAGGGTTGAAGGGATAAACCTCATATCGGCGACGAACGGAGGGGCAAGCTTCCAGAAATTGGAATGCTCACGGAGGGGCAAGCTTCCAGAAATTGGCAAGCTTCCAGAAGAATTGAAGTCCACGGTCGGAGGGGCAAGCCCAGGCGGAAACAGCGGAGGAGGTGCTTCCACAGAATGACGTCGGGGCAGGCGGCGTCGAGGCGGACGTCGTCGAGGCGAGCAATCGAAAGGCGGCGTCAGGGCGAGCTATCGGAAAGCGTCGTCGGGGCGTGGAAGCGGTCGGCCGTCGGGGTGGGCGACAAGCGTTGGGACGCCGTCGTCAGGGCCAGCTAGGCGGAAACCGTCGTCGGGGCGAGCTAGCTTGAAGGGGCGGGTGCGCGGCCACGGTCGGACGGGCGGGAATCGTCGGAGCTGGCGGCGTCAGGGCGGGCTGCGGAAGAGATGATGCTAGGGTTTGGGAGAGGTCTGCAGTGCGCGAAACGTGCGTGCCCTTAGCTCTAAATTTAGGGAGAAATTATGCTTAAAGATTTACTAACTTTATAGTGCACATATCGAAAATTGAGGTGCACATAACAATGCTCTTAATCAAATCGCTTTGTGGAATGTTCTCAGTACATTCAAGACATTTACATTCTCATTAACATTTCATGTGCTGATCGCACACAACAGGTTTTGTTGGGTATGCATAAATGCTTTTGTGTATTTCTCGAGCTGCTGCGCTCCCCCTTCAACTTGTAAACTCAAATACACATTCTTTTAGGCTCTATTTGTTTGGGCGTTTTGATTCTCCGTTTCGGGCAAACGCCGCCGGAAGGAGGGTAAACAAATGAACCTCCGGCGGCGTTTGCTCCGTTTCCACCCGCCCGCCTTGAGAAACGCCCCAAAAAGCTCCGTTTGGAGCAGCCACCTCCCCCCTCCGATTCAAACACTCCGTTTCCACCCGCCGGATCGATCCGCCACCGCCGAATCAAATGAAGCCTTAATATTTGAAGGGATATGAGAATTTGTTTGTCAAGTCTGTCCAAGTTGATACGGAAGAAAGCCAAACAAAATATTATGTTTAAAAAAAGCAGGGCTCTTGTTCGTAGAAGTTGAGAATGTAAAATTTTGTGAACCCGAAAAGAACGCAGGAATATGCTCAACCCGCCAAGCTAAATAAATCAGTAACAGATAGAAGAATAAGAGTCACAATGAAATTAATAGTGTTTTTACAATACGAGATATACATTGCGAGACATGATTTCGCAATGCATCTGATAGAAACCACAAAAAACAACAAGTGCAAAAAAACCGGCGGACAGGAAAATTATAACCGCCCAAGCCGTCTATCTGTCACGGCTAACCGCCAAGTCCGTTGAACTGTCTGACCGCACTCTTAGCCGCGTGAACTATTGCTTATTGACTGTTGAAGATAAAACCTTGTCCACAACTTCTGGTCGCCTAATCGCGAGATTGCCTAACCGTTGAAGTCGCTGCGAACAAATGAACTGGAACTGAGCTACATGTTGTCTGCAACACCTGGTCGTCTAACCATCAAGGTCGCCTAACAGCTGAGTAGAGCGAACAACTTATTCGAACTACAACTCAGTCCGCCAAAGGCGAACTGTGTTATCCAGCCGGGAAACTGCCAAGGAGAAGACCACCAAGTCATCGAACCCACGACCTGTTGCTAATCGCAGCCGACTGCTACCAGCTATCCGCACTACCTTCAAAACCAGTTTTCTGACTGTCAAGTGTTAGTCGCACAATCTACAGACATAGTAATAGACTGGTCACTATTCCTTGTCACGCAGTTATAAAAAACGTAACCACCAAGTTTAACCCAAGCTACAATTCTTACAGTTCATGTTATTTATGATGAGGACAGCACCCCTATTTATAGGCGGGCAGATGAATACTGTCACCGCCTAGGAGATAGAGTAACTGTCAGTGATGTGGCAGCTCGCAGCACTAGTCTGCCCATAATGCGGACAACCAACAACAAATTGCGTGTGTTTAATACCAGAAGTCTGCACTGTAACATCTCAACTTTTATTGGGTCATCAGAACACTAGTGGACCCAATAAAAGTGACCCAAACCCCTACCCGCGACTCGGTAGAAGGTCACCATAGGCAAAAAATAGAGCTAGAGAACTCTGATTTGAGTTCTGTCAGTTTTTGTAGCCTCGTATAGTCGATACGAGCGCGTTGGAACTCGTTCCGTTGGACCCTGAGGTCATATGATGGATATGCCTATCCCTCGTAAAACGTCGCAAAGACAAGATTTGGAATATCAGTCTAAACAACTCCGATTTGAGTTCTGACAGCTCTCACTGCCTCGTATAGACAATACGAGCACGACGGAACTCGTTGCATTGCAATCCGAGGTCTAACGATGAATATAGACACTTTGACCGATTTGGTGAGCCGCGATACGCAGATTTTTGGATATTAAGCAAACGAACTCTGATTTGACCCCGGTCAGTGGCATTGAACTCGTATGATCAATACGAGGTCAACCGAGTTTTGTCCCGATCAAATTTCGATACGAGTAGTCAACCTATGCTAAAATCAAGCATACTCTTGCACTGAAAAGCGTGCACGCACAAATTATGATGCGACACACCGACTTTGACCTAACTCTCGGTGTCTTGGACCCACTTTGACCTTGACCAACATGCGGAACCCATTCTAGGGTTGACTTTGGTCACCCCCACCCCCACCCCTAAAAAGTCCAAAATTTTGGATTTTTTTCCATAAGGGGCATGCTTTCTCTTTTTTCCTCCTCTTCACTAGTGACAAAGCCCTACCCCCTCACCTCTTGGGCCACCAACCAGCAAGGTTGAAAGGGAGGGGAGCCATGGGCCAAGGTAGGCCCAATTTCCTCCTCCCCCTCTTCTTTTCTTCTTAAAGAACCAAGGCCCAAAGGCCCACCAAACCCCTTCCCCACCAAGTTTCTGCCACCTAGGCACTCTGAGATGGTGCCACGTGGTTGGATCAGGTGAGGGAGAGGGGAAGAACTCCTCCACTATATGGGTTAATCCCACACCGCCGGTGGGAGGGGAGAAAGACTTCCCCCGACCTATAAAATGCCTTGCCCAACCCTCTTCCCTCCACACCGACCCAACTGAGCCAGGGCTCCCTCTGCTGGAGCTGCCCTCGCCGAAAACCACCACCCTCAAGCTCCACCACCGTCACCTTTAATGGTGGATCAGGCTGGTCCTTCCCAAGCAACTCCTCCTCAGGTAGAAGCTTATCCCCTCCCCTTCCCTTAGTCTTTGACGTCCTGCATGGACCCTCAGGCGGCCGGAGCGCCGCCGATACCACCCGACCCTTGCTCCAGGTCGGGTGGTGGTCATAGGGAGGCTAGCCCCTTCCCCGCACTAGGGGTGGCGCTAGAGAAGGCTTGACCCACCGGGATGATTTTTTCGGTGGGGGGGAAAGTCGGGGTGCCGCCGGAAAACGCCCCTCTGGCGGCACCCGAGAGGCAGAGCAATTGCTCTGTTTTACCTCTGACGGTGGCTGGTAGCGGATGGTCGTCGGACCACCACCGGAGAAGAGTGCTACCCTCAGTGCGCCGACCGGGGGTGGTTCCGGGGCTGGGCTCAACACCGGTGAGGCGGGGTGGCGCGGTGGCGCTGGGAGCAAAAGCACCGCCACCCCGCTCTTGGGTTGGCCAAACCAGGCGGTGGCCGTCGGCGGCAGGCCGTCAGGACACTGCCCAGGGACTTGCCAGCCCTCAGCGAACCGGCCGGGGGCAGCGCCGAAGCCTGGCAGTGGCTGGCCGGCAGTGGAAGTGCTTATTGCTGACTGTCGTCGGCAAGGAGCAGCTGCCGTCCGATCTATGATAAAGATCGGACGGCCGGGATTTCCTTAAATCCCTCCCCTGCCTCAGCATCAGTGCCCCCACAACGCATCCATGGCCGATCCACCATGGGGACAGAAGGATAGTTTCTTAAGTGCGGCTCAATCTCAGCCGCGGGATGGAGTTAATTATGGCTAACCGCAGACCGTATTATTAACAGAACTTTGAGAAATTTTTAGAAAAAATTGGAGCCTCGAGGGGAAAAGTGATCAACATGAAAAATGTTTCCCATGATGAGGGCTATCACCACAAAAATTTGGAAAAAATTTGGAGATGTTTTTTTATTTTAAAAGCCCAAATAAAGTTTGTTTAGCCAAATTAAAGGGCCAAACTTTTGGAAAAATTATGAAAAAAATTTAGACTCATTTTAGGCTCTATTAAAGGTTGTATCAAAATTTGAGGATTTAGGGATCAAAATTGAATTTTCCTCAATTCCTTGGAGCATAGGGTCGCGTTTGGAAGTTATTACGCTCACTTTCCTCGAAAATTAAAATTGGAGCGCGCGAGTATCCTCTCTAATTTGAATAATAAAATCAAATTGTCTTATCGACAAGATTGGCCGAGGGAATCGACCAAACTCCCTGGGTTCTGAGACTTTGTAAAACCGTCGAGCGCCCCGACTCTCGAGTGATTTGGGTATGCTCGGAAGGTGAGAATACGAGTAGTGGGTTGCGAATTATTCTTGGCAAATGATACAGGTGTGACTCCTGATAAGCCCTTGATCCAATTAAGTCGTTATTAATAAGGCGCAACCAAATTATAATCGGATCTTAATAATGGGTGTAGCCCAAGGGAGCCTTATTAAAACTGAAATAGAATTGAATGTGCCTCCTGTGGACGGAGATGGAACTGAAGGTGCCTCCTGTGAACGGAGATGGAACTGAATGTGCCTCCTGTGAACGGAGATAGAACTGAATGTGCCTCCTGTGAATGGAGATGGAACTGAATGTGCCTCCTGAGAATGGAGATGGAACTGAAGCCTCCTGAATAGAGTGATTGGACTACTAACCTTTTCTTTATGATTATTCCAGCCTTACACTGGTCATTTTCCTTTATTCATTTCAGTACAGTACATTCAAATCAGTACTACTCCAGTCTCACACTGGTCAAGTTCATTTCAGTATAGTACTTTCAATTCAGTACTACTCCAGTCTCGTACTGGTCAAGTTCATTTCAGTTCAGTACTTTCAATTCAGTACTACTCCAGTCTCATACTAGTCAAGTTTATTTCAGTTCAGTACTTTCAATTCAGTACTACTCCAGTTGTAGCACCCCCCCAACCTTTGCCTGGGTCGGGCCGGAGGGGTAGTACTGGCCCAAGACGCCCACCCAGTGCTTATAGGGGAAACAATCCATCATGTCCAAGCACTAGATGGCCGCCTTGGTTGGCTCGAATCATAACATTCACAACCCATCAGAATATAGCGGAAGCATTAACAGGAAACCATTGCAGATTTATATATATGACATATCAGAATCACAGCGGTTCTAGGGACGAAACCTAAGTACTTATATAAGCCCGTAGGCTATACATGTGCTACATATAATCCTCATATACTCTCTCTACGCTGCTCGGCGGAACTCACGTCTCTAAACTCTGGGGATGGCGGGGGTACATCTGCTCGAGTCGACCTAGCTGCTGGCGTAATCTCCTGCGGTAGCGGGTCACTACGGTGCTCCACCTCCTGTGAATGGTTAATCAAATAACCGTTAGACACAGAGCTAAGTAGAAACAAATCTCCTCCCCGGATCCACATCCTGGGGACGAGCACGCACCCACCCAACATAAGTAAATAGCCAAAGCAAGAGAGGGTTAGCACAACATTTCATATATGAACAGCTAGGAGCAAATATAAAAGAGTGCAGTATAACCGGAAAAAGCAGCAATAGTATAAAACGGCTATACCCATGCTCTACTAGCTCATCAGCATAACAAGTTTTCATACCCTGATTTCTATCGCAGGCATTCACAGCCGTGCACACACCGCAGGCATTCACAGCCTGCGCACACAGACCCTATGTCGACATAGTTTGGACCGCTTCTGTTCCAGCAGGGTAGCGAGCCCCGCGGGCCTCACCGATGTGGTCGTCGGTGATAGTGGCCAGTCCTGTCACTTCTGGGGGTGATCGTACCGCACAACCCCAGGCCCTAACGTACAACCTCGTGTACTCTTGGATGTGAGCGACATCTAGCGAATCATTTTGGCCGACCAGCGGAGGAAAACCCGACGGGGAAATAAAACGGCCGGTCACCCGTGGTACCCATCTCCCTGTCGCCTTGAGTCGTCAACCTTCCTGCACCGGAACGAATGGTCTGCGGAAGGGACTGACCCGCCACTATTCCACCGCAAGCAATTTACAAACAATCAATCAACGGTAAACATAATACACATTGGGTCTACGTCGGCCTGCTCTACTAGGCTTAAACTTCGGGCGGCGACGCTTAGCTCTACTTTCGTCAAGGAGCGTGGGAGCGCATTATTTGGGGCTAGACCTGGAGGGATACCTCAACTCCGGTTATCCCAACTATGGCTCAACCTTAATAATGACTGCTCGTCAGAGCAGGACCCGGGGTTATAATAGTAAATTGCAATGAAGACAAATGCGGTGGTGTATGCTGCTTATTTAAAGTGCTGTAATGAAATGTGACCAGTACAAAACTGGAGTAGTACAGAATGAAAGTACTTGACCAGTACGAGACTGGAGTATAACTGAATTGAAAATCCTTGACCAGTACGAGACTGGAGTATAACTGAATTGAAAGTACTTGACCAGTACGAGACTGGAGTATAACTGAATTGAAAGTACTTGACCAGTACGAGACTGGAGTATAACTGAATTGAAAGTACTTGACCAGTACGAGACTGGAGTATAACTGAATTGAAAGTACTTGACCAGTACGAGACTGGAGTATAACTGAATTGAAAAGAATAAAAGAACAGGACCAGTGCAAGACTGGAATAATCATAAAGAAAATGGTTAGTAGTCCAATCACTCCATACAGGAGGCTTCAGTTCCATCTCCGTTCTCAGGAGAGATTTTCAGTTCCATCTCCGTTCTTAGGAGGCACATTCAGTTCTATTTCAGTTTTTAATAAGACTTCATTGGGTTGCACCCATTATTAAGATCCGATTAGAATCTGGTTGCGCCTTATTAATCACGGGTTAATCAGATCAGGGGCTTATCAGGAGTTGCGCGCTCATTAGTTATCGAGAATAATTCACATAGCACTACTCGTACTCTCGCTTCCGAGTGTACCCAAATCACCCGAGAGGCGAGGCGCTCGACGGATTAACGAAATCACGAAACACCCGGAGCGTGGCCACCGGCCTCATCCACTCTCATCGATACGTTAAGTTTGATTTGATTATTTATAACAGGGATGAAGTCGCGCGCTCCAATTTTCATTTTCGAGCGTAATAATTACCAAGCGCGATCCTAGGCTTCCATAATTTGGGAAAAATATCAAAACTTATTCTCATGATCCCAAATTTTGATACAACCCCTAAGAGAGCCTATAATGAGCCTGGTAATTTTTTGGTAATTTTCCAAATTATTTTGGGCCTTTAATTTGGTCAAACAAATTTTATTTGGGCTTTTAAAAATACCAAATCAACTCCAAAAATTCTCAAAATTTTTGTGGAGATTTCCCTCATTAAGGGAAACATTTTTCATGTTCAAAATTTGTTTCCTAGGAGCCTATTTTAGCCTCTGAAAAATCAAACCCCTTATTATAATATTATAATATTATAATAATATAATTTATAAAATAAAACACTATTCATTATCGTTTTTACCCCGCTGGATTGAAACCCGCCGCCCTTACGGGCTTTCCCCGCCGCCGGCCGGCCACCGGCCGGCCGTGGCTCCACCACCGGCCGACTGCCCGGAGGTGGGCGCTCCCTCCGGCGGTGGTCCGGCGGCCTGCCGCCGCCGGCCGCCGCCGGAGCCATTTTTTTTTAAAAAACGGGAGGGGAGGGGGGTGACGGCGGCGGCGCTCCGGCCGCCGGAGCTCGCATGCACCACGTCAGAAATGAGGAGGGGGAGGAAGAGAAGGTTCTACCTGAAGTTGGGAGGTTTGGCGGCCTCCGGCGAGTTCCGCCATTAATGGCGGTGAAGGGTGGCGGAGCTCGGGTGGGTTGTTTCCGGCGAGCTGGAGCTCCGGCCAGGTGGGGGAAGCTCTTTTTGAGCTGGTGTAGGTAAGGTCTGAGGGTTCATTGCTTTATATAGGCAAGGGGGGAGGAGCATTTGGCTTGGGGGAGGTGTGGGATTAATCCCTCTTGAGGGAGAAGAGTTCTTCTCCCCTCCAGCTGGCTGGGACACATGGCACCCATCCAGGGGTCATAGTACATGCCACATGGATCCATCCAAGGGGTGTGCTTGATGGGTTGGGCCTTTATGGGCTTAAGAAGGAGGGGGGAGAAAGAGAGAGAGAGGGAGAGGGAAGAAGTGGGTGGGCCTCCACTTGTAGTGGGATGGGGGCTTGCTGGTTGGGGGCCCAAGGAGAGTGAGGGGGGGGCAAGGGTTATTCATCCATGGAGAGGAGGTGGGCTCCTCATTTGGAGAAAAGATCCAAAAAGTGGATTTTTAGGAGGGTTTGACCAAGTCAACCCTAGGATGGGTCCCCCTTGCTGATCAAAGTCAATGTGGGTCCAAGTCATCGGGGTCGGGTCAAGGTTCGGGTGTCGTGTCACAATTGGTGTGTGCACGCTTTTCGGTGCACGATTATGCTTAATTTGACCACGAATTGACCAATTGTCATCGAAATTAACCGGAACGACTTCTGTTGACTTCGTATTGAACATACGAGTCCAACGCCACTGACCGGGGTCGAATCGGAGTTCGTTTGGCGAAAGTCCGATATTTGCGCGTCGTAGCGTGCTAAAATGGTCAAAACGCTCATAATCATCGTTAGGCTTCGAATCGCGACGCAACGAGTTCCGATGCGTTTGTACTAACTATACGAAGTCATGGGAATTGACATAACTCAAATCGGAGTTCTCTATGTCAATACCCAAAAATCTCATTTTCGCGACGTTCTGCGAGGAATGGCCAAATCCACTATATAACCTCTGGTTCAATTGAACGAGTTCTGATGCGCTCGTATGGACTATACGAGACCACAGGAACTGACGGAACTCAAATCGGAGTCCTCTAGCTCTATTTCCTACCTTGGGTTACCCCTCACCGGATCATGGGTAGGGTCCGGGCCACTTTTATTGGGCCCACTAGGGTTCTGGTGGCCCAATAAAAGTCGGGATGTTACAATCCAATAAAAATAAAAGGATTTTCGTCCCCGAAAATTTGCTTGAAGTAGGGGGGAAAGTAACATACCTGGGGAAAGAGCTCTGGATGCTTTTCTCGGAGGAGTGCTTCAGGTTCCCACGTGAACTCTTCTCGTCCGCAGTTTGACCATAACACCTTAACCATCGGAATGGTTTTATTACGTAGTGTCTTGACCTTATAATCCACTACTCTGATGGGTTCGAGCCGGACGGATCTATCTGACTGTAGCTGCACTGGTGGAGTAGGAAGGTACTGCTCTGGTTGCCGGAGGACTCGTCTCAAGGAAGAGACATGAAACACATCGTGAAGGTTCCCCAACTCTGGGGGCAAGGCCAAACGATAGGCGACGGGGCCAACACGCTCTATCACCGGATAGGGGCCCAAGAAGCGGGGGTCTAACTTTTTCTGCTTCCTCAACCGGGAGACACCATGCATGAGCTTTATTTTCAAGAACACCATTTCCCCCACGATAAACTCCACCGGTCGGTGACGCGCATCATAGTACTTAGCCTGCCGGCTCTGCGCTTCCCGCATCCGCTCCTGTATCAGCCGTATCGCTGCCGTAGTATCATCGATGTAAGCCACTCCCAAGGCTTCCGGGTCCTCTTCCTGAGCCCAAGTCAACGGGGTTCGGCAACGTCTTCCATACAATGCCTCGTATGGAGCCATCTTAATACTAGCCTGGTAGCTGTTATTGTAAGAAAATTCAACCAACGGCAACAGCTGCTCCCATGGCTCATTGTGCTCCACTATGCACAGTCGAAGAAGATCCTCCATTGTCCGGTTCATCCTCTCCGTCTGTCCGTCTGTCTGCGGGTGGAAGGCGGTGCTGAAGGCCAACTTGGTCCCCAAATATGCCTGCACCCGCCTCCACTCCTTAGATGTGAAACGCCCGTCACGGTCTGACACGATGGACTTTGGTACTCCGTGGAATCGTACCACTTGCTCTAGGAATATCCTGGCCAGGATATCTACTTCGTCGCCCTGTCGGTTTGGGATGAACCGCGCTACCTTGGTGAGTCGATCTACGACCACCCATATTGAGTCATTCCCAGCGCGGGATCGAGGTAGGCCGTGGACGAAGTCCATGGAGATGTCTTCGAACTTCCACTCTGGAATCGGTAGGGGCTGTAATAGGCCTCCTGGACTGCGGCATTCGGCCTTAACATTCTGACAGGTCTGACACCGGGCTACAAAGTCGGTGACATCTCTTTTCATTCCAGGCCAGTAGATGGTCCTGCGCAAGTCCACGTACATCTTAACTATGCCAGGGTGGATCGAGTACCTGGACTGATGGGCCTCTTGCAAAATTTCTTCACGAATCCCTCCAGTAGCGGGAACAAATATGCGGTGCTTGAATTGCAGAATCCCGTCATGCAATTTATAATCCTCTTGTGCCCCTCCTTGCAGAGATCGGATGATCGGTATCACTTCTGGGTCGATCTTCTGGGCTTCTCGTATCCGGTCCCGGATGTCGCATTGGATTTCCATCCAATACAGCTGCGAGTAGTACTCTTCCGGATCTCTTCGGGCAACCAGGGTAATCTCCATGTCTATCAGAGACTGGAAAAGTTCTTTAGGGATCTGCTCCATCCAACTCCCGGCTATTGCAGGCTGGCGGCTCAAGGCTTCAGCGACTCTGTTAGCCTTCCCGGGGTGATATTGGAGAGCGAAGTCGTAATCGCATAAGAATTCCAGCCATCGGCGCTGCCGGAGGTTCAGCTCTTTCTGCGTGAAGATATACTTGAGGCTCTTGTGATCGGAGAAGATCTCACATCTTACCCCGTACAAGTAATGCCTCCAAATTTTGAGGGCGAAGACGACGGCGCCCAACTCTAAATCGTGTGCTGCGTAATTCAATTCGTGCGGCTTTAGTTGCCGAGATGCATAGGCCACTACCTTACCATACTGCATTAGAACAGCTCCCAATCCCTTCAGGGAGGCATCGGTGTAGATTTGGAATCCCTCGGTCCCTGTGGGGATCGTAAGGATTGGCGCGGAAGTCAGCCGCTTCTTCAGCTCGACAAACGCGGCCTCGCACTCCGGCGTCCATCGAAATATGACGTCCTTTTTGGTGAGAGCAGTTAGGGGTAGGGCAATCTTGGAAAAACCCTCGACAAACTTCCTGTAGTATCCGGCAAGACCGAGGAAACTCCGGATATCCGCAGCCGTCCTGAGTGGCGGCCAATTTTGTACCGCCTGGACCTTGGCTTGGTCTACTGCCACTCCTTCCCTGTTTATCGTGTGGCCTAAGAATCCAACTTCTTCTAGCCAAAATTCGCATTTACTAAATTTGGCGAAAAGAGAGTGCTCCCGGAGCTTTAATAACACCATTTGAAGGTGCCGGGTATGGTCCGTCTTGGTCTTCGAGTAGATTAGGATGTCATCTATGAAGACGATGACAAAGTGATCCAAGAAAGGTTCGAAGACTCTATGCATCAGGGCCATGAAGGCGAAAGGCGTGTTGGTGAGCCCGAAGGGCATTACTAGGAATTCATAAAGACCATAACGAGAGCTGAAGGCAGTCTTGGGAATGTCTTCCTCTCGGACTCGGAGCTGGTAATTGCCGGATCTCAGGTCCATCTTGGAAAATACGGACGCACCTTGCAACTGATCGAACAGTTCGTCGATTCTAGGGAGGGGGTAGGTATTGCGTACAGTCAGCTTTTTCAGCTCCCTGTAGTCGATGCACAGTCGCAAAGTCCCATCTTTCTTTTTGACGAAAAGTACCGGGGCTCCCCAGGGCGAGGAACTAGGGCGGACGAATCCAGCATCTATTAGTTCCTGTAGCTGGATCTTTAGTTCAGTCAGCTCCCTTGGGGCCATCCGGTAGGGGGCTCGTGATACTGGCCGTGCTCCGGACACAAGCTCGATCTGAAAGTCGACCTCTCGCTGGGGTGGCAATCCCGGGAGGGACTCAGGGAAAATATCGGGGAAGTCGCGGACTACCGGGACCTTGGCGAGCACCTGGGATTTGTCTTCCATCTCGAAGTAGATAAGGTATACTTCATCCTTCTGTCGGACGGATTTCACCATCTGCGTAGAAGTCAGGATAAAACGCGAGACAGAGGGCACACCTGTCAACGTGACGGTCTGGCCATTCAGGTTCCGTAGCCGGACTTCTCGCGTGGAACAGTTTATCTGAGCTTGGTGCTCGGCTAGCCAGTCCATTCCCAAAATTATGTCGAATCCAGTTATGGCTAGGATGGTTGCGTAGATTTCGAACTCCACTTCTCCCAGCATAGCCTGGAACGAGCACTTTTCGGTAGAAGTCATATCCGACCCGTCCGGTAAATGGATTCGTATAGACAGTCCGGTCGAACGAACAACATTTCCTTTTGTTGCGATGAATTCGTGGGAGATGAAAGAATGAGTTGCTCCCGTGTCGAAAAGGGTTTTGACAGGAAGTCCTTCTACCAACAAGATTCCTGACGACATGAGAAATATATATATATATATATATATATATATATATATATATATATATATATATATATATATATATATATCAACTATCTAATACAGAGGATATAAGTACACATAAGTAATATACAACATCAGTAGTCAGATTTGATATCTCTCTATCGCCTAAGATATATACCTATGACTACGTCAGGGGCTGGTCCGTGCTGCAGGTCTAGTGCATAGGCCTCCTGGGGCGCTGCTCGGCCCTGCTGGCCTCTCCTGCCAGCTCTGCCTCTGCGACCTCTCTGACCATGCCCTCGTGCCGGCTGTCCACCCTGAACAGCTCCCAATCCGGGTCTCCCCGTCTCCTGAGGGCAAAAGGCCCTCATATGTCCTGGCTGATGACATAAGAAGCAGTTCCCTGCGAAGGGAACATCTCGTCGGGCCACTAGTGGGGGCTGCGGTGCTGGAGCTGGTCTGAAGTCTAGCTGTGCAGCTGGGGGTGCTGGGGGTGCTGGGGGTGCTGGTGGGTGCCTATAAGGCTGCCTGCGGCGTCGCTGCCTGCGCTCTCTATCCTGTCTATGGGGAGCGACTCCTCCATATCGTCTCTGGTCTCGAGGGAGCTCTTCCTGACCTCTGCGCCGCTGAGCCACTGTCTGCTGGTCCAACTCTAAGGCTGCCGCATGGGTAGCTATGGTGTGGAAGGTGGCCTGAGAGAGCATAATCAGGGCCTGCCTCAGGTCGTCTCGTAGTCCTCTATAGAACCGAGAAGCTCTATCCCTGTCGGAGGCGGCCAGGTTCCCGGCGAAGCGTGCCAGGTGTATGAACTCTCTCTCATACTCTGCCACAGTGCAGTTGCCCTATCGGATGAGCAGGAACCTCTCTTGTAGCGCGGCTCGGTCTGTATCTGTGATAAAGAACTCTAGTAGAGCTATGGAGAACTCTCCGCAAAGGATCGTGCTCATCGGCCGACCTCGAAAGGTAGAGCGACTAGCCGCTCTCCACCAATCCCTCGCATATCCCTCCAAGAGGGTCACCACCAAAGAAACTGCTGCCACAGCTGAGCACATCATCCCTACTAACAGCTCCTCCACTCGCTCCACCCACTCCTCAACCTGAATGGCCGTCTCTGTACCCCTGAACGGGGGAGGTCTGAGTCCTCGAAAAGTCGTCAGCAGATCGGTGGGTGCGGTCATCTCTCGTGGTGGTTGTGCTAGGGCATCCCGGAACGTCGCTAGTATAGCCGTCAACGTCTGCCCCATATCCGTCTCGGCAAACGGTATAGCCGCGGGGGCGACCGGGTCTGGTGGTGGGGTAGCTGGAACATATCCCCTAGACGAGAATCCCTCGTTACTGTCCTCCGGTATCTGGAGAAGTAACAGGAAAGAGTGTCAATATTTTGCAAAAGTAGTGGCAATTTGCAAAAACGACAGACAAAGCGGAAACAACGGTGTATGGGCATACTATCGTACAGTCTAGAATCCCTAAGCCACTACACTAGGGTCCACCAGACTTCCGCTGCAAGGTTCGTCCCGAACCTAAAACGAAGCGAGGGACGAAGGGATCCTGAGACTGCTCCACAAGGAAGAATCGTGATCGCTCTGATCCATTTGTAGCACCCCCCCAACCTTTGCCTGGGTCGGGCCGGAGGGGTAGTACTGGCCCAAGACGCCCACCCAGTGCTTATAGGGGAAACGATCCACCCTGTCCAAGCACTAGATGGCCGCCTTGGTTGGCTCGAATCATAACATTCACAACCCATCAAAATATAGCGGAAGCATTAACAGGAAACCATTGCAGATTTATATATATGACATATCAGAATCACAGCGGTTCTAGGGCCGAAGCCTAAGTACTTATATAAGCCCGTAGGCTATACATGTGCTACATATAATCCTCATATACTCTCTCTACGCTGCTCGGCGGAACTCACGTCTCTAAACTCTGGGGACGGCGGGGGTACATCTGCTCGAGTCGACCTAGCTGCTGGCGTAATCTCCTGCGGTAGCGGGTCACTACGATGCTCCACCTTCTGTGAATGGTTAATCAAATAACCGTTAGTCACAGAGCTAAGTAGAAACAAATCTCCTCCCCGGATCCACATCCTGGGGACGAGCACGCACCCACCCAACAGAAGTAAATAGCCGAAGCAAGAGAGGGTTAGCACAACATTTCATATATGAACAGCTAGGAGCAAATATAAAAGAGTGCAGTATAACCGGAAAAAGCAGCAATAGTATAAAACGGTTATACACATGCTCTACTAGCTCATCAGCACAACAAGTTTTCATACCCTGATTTCTATCGCAGGCATTCACAGCCGTGCACACACTGCAGGCATTCACAGCCTGCGCACACAGACCCTATGTCGACATAGTTTGGACCGCTTCTGTTCCAGCAGGGTAGCGAGCCCCGCGGGCCTCACCGATGTGGCCGTCGGTGACAGTGGCCAGTCCTGCCACTTCTGGGGGTGATCGTACCGCACAACCCCAGGCCCTAACGTACAACCTCGTGTACTCTTGGATGTGAGCGACATCCAACGAATCATTTTGGCCGACCAGCAGAGGAAAACCCGACGGGGAAATAAAACGGTCGGTCACCCGTGGTACCCATCTCCCTGTCGCCTTGAGTCGTCAACCTTCCTGCACCGGTACGAACGGTCTGCGGAAGGGACTGACCCGCCACTATTCCACCGCAAGCAATTTACAAACAATCAATCAACGGCAAACATAATACACACTAGGTCTACGTCGGCCTGCCCTACTAGGCTTAAACTTCGGGCGGCGGCGCTTAGCTCTACTTTCGTCAAGGAGCGTGGGAGTGCATTATTTGGGGCTAGACCTGGAGGGATACCTCAACTCCGGTTATCCCAACTATGGCTCAACCTTAATAATGACTGCTCGTCAGAGCAGGACCCGGGGTTATAATAGTAAATTGCAATGAAGACAAATGCGGTGGTGTTTATGCTGCTTATTTAAAGTGCTGTAATGAAATGTGACCAGTACAAAACTGGAGTAGTACAGAATGAAAGTACTTGACCAGTACGAGACTGGAGTATAACTGAATGGAAAATCCTTGACCAGTACGAGACTGGAGTATAACTGAATTGAAAGTACTTGACTAGTACGAGACTGGAGTATAACTGAATTGAAAGTACTTGACCAGTACGAAACTGGAGTATAACTGAATTGAAAGTACTTGACCAGTACGAGACTGGAGTATAACTGAATTGAAAGTACTTGACCAGTACGAGACTGGAGTATAACTGAATTGAAAAGAATAAAAGAACAGGACCAGTGCAAGACTGGAATAATCATAAAGAAAATGGTTAGTAGTCCAATCACTCCATCCAGGAGTCTTCAGTTCCATCTCCGTTCTCAGGAGAGATTTTCAGTTCCATCTCCGTTCTCAGGAGGCACATTCAGTTCTATTTCAGTTTTTAATAAGACTTCATTGGGTTGCACCCATTATTAAGATCCGATTAGAATCTGGTTGCGCCTTATTAATCACGGGTTAATCAGATCAGGGGCTTATCAGGAGTTGCGCCCTCATTAGTTATCGAGAATAATTCACATAGCACTACTCGTACTCTCGCTTCCGAGTGTACCCAAATCACCCGAGAGGCGAGGCGCTCGACGGATTAACGAAATCTCGAAACACCCGGAGCCTGGCCACCGGCCTCATCCACTCTCATCGATACGTTAAGTTTGATTTGATTATTTATAACAGGGATGAAGTCGCGCGCTCCAATTTTCATTTTCGAGCGTAATAATTACCAGGCGCGATCCTAGGCTTGCATAATTTGGGAAAAATATCAAAACTTATTCTCATGATCCCAAATTTTGATACAACCCCTAAGAGAGCCTATAATGAGCCTGGTATTTTTTTGGTAATTTTCCAAATTATTTTGGGCCTTTAATTTGGTCAAACAAATTTTATTTGGGCTTTTAAAAATACCAAATCAACTCCAAAAATTCTCAAAATTTTTGTGGAGATTGCCCTCATTAAGGGGAACATTTTTCATGTTCAAAATTTGTTTCCTAGGAGCCTATTTTAGCCTCTGAAAAATCAAACCCCTTATTATAATATTATAATATTATAATAATATAATTTATAAAATAAAACACTATTCATTATCGTTTTTACCCCGCTGGATTGAAACCCGCCGCCCTTACGGGCTTTCCCCGCCGCCGGCCGGCCACCGGCCGGCCGTGGCTCCACCACCGGCCGACTGCCCGGTGGTGGGCGCTCCCTCCGGCAGTGGTCCAGCGGCCTGCCGCCGCTGGCCGCCGCCGGAGCCATTTTTTTTTAAAAAACGGGAGGGGAGGGGGGTGATGGCGGCGGCGCTCCGGCCGTCGGAGCTCGCATGCACCACGTCAGAAATGGGGAGGGGGAGGAAGAGAAGGTTCTACCTGAAGTTGGGAGGTTTGGCGGCCTCCGGCGAGTTCCGCCATTAATGGCGGTGGAGGGTGGCGGAGCTCGGGTGGGTTGTTTCCGGCGAGCTGGAACTCCGGCCAGGTGGGAGAAGCTCTTTTTGAGCTGGTGTAGGTAAGGTCTGAGGGTTCATTGCTTTATATAGGCAAGGGGGGAGGAGCATTTGGCTTGGGGGAGGTGTGGGATTAATCCCTCTTGAGGGAGAAGAGTTCTTCTCCACTCCAGCTGGCTGGGACACATGGCACCCATCCAGGGGTCATAGTACATGCCACATGGATCCATCCAAGGGGTGTGCTTGATGGGTTGGGCCTTTATGGGCTTAAGAAGGAGGGGGAGAAAGAGAGAGAGAGGGAGAGGGAAGAAGTGGGTGGGCCTCCACTTGTAGTGGGATGGGGGCTTGCTGGTTGGGGGCCCAAGGAGAGTGAGGGGGGGGGGCAAGGGTTATTCATCCATGGAGAGGAGGTGGGCTCCTCATTTGGAGAAAAGATCCAAAAAGTGGATTTTTAGGAGTGTTTGACCAAGTCAACCCTAGGATGGGTCCCCCTTGCTGGTCAAAGTCAATGTGGGTCCAAGTCATCGGGGTCGGGTCAAGGTTCGGGTGTCGTGTCACAATTGGTGTGTGCACGCTTTTCGGTGCACGATTATGCTTAATTTGACCACGAATTGACTAATTGTCGTCGAAATTAACCGGAATGACTTTTGTTGACTTCGTATTGATCATACGAGTCCAACGCCACTGACCGGGGTCGAATTGGAGTTCGTTTGGCGAAAGTCCGATATTTGCGCGTCGTAGCGTGCTAAAATGGTCAAAACGCTCATAATCATCGTTAGGCTTCGAATCGCGACGCAACGAGTTCCGATGCGTTTGTACTAACTATACGAAGTCATGGGAATTGACAGAACTCAAATCGGAGTTCTCTATGTCAATACCCAAAAATCTCATTTTCGCGGCGTTCTGCGAGGAATGGCCAAATCCACTATATAACCTCTGGTTCAATTGAACGAGTTCCGATGCGCTCGTATGGACTATACGAGACCACAAGAACTGACGGAACTCAAATCGGAGTCCTCTAGCTCTATTTCCTACCTTGGGTTACCCCTCACCGGATCATGGGTAGGGTCCGGGCCACTTTTATTGGGCCCACTAGGGTTCTGGTGGCCCAATAAAAGTCGGGATGTTACACCAGTCTCGTACTGGTCAAGTTCATTTTAGTACTTTCAATTCAGTACTACTCCAGTCTTATACTGGTCAAGTTCATTTCAGTTCAGTACTTTCAACTCAATACTACTCCAGTTTCGTACTGGCCACACCTCATTATGCAGCGTTTATTATCAGCAGCTTTAATTACTGCCTTTTTGTTACTGCAATTTACTATTATAAGCACGGGTCCTGCTTAAGGTTGAGCCTTAGTTGGGGATAACAGGGGATGAGGTGTTCCTCTAGGCTTAGCCTCAAATAAAGTGCTCTCACGCTCTTTATCAAAAATTGAGCTGAGCGCCGCTACCTGAAGGTTAACATATAGTAGGGCAGGCCGCCGCAGACTAAGTGCGTATTAGCATAATTGTTTACCTGATTGCTTGTGAATTGCTTGCAGTAAATTGTGTCAGGTTAGTCCCTTTCGCAGACCGTTCGTACCGGTGTGAGAAGGTCGACGACTCGAGGCGACAGGGAGACGGGTACCACGGGTGACCGGTCGTTATGGTATCCCCGATTGGTTTTCCTCCGCTGGTCGGCCAAAATATTGAATCTCCGGGTTTTGTTCATATCCAAGAGTACACAGGGTTGTTCGTTAGGGCCTGGGTTATGCGGTACGATTACCCCCAGAAGTGGCAGGACTGGCCACTGTCACCGACGGCCATATCGGTGAGGCCCACGGGGCTCGCCACCCTGCTGGAACAGAAGCGGTCCATGCTATGTCGACATAGGGTTGGTTTGTACGCGGCTATAAATGCATGCGGTATGTGCGCGACTGTGAATGCCTGCGATAGAGTACCAGCTGTGGATACCTATTGTGATGATGTGCGAGTGAAGCCTTAATTATAACTGTTAAACATTGCTGCTGATATTCCAGTTATACTACGATGCGCTTCATTGCTCCTAACTCATACATATGAAATGTTGTACTAACTCTCCCTTTCTTCCGCTATCTACCTTTGTTGGGTGGGTGGGTGTGCTCGTCCTCAGGATATGGATCAAGGGAGAAGATTTGTTTCTACTTAGCTCTGTGACTAACAGTTATATAAATAACCATTCACAGGAAATGGAGCACCGTAGTGACCCACTGCTGCAGGAGATTGCGCTAGCAGTCAGGACTACTCGAGCAGATGCACCCCTGACGTCTTCAGAGTTTCGAGACGTGAGTACCGATGAGCTAAATAAAGAGAGAGTGTGAAGAGTTATAAGTAGTACTTGTATAGCCTGCGGGCTTATATAAACACTTAGGCTTCGACTTATTACTCATATAATATATATAATATTATATATATTTGATATCGGTTTCCTGTTAATTCTTCCGCAAATCTCTGATGTGTTGTGAATGTTGTGATTCTAGCCGATCAAGGCAGTCACCTAATGCTTAGGTAGGATGGGTCGTCACCCTAACGAGCACTGGGTGGACGTCTTGGGTAGGTAAGATTCCGTTTTGCCCGACCCAGGTAAAGGTTTGGGGGAGGGGTCTTATACGCACAACTATGCGGATAGCAACCTCAGTTCGCTTGGACTTGAACAGCTAAGCTGATTGCCACGCGATTAGAAGTTTAACCGCACCAATGAGATGGTTTGCCGGTCTCTGCGGTATCCCAATCTAGATCGCGCAGTCTGCAGTTAGCTAAAGCTAACCGCACGGTTAACACTCCATGGAAATAGCTAAGTCAGACCGCGAGAAAAACAATAGCCAAAGACCAGGCTATTCTCCAAGCTTATATGCGCTAGCCTTACGGTGTCGGCAGTCTGTGTGGTCTGCACCGTCCTGACCGCCCACTTCCTAGTTCAGCAATTTCAACACTCCTCCTTGAAGAGGGAAGTGTAAGTCAGACCAAACAATCCTTGTAATCGCACAAACGGTTCTTTCGATAGTGGCTTTGTGAAGATGGTAATGACAATATCCTGGCTCTGCTGTAATCCACCATCAGAGATCTCTTCAACATCTTCTCCTGAACGAAGTGATGCTCAATCTCAATGTGTTTTGTTCATGCGTGATAAACTAAATTTGTAGCCAGTCTGAGACCACTCTCATTGTCACTGCGTAACAGAGTAGGACCTCGTACCTCATCATGAATGTCCTCCACCAATCTCTTTGTCAGATGGCTTCCTGAGCTGCCAAGACAGAAGTCTTGTATTACGCTTCAGTGGTGAAGACGAACACATAATCCTCCTTCTTGCTACACCACAAGATAGTTGTTGATCTGCACACGAAGACATGACCAGATGTCGACTTTCGATCGCCTGTATCTCCCTCATAATCAACATTCGTGTAACCATGCAGGTTGAAGTGCATGCCCATCTCATAAAAGAGACCCATATCTGAGGTTTACTTCGCATACTTCAAGATATTATTTGCCGCCGCTAGATGAGATTTCTGTGGCTCCTTTATATATCGACTCACTCGACCCATAACATATGGAATATCCGGCCTCGTAATCGTAAGATATATTAGGGTCCCTATGAGAGCCTGAAAAACCAAGGGTTATGAAAGAACTCGTCTTTCATCACATTGAAGTTTTAGACCAGCTTACCGTAAAGTAGAGCTGCTCTTTCTCTTCCACATTCTGAAACGTTTCATGATCCAGCTCTGCATAAACTTTTTGGGAAACGAGTACACCACTCTTTTTTCTCTCAACTTCGAGACCAAAGAAATGGTGGAGCTTCTTAAGATCCTTCATCTCGAAACAAATAGCTAGCTCTGTCATGAGCTTAGCTACCTCCTCTTTTGAGTTTCATGTGTAAATCATATCGTCAATATACAGTAGTACCAAGTGTGAGAACCTGCCAACCCATATCGCATCTCAAAACCCAGGTGTTGAGATGAAAGGTGGCGGGGTACATAAACACGGAGGAGCGGGAGCTGCGAGCAATGTGGGACTAATCCCAACCACATGACCGTGGGGATATTCCGCCACAGAGGGCCCACCGGGGTCAACACCCAGACCAGGAACGCGATGGGGTAAGCCACAGGGTCAGTCCCACATACACGTGCCCTGCTGGCAAATTACTCCAATACCAAGACGTGAAGCTCCCCCCTCTTCTTTACAAACAAACTTGATTCAGAATCAAAGGTAAAGTATTTGTAGAATTAGAGGTATTCTGCGATCTTTCTGTACCACCCTTGAGGTGTCTGTTTCAAGCCATAGAGGGCTTTTTTGAGTTTACAGACATGTCCTGGATGATCTTTAAACACATAACCAGGTAGCTGAATAATGAAAATATCAGTGTCAATCTCTCCGTAAAGAAATGTGTTCTTCATGTCAAGCTGCCAAATCTTTTATTCTTGGCAAGCCATCATGGCAATCACCACCCGCACAGAGATCATCTCGGCTACAGGACTATACGTCTCCTCATAGTCTTCACCGTACTGCTGAGAGAACCCCCAAGGTACAATGTGAGTCTTGTACCGCTCGATATTGCCGTCAACCTTCTTCTTGAGTTTATATACCCACTTGCAGGTAATAGAAGTCATGTCATTGACCTTGGGCACAAGATCAAAGGCCTCACTCTTTCTGAGAGCAACATCTACTCATCTATGACATCTTCTCACTCCTTAATCCCAGTGGCATTCTCAAAGCATGATGACTCTCGCTCATCTAGAGGACCTACAAAGCTTACCATGTTTTCGTCCCTATACCGAGGTGGCGAAATAATGGTTCTCTTTGACCTTTGTAAGGTCTAACCCTAATCCACCACACCAGGTGCATCTTCTGCATCAGCTCTTCTCCCAAGCATACTAGGAGAATCACTCCCCTTGCTTCCAGAACTTAAAGCACATACCCCTAAGCTAGATGAAACTGGAGCTCCTTGAGTCACATACAGCTCCACAAGAAGATCACCAACAACTTCCTCCTGGCTTCCATCTACCCTACTCTCTATAGTTTCACACAGGAACTATCCTGGTATGACATTAACTCGTCAAATACCACTTCCGTTGAGACAACAAATTTCTTTATCTCAGGGTCCATGCACTTCAAGCCCTTCTTCCGCTCGTCGTAGCCAATGAAGACATACTTTCTTACCTTCACATCCAGCTTCGTCCTTAAAGCATATAGAACATGCACGTAGTAGGTTGATCCAAACACCTGAAGGTGTGCAACACTAGGCTTCTCCTTAAACATGAGCTCATGTGGACACTTCATGTTGTTGGGACTCAAGAGCATCCAATTGATAAAATTGGCTCCGCAGGTCATTCCTTCCACTCAAAACCCCCTGAAAATTCTTTTGGAGTGAAACCAACACTTATAATTCTCTATCAGATGGCGAATCTTCCTCTCTACAAATCCATTTTATTGTGGAGTGTGCGCACAAGAAAGCTCCCTCCGGATTTCATGCTTTCTGTAGAAGTTGAGAAACTCATTTGCGGTCAACTCCTCTTCATTATCTATTCTCAACTGCTTAATCCGCAGATTCAACCGGCCTTCCACGAGCTCTTTGAACTCAACAAACTTTTGGAAAACTTCTGACTTCTCCTTCATGAAATACACTCAGGTATATTTGGTGAAGTCATCAACCAAGACCAACATGTATCGGCTACCTCCAAGACTATAAGTGATGGTCGGTCTCATCAGATCATCGTGGATGCACTCTAATAGTTCATTGCACCTGGACAGGGACTTGCCAAAAGGAATACAACGAGCCTTTCCATACTGACGCCTTGCACAGACGTGGCCATCGCTCAGAGATGAAAGATTAGATAGGTCTTTCACCAAACCTCTTGTCGTCATAGCCCTTAGGTTATCCACACTGACATGTCTCAGCCTTTCATGTCAGATAACTGCGCTATCATTAACCCTTCTCTTTTCAACATAAGAACTTATTGACAAGACAAACAAGTGATTCACCCGTCTCTCGACATGAGTCACGTCATCCTTTACAGCTGACACGTTACTAAGAAACTTCACTTCTGTTTGGGCCAAATAGAACGTGATTGTCAGCGTCCATAGCATTGGTCATTGAGAACAGGTTCTTCTCCATCCCCGATATATGATAAACACTCCTCAAGGTGAGTGACCTCTTATCACTTCCTAAAGAAACAGATCCATCTTTTTTGACTGCTTGCACAGTATTGTCAGCAGTAATGATATCATCATTACCTGTATACGCTTGCAAATAAGTGAACTTTGACTCGTCTCCGATGAGGTGATGACCATACCCCAAGTCCACGATCCAGTCCTCTTGGTAGTTGATGGAGGTCATGGTATGAATCGATATTATCATCATATCTATCATGAAGCAGTTCCATCATCAGGCTTCTTCCTTCCTGGATTCAACTTCTTTTTTATCAGCAGTATGCCCTGGTTAAAGATTGACTCAGCAGTATTTTCTGATGTGACCAACTTTGTTGCACTTGTAGCACCTTGGTCCTCCTTTCTTCTCTCTATCTTGCTTAGGAGGCTTGCTCCTCTCCTGTTGTGATGAAGTTGAAGGATCATCTTCAACATATGTCTTCTTATTCATGTCTCATATCTTCTTCTTTTTAGAATAGAGAACCTCACTATCTCCCTCTGAGATAGAAACTCCAGCCATCTATCTTGATAAGCTCTCATGCGATGCCATCAGATTTTCCAGCTCTAGCAAAGATGGTTGATTGGCTCAGCCCTGCATAGAAGTAATAAAGGCTAAGTAATCCTTCTCCTAGCCGTAGATGATATGATTTTTCAGCTTCTCCTCTAAGATGGACTCATCCGGGTCTAATGCTGAAATTTCAGCACACAGATTCTTCATTTTTAAGAAGAAAGATGATATTGACAAGTCTCCCCGAGTTACTTGCACCAACTTATTTTATAAGAACTATAGTTGAGCTACATTCTTCTTGTTGAACAACCCATCCAGGGTCGTCCAAATATCTACAGTCGACCTACATCCAATGATGTGGTCAAAGAGCTCAGGTGATATCTCCTGTTTGATAGTGAACTCAGCCTTTGCATTTATTCTCCTCAAAGCTCTCATCTCTTGAACATTTCCATCAACATCAGTCACCTCTTGTCTATCCTCTCCACCAACGACCTCCTATAGATCCTCGATAAGAAGACGACTCTTCATGCACGATTTCCACTTCTTAAAGTTTGTTTGTGTTAGGAGTTCAATTCCAAAGCCTCTTGTATATCCTTCTTCTATTGTTATATTTCTAGTTCACTTGAACTTCTAAAGGTACTAAGAAAACATCTGTGGCTGATCACTGCTCAAACTTCTGTTCCTCTGATACCATGTAAAATTTTGTGAACAAGGGAAGGTCACTGGAACATTCAACCAACCAAGACAAATAAACCAGTAGCAAATAAAAGAACAAAAGTAAAAAAATAAGAACAAAAAACCGGCGAACAGAAAAACTATAACCGCCCAAGCCGTATATTCGTCAAGGCTAACCGTCAAATTCGCTGAACTGTCAGGCCGCACTCTTAGCCACACGAAATGCTGCTTATTGACTACTAAAGATATAACCCTGTCAGCAACTTCTGATCGCCTAACCGCGAGGTTGCATAACTGCTGAAGTAGCTGTGAACAGATGAACTGGAACTGAGCCACCCGCTGTCCGCAAAACCTGGTTGTCTAACCGCTGGGTAGAGCGAACATCTTATTCGAATTGCAACTTAGTTTGCCAAAGGCGAACTATGTTATCCAAGCCGGGAAACAACCAAGGAGAAGACCTCCTAGTCGCCAAACCTGCGGCTTGCTGCTAATCGCCGCCGACTGCTATCAGCTATCCGCACTGCCTTCAGAACCAGTTTCCTGGTTGTCAAGTGTTAGCCACACAATCTACAAACACAGCAATAAACCAGTCACTATTCTTTGTCGCGCGATTAGAAAAACGCAATAGCTTAGTTTAACCCAAGCTACAATTCTTACAGTTCATGTTATTTATAATGAGGTCAACACCCCTATTTATAGCCAAGCAGACGGATACCGTCACCGCCCAGGGGGATAGAGTAACCACTAGTGAAGTGGCAGCTAGCAGCACCAATCCGCCTATCATGCGGTCTGCCAACACCAGAATGTGTGCAGTTAATACCACCAGTCTGGACAGCCATGTGAACAACAACCTCAGTTCGTGTGGGCTTGAACAACCAAGCTGATTATCACGCGATTAGAAGTCTAACCACACAAATGCGGCGATTTGTCAGTGTCCGCAGTCTCTCAATCCAGACCGCACAATTCGCGGTTAGAGGTTAACACTCCAAGGAAATAGCTAAGCCAGACCGCGAGAAAAACAATAGACAAGGACCAGGTTATTCACCAAGCCTATCCGTGCAAGTCATGTGGTCTCAGCGGTTTGTGCAGTCTGCACCATCCTGACCACCCACTTCCTACTCCAACAATTTCAACAGAGAATCTGTGAATGGACCTCATGTCATGAGGATTTCTGCATGCAAAAATGGCTTGAACAATCAAAGAACTGCAGGGATAGATAGATATCTCTAGCTTCCAAATTATCCATCAGTCACTTTAAAGAGAAGAAATTATCTTTCAATAAAACTACATTTCCTTCCTATATTTGAAATTGTTTCTCTCATTGCATGTGTTAATTTACTTACTATGTGAAGGTTTCATCTGCCTATGTTCTGCCTTTTTTGTTCAGGTTTCATCTTCCCATGTTCTGCCATTTTTTGAACAAATATCATGATCCATATATTTGAAATTAGTTATTATGGTCTATATTATTACTGGAGTATCTTTCACAAAACATCTACATGATTAAATTGTTCTCTTACTTGGCGTCCCAGCTTCACCTGCGACAATACTCATGTAATTGTATATATTATTGTACTAACTGCAAGTTGTGTGAGTGTTCATTGTACTCCTTTTTGGAGGACCCTTGCAGTAGAGCTTAGGATAGTGGGAGCATTGGACCGTTAGCATGCATTGTCTGACCACCGTTTTACTGTTAGTTTGCGGAGCCTGACTATGTTTGAGAGTAACAGGCACTCGCCATGTTTTTGCCGGTCGAGCTTGGCGCTGAGCTCGCTGGGGGGTTGCAGGGGGCACCGTACCCCCTGCTCAGGGGTTCGGGGGGAAAGAACCCTAAACCCGAAATTTTTTGTCATGGGTATTTATGTAATTTCTCCTTATTTTATACTTTGGGTATAAAGGGCCTGTTTCCGGCCCAGGGTTTTTGTGCATGAAAACTGAAGGGAGAGAAGCGGTGTACCCTTTTGATCGTTCTTCATAGTGAATTTTTGCGCGAATGGTTGTGATTTTTTCCCCGGATTTGGAGTTTTTCCACGTTATCTCTGTTTGTTCCTGGTTGTTTCTCTGCATTTTTTCTTGTGCGTTGTTTTATCCTAACATTTACAATGTTTTATGGTGCAGATTATGCAATGTAGCATAAGGTTTCAAGTCGCTGTTTGTAGCAAAAAGAAAAATGAGTGTAGCTTGTGCTTTATATATTCATCTCTAATCAAGTAGCTCGATGCTAATGTAATTTAATATTATATTTGGGTACTGTGAATACATTATGTTATAATTAATATCAATATATGTGATGGAACATTAGGTACGTCATAATATATGAGAGAATGTTAGTTTTTTCGTAATATTTTCTAATTTTTTATTGACTTTTATTTAATGAAATAATAAAATAATTGATCAATTCCAAAGTATTCTTCAATTCTGTTTATTAGGCGAACATTGGAATTGGAATTAGACAATTTCCAATTCTTAAACATTCGGAATTGATCTCAGTATTCAATTCCAATTCCGTTCAAAAAAACATAGTCTACATGTTTTCCTCACAAAGATGACGGGGACTCAAACTCTGCGCTATAATAAAATGTGTGTGTTGGGGGGAGGGGGTTATAGCAACAGTTTTTTTTTTTAATAAACGCCACTCCTGTTTTTTGTCCGTATGTCTAGAGCGTTAGTAACCGTTAATGTTTCCTCATAGTGCACTCGAGTTTATCGAACTTGAGTTGCCAAATTTGCACAAAATGGTTTCATTTTTTTATCTCATACATGCCATTTCGATTTGTTTGAACATTTATATTATTGTGCAAGAATCTAAAAAACAATTATAATGTTGTTCTGTGTCACCAAACATATAAAACTGCGTTTATATTCGTGACATCACAAAAACATAGGTTTTCCGAAACAGTGTAATTACATTTATAACCGCAGTTTTCAATCACCGCATTCATGACCACCAACGCTAACCACTAATAGCCATCGCCGCCACAAACAAACCTATATCTACGTGAATTTTTAAACTTAGATCAAAGGGGATTGGATTGATCTTCGATAGTGAAGTGTGTTATGAACTTAATGTCACTTTGACAATTTAGGCTATGTTTGAGAGCCGTTATGATTTGATTATGTTTTAAATGGATCGGCTGACAGATGTCTAGTAACAGTTAAATTACTACCATTTTAAAATGGCGGTTAAAACTTGTTTTTTCCTCCATTTTGGAAAGATCTCAAAGACCTTCTTTCTCCCTTTCAAAATAATCATTTGACATGTTTTTTAAAATTTCTTTAAATTTTATTGAATCAATTTAACTCATATAAAAAAAATTTTGTATCAACAAATTTGTAAAAAAATTCACACATATAATACTTAATTTAAATTTAAAAAATCAAAAAATATTGGTCTGAAATAAATAAACTCATGTAAAGATAATTTTGAAAATAATTTAAATCGCTATCGAAACGAAGGTTACTAAAACAAAGTCTCAGTTTTGAAACTACAGTTTTGAAAATACCGATTAACATTTCCATTTTAAACTTCTTTCTTTTAAAATGACACCAATATCTCAAACTAAATAACTATCATTTTAAAACAGCCAGTATAAAATATGCTATTTTCTCAGTTTTGGAAAGACTTCCAAGACCTCCTTTATTCCTTTCAAAATAACCGCTTGACATATTTTTTAATTTTTTAGATTTTATTTAATTAATTTAACTATTATAAAAATAAAATTATATCAATAAATTTGTAAAAAAATTCACATATATAATATGTATTGATTGTGGGTTGTCGGGTCTTTCTCCGGTCCGGAGAAATCAGAGCGTCTTAGCTCGGAACTGGACCGGGCGCACAAATAGTCAAAATGAACCGCAACAAATGACAAGAGATGTTTTTTACGTGGAAAACACGGAAATGGTGAAAAATCACGTGTTTGGAACTGTGTCGAGCCAAAATCCACTAGCTTCTCAGAGTTTTACAAAAATTGATTTGATATCGGAAGTAGAGCTGTCACTTAAGACCGAAAACCGCAAGTTGAACCGGAACCGAACCGGACCCGTGAAGAACCGGACCGAACCGTTCGTGAATTCTTTGGGTTCCGGTTTGAATTTTGGAACCAAAAACAACAATGGTCCGGGTGCGATTCCTTCATTTTATTATCCGGACCGGAACCGGAACCGGAACCGCAATAGACAAGTTTCAAACGGTTTCAAAATTTCTTAACCTGATCCGGACCGAACCGACATAGAACCGAACCGTAACCCGTTAATTTTTATTATTTTAATCTAAAAAATTTATTTATCTTCAAAATATAAAGAATTAGTATTTAACTATTTATTTAATATATTAAAAATTATAATAATAATTTAAAATTCATCATTTTGGTTAAATCAAATCAGCAGGCTTTTGGTCCTACTGCCTACACTTCACATCAGATAAGCACTTAGCACATCTGCAGAGCATAATGAGTTGGACTTGGACAACACGGTACTGCACAACTGCACTTGAGCACTTTCTTCTCTCCCGAAGACTTCCAGGCTTCCATCTCCGCACTGTTTTTTTTCTCTCCTCTCCCGCTCTCCGGCACTCAAGTTCTCCGCTCCGCTCTGTTTTTTTTTATCTCATCGCGGGATTTCAGGCTTCCAGCTGGTTTCTTTGAACTCCACCGCCGAAAACTTCACAGCATAGCTCGGCTATGAAGGTAAGGTCTTTTTTTTTTCATTCCTCTGCTTTTTCTAATCAGGCTTCCAGCAGTTCTGTGCCAAGTATGTGATTATTTTGTGCTAATTTATGATAAGTTTGTAATGCAAAATATCAATGCAAGTCAGTAATCGATCTTCAGCAAATCTAATATGCGGTCCGAGAGAGTAGGGAGAATAGAAATGGATTAAGCGCAGGCGCTGCTGCCTCTTCTTCCTCTTTTTTTTTTCTTTTTGAAGGAGACTTTTGTCTCTCACTTATCCAGAATTTTCAAATTAAAAAATTTAGGGTTTACTGATTTGGTTTGCTTGGCCCCCTTCGGCCCCGGTGACTAAAACAAAAGAATAGGAAGAAAAGTTGAGAATTCCAAGTGTATATAACTGATCGGATGATGATTAAACTTAACCCAAATACTTAATTTTTTAATCACTATCATTTAGCTAATTATATATGTTAATTGCAGTAATTATTTGATAAATAATAGCTTATGAATCATTAATTTAATTTAGACCAACATTGTCTTTAAATGCTGCACTACAAGAGATGACTTCTGTTTCCCATCAACTCGGAAGGGAAGATATACTTGCAGCATATTTCAATAGTTTTGAAAAGCTTTTTGAAGTTTTCTTATATAAGGTGATGGATTTATTATGGATACATCTAATTGCTCGTTCTTGTTATTCATAGGATCTTAGTCAATGTTTTTCATGTACAAATCTTTCAATCATTTAAGTATACTTTGGATGCTTGGTTGGAAGGCCTATTGAGAAAGTTCACTTAACAAAGTCCAATGTCTATTCTTGTTGATAAAGAACATTATATCCTACTTATTGGATTTTCATACCTCTATCTCTTAAGCTTTTGAACATAAATCAATGTGAATTAGCATGGACTTCTAATCATTCAATGGTTGTTTATTTGTATCTGGATTATTATAATTTGAATTTTGCTCTTTCTTGATAATTACTAGGCATAGTTTGGCCTCTTTTTTGCATAAATATTTAAATGAAAAGTGAGTACTGGAAAATAATAATTTGCATAATGAGCTTGACAGTTAAATATGCATCTTTTTTGACAAGTGTGTTGATTGTTAACATACAATATAGAAATCAGAGCTAGTAATCCTATGATATACAGGTGTATCAAATATTAATACTATTAATAATAATAATATAAAATTATCATGGAAAAACAAGAAGACATTAATCGACAAATATGACTGAACCGGAACCGAACCGGAACCGCAAAGAACCGGACCGAACCGCCAATAAATAATTTGGTTTTGGTTCTTAGTGAACCGGAACCGAAACCCCAGGCTCTATGGTTCTAAAAAATATTTTGGAACCGGAACCGGAACCGGTCAAACCAAATAAGATTTTGGCTCTAATTTGAAGAACCGTTACCTTAACGGTTCGGTTCCCGGTTTTGGTAGAACCGGAACCGAACCGGAACCGTGACAGCTCTAATCGGAAGGCGACATGTCGTTACTCCGTTACAGGCACTAAGTATAAAAAATAAAGAAAAACGGCTAAGTAATCAGATCCTCGATGAAAGCGCTCCGACCTTGGAATGTTGTTGGGCTCAGGGAACCTTGGTGGGAGCGTCTCCGCTAGAAAATCCTCAAAGTCCCTGGAGCTTTTGGAGAAAGAGCTCTCGTTGATGCGAAGCCTTGAGGAGAGTGCTTTTGCAGAGGCGATTGACGTTACTTGTAGCGTGTTGAGACCTCGGCGTAAGGAGAAGAGCGAAGAGAATTCCTGAGCGGAGAATTGACCTAAGTCCATGATCCAGTCGGAAAACCTCAGAGCTCTCTCTTGCCTCTGAAGTTGCTTTTCTTCAAATGAAGGTCTGTAAGCCTATTTATAGTTTTCTGGAGGGTCATGCTAGTAATTGCGTCGAGAAGTGATTTCTGCTGGCGAATGACGTTGCTCCGTTTTGATCATCTGGATCACTATTTTTGAGAAAATAACAAGAGTGACACCCTCCCCCGGACAGTTTGAGCGGCTCAGGCAAGGTGCCTGGTGGCGGCGGCAACGGCCGGTAGCCGGCAACGAAAGAGGCGTCTGGGGAGGGCGAGGGGGGGCGGCGGCGGCGGCGGCCTCCGCCACTGCCGGCGCGCACGAGCGCATCGCGCACGCGTGTTGGGTGTGGTCGCGCGGTGAGCGGCCGCACGAGGCGTAGTCATGGCCGCGCGCGAGGGGTAGCTTGCGTGGTGCAAGACCCTACTATCGCGCAGGTGCGCAGCCCTACTGCTGCGCGAGTTGGTCATACACAGCCATGTGGGGCGCAACCGCGCACGGTAGTGCGCATACCGAACGTGTGTGCAGGCCACGCGTGCGCGGGCCGCGACGCGGGGGCCGCGCGCGCAGGTCGCGCGCACGCGGGCCGCGACACGCGGGCCGCGCGCACCGCGACGCGCGGGCCGCGCGCACATGGGCCGCGACGCGCGGGCCGCGCACGTTGGCCACGCGAAGACGGTACGCAATGCGCGGGCTGCGCCACGCGGGCAGGCCGCGACGCACACGTGGGCCGCGACGCGCAGGCAGGTCTCGCGCGCAGGCATGACATGTGGGCTATGGCGCTGGCCACATGTGCCTGCGCGTAGGCCGAGCATGCTTGTGTGTACCTGCCTTGCGCATGTGCGGATTCGGTCTCTCTCTCGGGTGCTTTCGGGATTTCCAGCTTTTTGCGCGGCTGACTGGATTAAGTTTGCTTTCCCCTGTGTCCTTAACCGAGAACCTTTCCGGTTTGACGTAGAAAGTTCAGGGGGAACCCCATCAGATGACCCCAAATTTTTTTGGGTCGTGACTCATGAAGCGTCAAGCCCGGGAATTTCTAGCCTCAATCCCTTGCCTTGGGAGTCACGGACTTAAAATTGGCTCAGTATGCGCGCGTCACAAGTTATTTTTGTTTGCGACGTGAATTGTCCCCTTTGTAGGGCCTTGATGTGTGCGCCCATGCCATGGTGCCACTTGCGTCGGCTTCGCGGGCTAATGGCTTTGCGAGAGGTGCATGGGTGGTGACTCCCGTAGTTGACTTGTTCATGCTCGGTGCCCGCGGCATGTCGCAGAAACCCCTCTCTACTTCGCACCTCATGCGTTGTGTTGGTGCAGAGGCACCACTTCTCACATTCCCTTTTTGCATGCGATGATGCAAGATTATGCGTCCACCAAGTGCAAGGAGTCTTATGGGCCTTGGAGTATTTGGCGCTCTTGCGTCCCTTGCACGTTGTTGCTGACGGTTGTTGTTAGTGACGAGAGCTTGTTGCTTGATCGAGGGAGGACTCTTTCCCCCTTGCCACGGCGATGTAAACGGACTTGGGAGTCTGTTTGTTTGCTTTGCCTTTGGTTTATCTTGCGGGTGCGCTCTTGCACCGTCGCGTGATAATGTAGCTCGTGGGGCAGCTTTTGTTTGAACGAAGACCCTCTTTTTAGAATCTCCCCGTTTTGGGTTGTGCTTTGAATGAAGATGAAATTGAACATTTTTCCTATGAACGGAGATGGAACTGAATATTTCATGTATGAACGGAGAAGGAACTGAACATGCCTCTTATGAACGGAGATGAAACAGAAGCCTCATGAGAATGAAGTGATTGGACTACTAACCTTTTTTTGCACTTTCTTTATTCCAGTCTTGTACTAGTCTGATTTCTTTTTATTACTTTCAGTTCAGTTCTTTTTTTAGAACTACTCCAGTCTTGTACTTGTCCAGTTCCCTTCAGTACTTTCAATTCAGTTTTCTTTTCAGTACTACTCTAGTCTTGTACTGGTCTAGTTCATTTCAGTACTTTATTTAATATTTTTTTTCAATATTATTCCAGTTTCGTACTAGTCCAGTTTACTTCAGTACTTTATTTTTGTGTGTTCAGTTCAATATTTCATTTCTGCAGCTTATTTCTAGCAGTATTTTATCACCGCATTTAAATAACTACAATTTACTATTTCAATATTTTTAGCATGGTTCTTGCTCTGACGAGCAGTGTGTTTTGATAGAGAATTAGTTGGGGATAACCGATAGTCGAGATATTCCTCAAAGGCTAGCCCTAAATAATGTGCTCTCACGCTCATAATGCTTCATATCAAATATTGAGCAACATGTTTTAAAAGGCTGCTTGCCCGAATTATTTAATATCAAGTAAGGCAAGCTGCCGCAGACCCGACCTGTACCAACAAATTATTTAAATTGAAATGCTTGTAAATTGTTTGCGGTGAAAAGTGATGGGTCAGTCACTTTCGCAAACCGTTCGTACCGGTGCGAAATGTCAATGACTCGTGATAATAGCGGGATGTGTACCACGGATACCAATCGTTTTATTTTTCCAATTGGGTTCCCTCCACTAGTCGGCCTAAATTTTCAGAATTCGCCGGATGTCGCTCATATACAAAAGTACACTTGGTTTTACGTTAGGGCCTGGGTAGTGCGGTACGACCACACATAAAAGTGGCAAAACTGACCACTGTCACTGACGACCACATCAGCGAGGCCCGCAGGGTTCGCTACCCTTCTTGAAGAGAAGCAGTCCAATCTATGTTGACATAGTGGGTGTGCACATGTTTGAATACTTGCGGTGTGTACATGTTTGAATACATGCGGTGTGTGCAGGTTTGAACATCTAGGGTGTGTTGACGGATTTTGAATACCTGCGGTGTGATTACAGGTTGTGATCACCCATTGATTGTGATAACTAGTTAATCGTCTTTTAAATAACTGATGTTTATGCTGCTACTTTCCAGTTATTTTATGTTGTATACTTTCAGATATTTGCTCATACCATATGAAATGAAAATGCACTATATTGAAATATTGTTGTTAATTCTCCTGCTTCGACTATTTACTTATTGTTTGGTACGTAGGCTCGTTCCCATGATATGGATCCGGGGAGGAGATGTGTTTCCACTTAACTCTGTGACTAACGGTTGTTTTAATAACCATTTGTAACAACCTGACCCGTTAAATAACATATAATAGAAGGTCCGGTCGGGGCCCCACATTATATGCCACAAACAGACGGCGAGGTCACAGGTTAATACCAAACTACCATCGCACCCTAACCCAGAGCATTCTAGCGGAAGTTGAAAGCTTACAAGAACTCAGCCAATGAATGTCCACTACTAAGATATAAACAACTCATTTATATATAGGTAACACCAGGAATGTTTAAAACTCAAACGCTCACGGCCTTAAAGCCTTACAAGTTGCTCTTTACAAAATATGATTTCATACATCGACACGCAGACCGGCCACACATGAAATCCAAAGCTTCGCACGGCCTTCAAGGGCCTACCAGCAGCAGCAGCACAAAAGGGCTTCAGCCCACTCAATCCATTTCAGCATCAACAAGGGCAGCACCTGCAAATGGACATCCACCCCATGGGTGATAAACAAAGCAACGGTCAGCATTCAGTTGACCAATTATAACGACCCTACCCCTTACCCGGGACAGTGGTTCCTTCCCTGCATGCAATACCATCAAACATGTATATATAACAATACACAATAACATCACAAACGCCGGCCTTCGTGTCAGATGCTCCGTGCACTCAGGGCACGCTTACAGTGTATCGGAACATCCTTCGTACACCACCAACTAGAGGTTCTTAACTTGTTGGCGATGGAGCATAGTCTACTACAGCGCGCAGACTTGAGACCCTCTCTCCCTTCCCATTCAGAGGTAGTAAACTCACGGCAACCGTGAGAACTATCCACGTAGTGTAACAAGCTTAGGGAAATTGCCCCGCTGCATTGCTACCAATCGACCACTCACCCGATCCTACAACTGAACTTGTTGGGTGGCCCACCCACTCAGAGGTTCTTAACTTGTTGACCATGGGCATCAGCCGCCAAATCCCTATTGGAGACCTCTCGCACCCAACCACTCGCAGGTGCTCACTTATAACAATCCGATCATTGAACTTGGTGGGTGGCCTACCCACTCAGAGGTTCTCGCATCCCTCTCTCAACACCGGCACATAGTGCTGCTTTCCAGTCCATCATAAGGCTCGTACCGAGCATACAACCAAAGGAGCTATGCAAAGCTTCCTTACCACACTTTACAAACGTCCTCACATGCTCTGCAAGCTATTCGTTGTATGCACGGAGTCTTCTCCGGATCGCAGCATCACCAATCCAGACTATACGTCCAGATGAGCTTCACACAGCATGTTGATTCCGTACTACACACTTCCGGATCTAAATGCAGACTCTACCACTGAAATCACTTACGCTCTTCCATCATTTGATGGAGGATTCCATAGATATACATACATAAACAAAGGGCTTCACCTGCCCAAGGAAGAAAGATCGTTACCCTTGACGATCGCTTCGGCGCCATGAAAGAACTAGCCGGATGGAAATCGCCGCAACGGCCTTACCTCCACAACGCTGAACTTGGCTCTCGATTCGGACCGCTGAAGCTCCACTAGCAGTCGGAAAACTTCTCCTTCCTCCTTCCTTGCTCTCCTCTCTCTCTTCTCTTTAGAAATAGAATGGCCAACATAAGAATGAGATATTCATCTCCATTCTCGGCCTTATCATAACAGGGAGGAACTTGGACCACATGATCCAAATAGAAGGGAACGAACGGCCTCGATCTGCTTTGAAAAGCATCTATATACGCCCGTGTCACAGGCCGTGTTCCTTGAGCGGCTATAGAACCGACTCAATCTGGATCAGAACATGGGCTACGACACGCCTGTGTCACTTCCTGACACGCCCGTGTCAACCAGTATACGGATGTGTGACTGGCCGTGTCACCCCATCAACACATGATGAAATCACCCGAGAAGAACACGGCTAAGGCACACACCCGTGTGCCCAACACTCCCCTGTGACACGCCCGTGTCACAGGCCGTGTTCCACACTCAATGCCACTCCACTCAACGCCGCCCGATTTTCAACCCGAGCAGGACACGCCCTGGGACACGCCCGTATCCCAGGCCGTGTGCACTGGACACGCCCTGGGACACGCCCGTGTCTCAGGCCGTGTTACCCAACCTGAACTCCAAATTACAATTTGGGGTGTTACAACTCTCCCCTCCTTATAGAAATTTCGTCCCGAAATTTAGCGCAATTGCAATATCAACACAACAATACAATCAATGCACTATTAACCAAAACGATCCGAGTTTAGAGTTCAGAGGCCGCAGCTTGTCTCTCCCCACGGCATCGCACAACCACACATGTTTTCAATAAACACACATACATACAACATAATATGTACCTATTATAACACAACGAAATAAAGTTCACCCTTTACTTTACTTCCGCTCCTCCGCGTCTTGCCTAAATCGCTTTACAGCCTCGTGCAATTCCAAATTATGCACGCGATTAGGTTGTTCTTCACGGTTTGAACTTTGGGCTCCTGCAACTCGAGAGTGTACACTCGAGGCTGCGCCCGAGATGCAGATGATTCCGCCATAGCTTTTCCCTTTTCTTCATAGGTCGCACCGAACTTTTTCTCACTCTTCGAGGCGCCACTCCAATAATCTTGGGCGATATGCCCCTGCCTCCCACAGATAAAACACGTACGTGTCTCCACTCGTCCTTGCCCGTACGTTGCTCCCAAAGTAACATTCGACTTAGCTTGTTCAGCAGGCCTGAACCGCTTCTTATCACGTTTCCTAAACTCTGATTGATCGGACTGCGGAACTTTGAATTCCGACTTTTTTGCCGCCAAGTTTTTCTTGTCCTGCACCCGTTTCAAAACTTTCTCCAGCGCACAAGCTGTATCTACTAAGACTTGGAAGCTTTGGTTCACTGAACTCGGAAGCGCCAATCTCAACTTATCTCGGAGTCCCTCATAGAATCTATTCATCTTCTATGTTTCTTCCGCAAAAGTCGACCCCGCATAATGCCCCAACCTGGTAAATTCATGCAGGTAATCATCCACAGACTTCTCCCCCTGCACCAGACGTTGGAATTCGTTTTCCATAGCAATTCTCCGCGATACTGGCAAATACTTTGCCCAAAACAATCTGGCGAATTCGTCCTTCGAAATCGCTCCCAGGCCTCTGCCTGCCAACTGGTGCATCTCGACTTCATCCCATCATAGTCTCGCCTCTCCTTCCAGTAGGAAAGTGGCTAACGTCACTCTCTACCCCTCATCAATCCTGAGCGCTATCAGGATCCTCTTCACTCTTGAAAGCCAATCTTCCGCCTGCATTGGGGAATTCGCCCCGACAAACGTAGGTGGATGAAAATCCATAAACTGCTTCAGTTGCTCGTCAGTCGCTCGCTCGTCCACCCGAGCTTCAACACGCTCTTGCCTCGCACCAACCCGAATTGGCTCCACTACAGGCCTTTCCTGCCCAACAGGTTGTGCTTGAATCATGACAAATACCGCCTCTGCAACTAGGCGTACGGTTTCCGCAGAAGGAGGAGGTGCGGGCACCTCAGCTGGTGCCGCACTCTCATCTGAACGCTGGGGCTCAGACTGCCCAGCTCCACTCCTTGTCACCTATATGTGAACAAGATATCAATAATCAACCTCCAATCCAAAACGACAAACATACTGAACACTCACGCGCACATTCCTAGTGGACATTCTTGAGTTCAATTATTTTAAAACGGTTCGCACGTACACGTGCTCGCCACCCGACAAAAGAATTCAACCACGAAGTCGAAAGCGGAAAACCGAGGGCCTCTGATACTAAAATATAACAACCCGACCCGTTAAATAACATATAATGGAAGGTCCGGCCGGGGCCCCACATTATATGCCACAAACAGACGGCGAGGTCACAAGTTAATACCAAACTACCATCGCACCCTAACCCAGAGCATTCTAGCGGAAGTTGAAAGCTTGCAAGAACTCAGCCAATGAATGTCTACTACTAAGATATAAACAACTCATTTATATATATGTAACACCAGGAATGTTTACAACTCAAACGCTCACGGCCTTAAGGCCTTACAAGTTGATCTTTACAAAATATGATTTCATGCATCGGCACGCAGGCCGACCACACATGAAATCCAAAGCTTCGCATGGCCTTCAAGGGTCTACCAGTAGTAGCAACACAAAAGGGCTTCAGCCCACTCAATCCATTTCAGCATCAACAAGGGCAGCACCTGCATATGGACATCCACCCCATGGGTGATAAACAAAGCAACGGTCAGCATTCAGCTGACTAATTATAACGACCATACCCCTTACCCGGGGCAGTGGTTCCTTCCCTGCATGCAATACCATCAAAACATGTATATATAACAATACACAATAACATCACAAACACCGACCTTCGTGCCAGACGCTCCGTGCACTCATGGCACACTTATGGTGTATCGGAACATCCTTCGTACACCACCGACTAGAGGTTCTTTACTTGTTGGCGATGGAGCATAGTCTACTACAACGCACAGACTAGAGACCCTCTCTCCCATCCCATTCAGAGGTAGTAACCTCACGACAATCGTGAGCACTATTAGTCGACCTACCCACATAGTGTAACAAGCCTAGGGAAATCACCCCGCTGCATTGCTACCAATCGACCGCTCACCCGATCCTACCACTGAACTTGTTGGGTGGCCAACCCACTCAACTGTTCTTAACATGTTGACCATGGGCATCAGCCGCCAAATCCCTATTGGAGACCTCTCGCACCCAGCCACTCAAAGGTGCTCGCTTACAACAATCCGATCATTGAACTTTGTGGGTGGCCTACCCACTCAGAGGTTCTCGCATCCCTCTCTCAACACCGGCACATAGTGCCGCTTTCCAGTCCATCATAGGGCTCGTACCGAGCATACAACCAAAGGAGCTATGCAAAGCTTCCTTACCACACTTCAAAAATGTCCTCACACGCTCCGCAAGCTATTCGTTGTATACATGGAGTCTTCTTCGGATCGCAGCATCACCAATCCAGACTATACATCCAGATAAGCTTCACACAGCATGCCTATTTTGTATTACACACTTCCGGATCTAAATGCAGACTCAACCACTGGAATCACTTACGCTCTTCCATCTTTTGATGGAGGATTCCATAGATATACATGCATAAACTGTAACACCCCAATCCGTCACATGACATATAGCAGTAGGTCCGGCCGGGGCCCGACGCCATATACTACGGACAGACCGGTTTGTTACGCATTGAAACCATTCAACCAATCACAACGTCCTACACAGAGCATCTAGCAGAAGTAAAATATTAAGTTGCACAAAGAGTAAAGAACCCTGCCAAGCATGAATGTCCACTACTCAAACCAATAAGGAATGTTTAATACACTAAACAGGAATGGCTTTATGGCCTTACAAGAGTTTGCTTAATAAAAGTATCTTCCAAACCTCGGCACGCAGGCCGGTCACACATGAGTACAAAAAGGAAAACACTCAACAATTGGCCTTCGAGGGCCGGCACAGCAACTTGGGCTTTAGCCCGCTATTTATCGCTCGGCTCTGCAGCACCTGTAAACAACAATCCACCGCACGGTGGTAAACAAAGGCAACGGTCAGCTATGCTGACCAAATTATAACGATTCCGCCCCCAACCGGGGCGACAAAGCTTCTTCCCTGCACTTGTTAGCAAAACAAGAAACATAACAAAATAAGCAACACATCACAGGTGCACACTCACACGGCCGTACACCTCGTGCTCTCAGGGCACTTACTCGGCGGGCCAGTCCAAACCCCGTCCGGTCCTTGACTCCACCACCACCCCCAGGGTGGCAACCTCGTGAGCATTTAGTCATTTCGGCCGTAGCCTAGACTCGATCTCCAAACCTCGGTAAGTCCCACGTAAAACTTTAGGTCGCTTTAACCGAGCAGATGGAGCGGGTAGGGGTCCACCAGCCCGTTGCTCACCCCGCCGTTGCCATTTGGCCTTTGACGCGGGCTAAGCTTCCCCAGTCCCAAATATCGTTTAAGCACGGTACATAGCCCCGCTATGTACCCGATTGGCTCCCAGGCCACCGATATGACATAAATGCGTTTCCATCCAGATTTCCAGGTGCACCTCGGGGTTAATCCCCAAGATTCCCTGATGCATTCTACCGCATAGTAACCCGAAAAAAATCAAAACGCTCGGAGTCTTCTCCGGCTAAAAATGCACAGCAAATCATCATCGATCCAGACCAACACGTTCGGGTAGGCTTCACACATCATGCCTATGTCCGTACTACGATTCCGGACTCTAACAAGGGGGACTTTACATATCTACCCCAAGAAATACCGCAATCTCGCCGCACACTCGCGGGAGAAGGGTTTTCCCATGCAAAGGAAGAAGAGCTTCACATGCTCAAGAAGAGAATCATTACCCTTGCGTTTTTCCTCGGTGCCATGGAAATCCACCCGAATGAAAAGCACCGCAATCTCCTTGCCTCCGCGGATCCGAAGACGGCTCGCGATTTGGAGCTCCGAAGCTCCGTCGGTGACCGGATCTTGGTCTTCTTCCTCCTCCTTGCTCTCCCTTCTCTCTAGGTTTTAAAAAGAGAAGGCTTGGATGAAAATAAGGGTTTCAAACCCTATTCCCCGGATATAACATACCAGCAACAGCCCTGAGCCGTCAGATCCCAAATCAAAAAATCGAACGGCTGCGATTTAGCCCAATATTACAAAATCTGGGCCGAACACGGGTTGCAACACGACCGTGTGCATGGCCGTGTCACCCATTCGCCGTCTCACCAGACGTTCCAACCAGCACATAGCATTAGACACGGCCTCCGACACGCCCGTGTCGTATGCGATACGGCCGTGTCAAGACTCGTGTTACGCCCCGTGTGCAACTACCAACACTCTTTTCCCGAGGAGGACACGACCTGCGACACGGCACACGACACGCCCGTATCTGTACCCGTGTCATGGCCCATGTACATACTCAGAAAATTCCCAGCGTGACACGCCCTGGGACACGCCCGTGTCCCTCACCTCGACGATCGCCGATCGCCAAAACGTCGACTACACGACCCGAGGTCGATCACGCCCATGACACGCCCGTGTCACGCCCGTGACACACCCGTGTCACGCCCGTTACACCTTCTCCAAAACCCAGACTTGGCTTAAAACGTCACCCGTCCCTCTTTTGAGTTTCAGGGTGTTACAACTCTCCCCCTCTTAAAAGAATTTCGTCCACAAAATTACTAAAAGAGAGAAAACAGAAACTCTCAGCGGTACCCAGGCGGAACAACTCTGGGTACACATCCAACATAGATTGCTCTCACTCCTAAGAGATCTCCTCGCTATCGCAATTGTCCCACCGGACCACGACTATCCTGATCTCCTTGAGACAAAGTCGCTCGACTTCACAATCTCCAAAACGAACGGGTTTGACCCTAGTCGTCAACCTTTCGTCCATCAAAACTTGATCACTCACGATCAAGTTCGAAGGCTCTTGCGCCGCCTCACCAAACCGCTCCAGAAATATCAAGTGGTCCAAGGTATACCGAGCTCAGCTTCTCCAAGCATCGCTCCCGTGAAACACTCTTGAACGACTATAACTTCCAATACGCCACCCGATATCTCCACCTTCCGATACGTGGCGTTGAAGCACTTAGTTTGCCTCTCCTGATCGATTAGCAAAAGTTCTCATATGGTTCGCACCAAAGGGGTAGTGTTTACCACCTCTTGCTTTAAAATACAACTTCGTGTCATCCGTTTCTAGCCACGACAACGACATGCGGCAACTTTAACCTTATAGGGCCTCGAAGGGCGCCATTTATACGCTCGCTCGGTAGTCAATGTTGTACGCAAACTTTACCAAAATAGATTGCCTTCCCACTGCTTCCCGAAGTCCAGAACGCACATGCGAAGCACGTCCTCCAACGTCCTGTTGACCCACTCGGTCTGCTCATCCGTCCGCGAATGTAAGACTGGACTAGACTACAACTTAGTCTCCAGCACTTTCTGTAACCACCTCTAAACATTGGACGTAAAACGCCCATCTCGATCGCTCACGATGTTGCGGGGCACACCGTGCGGTCTAACTATGTTATCCATAGGCATCATTGCCGGTTACACCACCGGATCATCCTTCCTATGCGTAATGAAGTGTGACACTTGCGTTAACCAAACCACGATCACCCAAAAGGCGTTGTTTCCCCGCTGCGCCACTTTGACAAACCATGCACACAGTCTAGTCAAACTTCTATTCCGAACTAGGCAAGGATTTCAAGAATCCCCCAACTCTTGGCACTCTACCTTCACTAAGGCGCAAGGCTGGCATTTTGTCACACATAGTGCCACAGCCTTCTAGAGTCCTGACCACCATAGCACTTCTTCAGGTATCGACACACCTTCGTGCTTCCTAAGTTAATTGAGTACTGGGTATAACATACCACAACTCCACCCATCAATTTCCCACGCTTGGGCCGCACAAACGATTGTCTTTCCTTGGCAGTCCACCTTCAATCGTCGATTTGGGACTTTGACCCACCGAGCCGCACCCATGATTTCCTTCATGCTGCTTCCCAAACCATAGTCTGCCAAATACGATCAGTCAGGTCATATTGGACTTCCGACCTGTTCAATTACGCTTCGACGCTAGTCTGCTTGTCAACGCAAGAGATAGCTAACATCTCCAACTCCCGGGTCAAACTCTCAACATGAACCTGCAACTAGTTGGCTTGGGCGGGAGCCCTGCGTCTCAACGCATCCGCAACTACATTGCCTTACAACGGGCACAAAATAACTTTCGAACGTATAGTCCCCCAGGAACTCCATCAATTTCTGTTGCCTCAATTTCCGACCCTTTTGATCCAACCGATATATCAGACTCCTATGATCGGTACAAACATCGACTTATGCACCGTACGAACAATGCCTCCACAGCTTAAGCGCAAAACACACGGCTGCAAACTCCAGATGCCGGACCGGGCAATTCCCCTCGTGCTCTTTCAGCTAATGAGAGCCATAAGCCATAACATTACCACGCTGCAGCAGCACACAGTCCAATCCACTGCCCAAGGCAGTGCCGTAGATCTCACAGCTTTTGGCTCCACTCGGCGAACTTAACACTGGCGTCGTGGTTGACCAACTCTTTAACCCTTCTAAGTTTGGGCGCACTCGCGCATCAAAACAACCTTTTAAGTATTTACTTGACAACGTTGTGTGGGGTAAATCTCTCTGCGAGAAGTCCTGTACGAAGCGCCTGTGGTAGCCGACCACACCAGAAACTCTGGAATTCCGCTACCGAGACAACACAGGCCGCCCTCGTATTGCGACTAACAACGCTGGACCCACACACTCTCACTCTACCAACTATAGGACCGAGAAGCGCTACGAGGATAACCCAAGACTCGTGTTCGGAGAACTTGGTGTGTACATGGTTCCTCCTTAGCGTCCACAAAACCAAAAGTAGATATTCAGAAGTGATACCCTTCGCACTTCAATTACCCCCAATGTGTCGTTGATGGAGACGATCACAAAATGGACTAGGTACTCCATGAACGTTCCGTTCATCCGGTCTATGAACACTGATGCCACACTTGGCTGCCAAGACAGCACGATCGTAGACTCGGATTGCTCATCACTCATGCTTAACACCATCTTTGCGATAACACTTACCCTTATTCTCAAATGAGGGTAACCGAACTTACGATCCACTACTGAGTCCACCGAAGACCCGACTAACTAATCAAAAGATCATCGATCATTTGGATCGAGTACTTGTCCTATTTCTGCAAACTTATACAGCTCTCTACAGCAGATACAAAATTGCAAGCTCCCGTCCTTCTTCTGAGTAAAAAGGACCGGTGCGCTCCAAGGCAACGAGCTTGGACGCACATACCCTTTCTCCATCAACTTTTCTAGTTGAACCTTTAACTCCGCTATCACCTTAGGCATCAACCTATAAGGAGAGCGTGACACAGGTTTGGCACCTGGCACAACTCAATCTTAAAATCAATCTCACGCTACGGTGGGGCTCCAGGGAAAACATCAGGGAAACACATAAGGATATTCGGATACACCCGATTACTATCCAATGTAGGCTTAGGCTTCACAGCCTCCCATGGTGGCAGTAACGACGCTTGCAAGTCGAACTCCAAACCCCCAACCCGTACCTTTACGACACAGACTCTCTCCTCGCGCGCATTGAACGTGCCTACACATCCAATTTGTCCTTTACCATCGAAGGAGGTACTCCAATGCGCGATATAAATCCTTCGGACAAAAGGAGTGTGAAGCTCCCGTATCGAACAATGCTCTCGCCGGATTACCAACAATCCACACAAAGCCGAGAACCTCCAGTACTAAGCTACTACGCATAAGGTATCAGGTATAAGAAGCTAGATTGCTAACAATTAACCCATACCTGTCTTCCCGACGATCGGCCACATGGCCTCCTGCTGGCCAAGGATGTCCATTCCCAGTTCGGCCGGAGTAAACAGCGGTGCGGTGGACGCCACCGCCTTGCCTTTCTCTACAGATATCTCCCCCGGCTTCTTTTCGGATATTAGGCGTCCACTACGACAATCCCGGGCATAGTTCCCCGACTTTCCACAAGCAAAGCATGCATCCGGGGTTTGGACTGTAGTCGCTCCGGATATGCTAGAGGAAGGGACTAGACCCGACCTCCTAGCCTTCTTGTACCACCTACAGTACCCAGATTTTGAGGTTGGCATTTTGAACATCGTTTCCTTTACACCAGAGGCTTCAACTGCTCCTGCCATAACTTTCATTGTCTTCTGAACATCCACCCAACACTCTCTGGCAAAGTTCCCTTTCTTGCCACAAGAATAACATTTGTAAGTGGTTTGGCTAGTAGATGATCTAGCATCTTAACTCAGCGCCTTTCGGTAGACAGTCTTTATAGGATCTACAGGTTTTGGTCCCCTATTCACTGGTACTTGGTGAGTTTTTCCCAACTCCACCTCCAAAGCTCTACCCGATTCCACCAAAGCTCGGAATCCCAATAACTTTGGTCCTAGCAGTAGGATACACAACTCGCTGCGCAGACCGTTATAAAATCTATCAACTATAGATTGCTCGCTTTCCCATTCAAAGCCTGGGTAGCGCCTTATCATAAGGAACATCTGCAAATACGCGTCAACTGAATGCGCTCCCTGCACCACAGTCATGCTCATCTGCTGCCCTAATTGACCTCCAAATGCCCTTTGCTCCAACATACCGCCCGATGTTGGGGCCATCTCAGGGACAAAGGGTTGCACATTACTTCCATGTTGTGCATTGGTCACAGCGAATACCGCTTCAACCACCCTTATTATAGTTTCCAAAGACGTAGGGGTCTCAGGAACGTTTGTTGGTGCAGTACTTTGCTCAGCAAACGTGTGTTCAGACTGCCACGCTCCACTTCCAGACACCTATAGCCGTTAAAACACCATAAGTGACTGAACAAAATTGCAAAAAGCAACTATAGGAACACGCAGGTTCCTCAAATATGTGTATTTTCATTCCTAAGTGGACATTCATGAGTTCTTTTCATGTTATAACGATGACGCACACACATGTGCTCACCACCCCTTAAAGTGAATTCGCCCACGAATTCATTTAAGCTTGACCGAAACCAGTAGTCTGATACCAATTTGTAACACCCCTATCCGTCACATGACATATAGCAGTAGGTCCGGCTGGGGCTCGACGTCATATACTACGGACAGACCGGTTGGTTACGCATTGAAACCATTCAACCAATCACAACGTCCTACACAGAGCATCTAGCGGAAGTAAAATATTAAGTTGCACAAAGAGTAAAGAACCCTGCCAAGCATGAATGTCAGCTACTCAAACCAAGAAGGAATGTTTAATACACTAAACATGAATGATCTTATGGCCTTACAAGAGTTTGCTTAATAAAAGTGTCTTCCAAACCTCGGCACGCAGGCCGGTCACACATGAGTGCAAAAAGGAAAACACTCAACAATTGGCTTTCGAGGGCCGACACAGCAACTTGGGCTTTAGCCCGCTATTTATCGCTCGGCTCCACAGCACCTGCAAGCAACAATCCACCGCACGGTGGTAAACAAAGGTAACGATCAGCTATGCTGACCAAATTATAACGATTCCGCCCCCAACCGGGGCGGCAAAGCTTCTTCCCTGCACTTGTTAGCAAAACAAGCAAAATAGTGAAATAAGCAACACATCACAGGTGCACGCTCACACGACTGTACACCCTGTGCTCTCAGGGCACTTACTCGGCGGGCCAGTCCGAACCCCGTCCGGTCCTTGACTCCGCCACCACCCCCAGGGTGGCAACCTCGTGAGCATTTAGTCATTTCGGCCGTAGCCTAGACTCGATCTCCAAACCTCGGTAAGTCCAACATAAAACTTTAGGTCGCTTTAACCGAGCAGATGGAGCGGGTAGGGGTCCACCAGCCCGTTGCTCACCCAGCCATTGCCATTTGGCCTTTGACGCGGGCTAAGCTTCCCCAGTCCCACATATCGTTCAAACACGGTACATAGCCCCGCTATGTACCCGATTGGCTCCCAGACCACCGATATGACAGAAATGCGTTTCCGTTCAGATTTCCGGGTGCACCTCGGGGTTAATTACCAAGATTCCCTGATGCATTCTACCGCATAGCAACCCGAAAACAATCAAAATGCTCGGAGTCTTCTCCAGCTAAAAATGCACAGCAAATCATTACCTATCTAGACCAACATGTCCGGGTAGGCTTCACACATCATGCCTATGTCCGTACTATGATTCCGGACTCTAATAAGGGGGACTTTACATATCTATCCCAAGGAATACCACAATCTCGCCGCACACTCGCGGGAGAAGGGTTTTCCCATGCAAAGGAAGAAGAACTTCACATGTTCAAGAAGAGAATCGTTACCCTTGCGTTTTTTCTCGGTGCCATGGAAATCCACCCAGATGAAAAGCACCGCAATCTCCTTGCCTCCGCGGATCTGAAGACGGCTCGCGATTTGGAGCTCCGAAGCTCCGCCGGTGACCGGATCTTGGTCTTCTTCCTCCTCCTTCCTCTCCCTTCTCTCTAGGTTTTAGAAAGAGAAGGCTTGGATGAAAATAAGGGTTTCAAACCCTATTCCCCGAATATAACATACCAGCAACAGCCCTAAGCCGTCGGATCCCAAATTAAGAAATCGAACGGCTGCGATTCAGCCCAATATTACAAAATCTGGGCCGAACACGGGTTGCAACACGGCCGTGTGCATGGCCGTGTCACCCATTCGTCGTCTCACCCGACGTTCCAACCAGCACACGACATTCAACACGGCCTCCGACATGCCCGTGTCGCATGCGACACAGCCGTGTCAAGACCCGTGTCACGCCCCGTGTGCAACTACCAACACTCTTTTCCCGAGGAGGACACAGCCTGCGACACGGCACACGACACGCCCGTGTCACGTGTGACACGCCCGTGTATGTGCCCGTGTCATGGCCCGTGTGCATACTCAAAAAATTCCCAGCGTGACACGCCCGTGTCCCAGGCCGTGTGCCTCACCTCGACGATCGCCGATCGCCGATCGCCAAAACGTCGACTACACGACCCGAGGTCGATCATGCCCATGACATGCCCGTGTCACGCCCGTGACACGCCCGTGACACCTGTTCCAAAACCCAGACTTGGCTAAAATGTCACCCGTCCCTCTTTTGAGTTTCGGGGTGTTACATAAATAAAGGGCTTCACCTGCCTAAGGAAGAAAGATCGTTACCCTTGACGATCGCTTCGACACCATGAAAGAACTAGCCGGATGGAAATCACCGCAACGGCCTTGCCTCCACAACGCTGAACTCGGCTCTCGATTCGGACCGCTGAAGCTCAACCAGCAGTCGGAAAACTTCTCCTTTTTCCTTTCTTTCTCTCCTCTCTCTCTTCTCTTTAGAAAGAGAATGACCAACATAAGAATGAGATATTCATCTCCATTCTCGGCCTTATCATAGTAGGGAGGAACTTGGACCACAAGATCCAAATAGAAGGGAAAGAACGGCCTCGATCTGCTTTGAAAAGCATCTATACAGAGCTAACACGGCTTGTGACACGCCCGTGTCACAGGCCGTGTTCCTTGAGCGGCTACAGAACCGACTCAATCTAGATCAGAACACGGGCTATGACACGCTCGTGTCACTTCCTGACACGCCCGTGTCAACCAGTACATGGCCGTGTGACTGGCCGTGTCACCCCATCAACACAGGACCAAATCACCCGAGAAGAACACGGCTAAGACACACGCCCGTGTGCTTGGTCGTGTGCCCAACACTCCCCTTTGACACGCTCGTGTAACAGGCCGTGTTACACACTCAACGCCACTCCACTCAACTCCACTCAATGCCGCCCAGTTACTAACCCGAGTAGGACACGCCCTGGGACATGCCCGTATCCCAGGCCGTGTGCACTGGACACGCCCTGGGACACGCCCGTGTCCCAAGCCATGTTACCCAACCTGAACTCCAAATTACAATTTGGGGTGTTACACCATTCACAGGAGACAGAACACTGTGAAGTCCAGCTGCTGCATGGCAGCGCACCAGCAGATATGACTACCCGAGTAGAGACACCCCCATCGTCTCCAGACTTCCGAGACGTGAGTTTCTGGAGCACAGACTTGAGAGAGAGTGAGAGATCTAGTAGTAGTCCTTTTGAAGCCCACATGACTGTATGTATAAATAGTGACTACGGTCTATGCTTTTACTCTGATAAATATATATCTTGCTATATATATTAGTTTGGCTTCTATTATTGCTTCCGCTTATATTTGATGTGAATGTTGTAGTTCATGCTAAGCAATAGACCAATTAGTGCTTAGTAGAGTGGGTCATTGCCACTCGGAGCACCGAGTCGACGTCTTAGGTAGTAAGGCCCGTCTCCGACTCGACCCGGGCAAGGGGAGGGGGTGGAGGTCTTACACTCGGAGCCTCGATAGAATTGATGGGCTTGCAGAACCTTGGTGGGAGCGTTCCGGCTGGAAAATCCTCTAAGTACCTTGAGCTTATGAAGGGAGCGCTCTCGTTGATGCAGATTCTTGAGGGGAGCGCTCTCGCGGAGGCGGTTGACGTGACTTGGAGCGTGTTGAGACCTCGGCGCAAGAAGAAAAGCAGGGAGAATTTCTGAGTGGAGAATTGACCCAAGTCCACGATCCCGCCGGAAAACCTCAGAGCTCTCTCTTGTATCTAGAGTTGTTTGTCTTCAAATGAAGACTTGAAGGTCTTTTTATAGTTTTCTAGATGGTCATGGTGGTAATTGCGTCGGAGAGTGATTTGTGCTGACGAATGACGTTACTCCATTTTGATCACCCGGAACGGTGCCTCTCCCCCCTGAAGCAGTTCTGACGGCTTGGGCAAGGTGCCCGAAGGCGGTGGCCGGAGGCGAAGGAGGCGGTGGCCGAAGGCGAAGGAGGCGGCCAAGGATGGCGAGGGTCGCCAACGACGGTGGCGGCGGCCGCCACCAGCAAGCGCGGTCGCGACCGCGCTGGGTGCAGGCTCGCGGGCTCGCGGACGCGCGACCCTGTGGCCACGACCCTGCCGCGGACCTACCGCGACCCTGTCGCCGCGCGTGGGCCACGACGCTTGCCTCACATGGCTGCGCGCAAGCTAGGCGCTTGCCATGCAGGTGCGCGGTTTCGGTCTCCCTCTCGGGTGCTTTTGGGATTTTCGACTTTGTGCGTGGCTGGCTTGGTTACATTTGCTTGCCCCCGTGTCCTTGACCGAGAACTTTTCTAACTTGACTTGGAAAATTTTGTAGGACCCCATCAGTACTATTGTTTAAAAAAATTCAGAAAAAATCGGTCAGAAATTATAAAATTTGTGTGAGATAGTTTTGAAAGAAATTTAAATCGCTATTGAAATGGATGTTATCCAAAAAAACCTCAGTTTTGAAATTACAGTTCCAAGAATACAGTTTAACATCTCCCTGATGACATCAGTATCTCAAATTTTGTTCAAAATTTTCTATTGATTTTAGAGTTTAAGAAAAAAATATAAATTTGAGAAAACATTTACTTATAGTTCCACCATTAAATGGATATGCCGAAAACTCCAAGATTTGCAATTGGAATAACGCTCTGACTCTGGATCTAGCCGAAATATGCCCTAGACTAGGGCGTCCAACTTCTCAAAGGCTCCGATCCCTACAGGTAACTGTCCTGGCGTGGAGGAAGGGCGGCGAATGGCTCTCCGGCGAGGTAGATATAACGACGCCTTTAACGACTACCACTACAATTTAGCATACTCATTTCATAATGAGCAAGGTAAGAATACTCTGAGTACAACAGTATATGATAAAGTATGAAAAGTAAAATGTCATGACAAAATGAAATCATTTTATTTATTTAAAGTTCAAAATACATCAGTCCAAAAGATAGCCATATACATACATCAAAAGGGTTTACTAACACTATACATATAAACAGTACTAACTCAAAACATACGACATCATGTACAAACACATGTGTTAAGTAGAACTATAAACACTACATGAAATAAAACTGAAACTCCTCGCGAGGATACTCTGGCTTTGAGCAGTTCAACCTGTGATCATCCAGGATGCCGAACACTGCTGAAGCAACTTCAACCCAAAGGCGATACCTCTTCTCCCGACGAAGAGAACATGGTCGATGCTGGCTATTGGTGGCTGGAACCGCCTCTTCCTTGACCTATTTAGTTTTATTTTCTAATTAGTCAAAGGACTATGTAAATTTTTACTTTTTCTCCTATGATCAATTCTCATTGTTTTACATAGTTTTTTTGTTGTATTATTTCATTTATTACGTACTCCTAAAATGCCTTGTCTTTCTGATTCATATTCTTTCTTTTTTACTTATGTTGTACTTATTTCGCTCTTAAGCATGAGCTATATGAAATGAACATTATGTGTTCTTATCTCACACTTATTATGTAATATTCTTCCACTGTCTTTGTCTCACACGTTTATATTACTGTTCGTACCCTTAACTCGCATGATGTAGGAAGGTTATTCCCCCCACCTTCCAATTGGGTTAACTCTTCTTATAGCCCATGAATTTGAAATGTGCTTTCTTCTTGTCTTCCTACAAATTTTCTTGGAAATTTAGTTGTGTTTGTCTCAGCGAATTACAATTAACCATGTGTAAATTCTTCTCAACCTTGTGTAAATTTCATTTATTTCATGTCCTACCCATGAGCACAATAAGAGTCTTATGAAAGCAAAATAACTTGCAAATAATAGGAAATAATAACTCACTCTTACTTTCCCTTTTCCTTTTTCTTTGCGTTGCTCATTTCCTCTTTCTTTACCATGAGAACTCATAGCCTAAATGAAATCTCTTTATTAGTTGACCAATTGGTGAAAACATATAAGGTACTAAATAATAATTTTGGTGTGTTATGACTGCTCTTATATCTACATGTACCAAACATGCTTTAATTAAGGGTGGTGTTAAAGGCACACCATCTTCGGCTTTGTGCACACCAATACTATGTGCACCCATTGAAATTTTATGTGCACACCATCTTCGGCTTTGTGCACACCAATACTATGTGCACAGTCTGAGCAAACATAGCTGCAATGTATGTGAACTCGTTGGACGCCGTTGTCGTCTCCTTCATCAGAGCAAACAGATCGACGGCAAGGCATCGCGAGTCCTCCAATCATCACGTCCAAAGCACGACGTCTTTGCTCGAAACCCGGCGAAACACCTCCAAAGCTGCTTCAACGCACCCGCATCTGCAGTACATGTCCACAAGAGTTGTGGGGAGGATGACGTTGCCGTGATTGCATAGTTTTTTTTAAAATGAAATACGCGCCTTTTTGAACTGCGTCTTCTACGTTTATTTTCAGGAGAAGTGTTCAACATGAAAGTTGTAGATCTCGACGATATCTACAACTTTCATGTTGAACACTTTTTGATTTAAAGCCGTTTAGGCCCCCGACTTGGCCCCCGAAAAAAATCACGCGGAACATTTTGTTCCGCGTGATTTTTTTCGGGGGCCAAATCGGAGGCCTAAACGGCTTTAAATCAAAAAGTGTTCAACATGAAAGTTGTAGATATCGTCGAGATCTACAACTTTCATGTTGAACACTTCTCTTGAAGGCGCAGTTCAAAAAAGCGTGTATCGAGAAGGGGGAGGCGGGCTGCTTCGGCTTTAGTTGGGTGGGGTTTAGAAAACCTAAATTATTAAGGATTATATTTTTGATGGGTGTGCACATAGCCGAAAATGGTGTGCCTTTAACACCACCCTTAATTAATTATGAATAACATATAAGGGCTCATGAAACAACTAAAGATGAAGTTTTAACTTCAATCCTTCATGATTGATGGCTGCCCTAACATGATAACAAGAGGGTTCTTCCCTAATTTCATTATACATAGATATTCCGTCCTTAACAATACTTTGTTTGAATAAAGTAATTGAAATTAATGGTGAAATAATCATGTATGCATCTAGGGTTTTCGGATTTTCAACAGACAGTTCAAGAAATACATAAAACATGCATGAACTTGCCTCTGAAACACAAGAGGAGAAGCACTAGTAAATCTTAGAAGTTTTGGATGATTTAGGGTTTTTGAAACTAGAAATAAGGAGTTTCCAATCAAAACAAATCTCAAGAGGAGTTGAGAGGAAAAGCTCACCTTGATAAAGAAGAAGAAATCGTGCGAAACAGAGTTGATTTGAGGCGGCTGGAGCGAGCGGCGTCGGCGGCCCCTCCGTCGTTTCCGTCGAGAGTAACAGAGAGAACGAGTATCGGACGCTGTTTTCTCATCTTATCTCGGGCGCCGCTTTCTCGTTAAGTGCCACACACTCTTAAGAGGCGCGAGTCACTAATAAACCGCCGGTTCATCCTCTTAGCCGGTCTCCCTAATCAATTTCATTCTTATGTGTTAATGAAAATGTGTTTTCATATAATGTATTTTCATATACAATGTGTTTTCGTATACTATAATTTACCTAATTAAGGCTCAGTTTGAGAGAACTTATTTTCACCGGTCAAACGATTACGACCGCATTTACCTAATTAATGTCCGGTTCATGCGGTCGTAACCGCTTGACCGGTGAAAATAAGTCCTCCCAAATGGAGCCTAAGTTGCGGCGTCAGAGTAGATCTGCTCCCGTGGGGTGTCGAAAAAGGAGGGGCTGCGGTTAGGAAAGATAGGGTTTTGTGATTTTAATTTCAAATCTAATTTTGTCTGTGTGAGAAATACTGAGAATAATCGGTTTGCCTGAGAAAATAAATCTGATTAGCTACAATAAATTGGCTAGCGGCTTCCCCCTTTTTAAAGTCTTTTAAAGCACATCATTCGGGAAAAAAAATCGAGAAACTGGACAGACCCAGCCGCACGCTTCTTCCTCGCCTGCAGCCATCGACTCTAGCTACCGCCGCCTTCTCCTGGGCTCGCAATCGCCGGCCGTCTCCCCCTAGGGCTCCGGCGAATCTGCTCCTACCTCTTTCGTCGAGGAAGACGCCCCCATTGCCGGGTTCCATCGCACCAGGTGTCTCCCGAGCAATCTCGACCTCGACTCTGTCTTCCAGACGCCATTGAATCCTTCCTCCGCATCTGTCTGAGCTTCCAACACCTCCTAAGTCCCTCCATAGCCCCTCATCTCGTATCTCCGACCAACCACGACCATACCCAATCTCCCCTGTTTGTTCAGCCGGATTTCCCCTACGCTTCCATCCTCCTTACCGAGAACCAAGCCATATTCCCCATACCGACTGGATTCGAACCGGCACTTGCGACCAAAGGTATACCTCTTACAGCTTTCTCGTTCCGTTCTTGTTAGGATAATATTATGCCGCATTTACTTGAGCTTTAAATAATTTAGACCTTGCCTTAATTTTCATTGTTGCATGCTTGTCATTATTTATCATTTTGTTGTCGTATGATGCCAATAGCTGCATGTGGATGAATCTCTTTATGTTGTTGAAAGTGTTTGAAAGTTCGATCTTGTGCAGTCATCCCAACCTTAGATGATTTACCACATTTTATTATTCAAGGGAGTCCAATTTGTGCAATAAAGTTTAAAATCGACTGCAATATTAATTTATTATTAGAAATTTAGATCCTTATTTTCAGTTTTCATCACAAATAATGTTCATCAACTCTTTGCTAATGGACCCAACTTACTACGCAACATGGCGGTCTTCTTTCCTCGATGCTGTTTATTTTCAGTGACATATTATGCATGGGCATAGTTTTTTCATACACTTGGGTGTTTGGAAATTAAGAACAACCACTAGATCTTTGGCCATGCGTACTAATATAAAGCGAAAATCTAGATTTTTATATTAAATTAATTTGGAAATGATTTTAAACTTGTGGCGCAAAACTGGACTTCCACAAATAATTTTATGCGATAATTAACCTAAGGGTAAAGAGATACCCAACAAGCAATACCTTGATGTTTATTGTTTGTGAATGATATTGTTTTGGTCGATGAGACGCGCGAGCGTGCAAATGCGAAACTTGAATCTTGGCGAGAAACTTTAAAAAGGTTGAGCAGGGAAAAAACGGAGTATATGAAGCTTAAATTTAGCAGCGTAAGAAGGGCAGATGACTCCATTATTAAGTTGGCTGATCAATATATTTCTCGTAGTGAGTGCTTTAAATATCTGGGATCGATAGTTCAAAAAGATGAAGGTGTAGATAAAGATGTGATACATAGAATCCATGTAGGTTGGTTGAAATGCAGAGGTGCGTCAGAGATTTTATGTGATCATAAAGTACCATTAAAACTTAAAGGCAAGTTTTACCTCACTGCAATTAGACATGCGATGCTCTACGGTTCTGAGTGGGTCAATGAATTGTGTACTTGAGCAAAAAGTGGAAGTTGAGGAGATGAGAATGCTTAGGTCGATGTGTGGACACATGAGACTGGATCAAATTAGGAATGAATGTATTAGGATTAAGACATAAGTGACACCAATTGTAGAGAAGATGCGAGAAGATCAGATAAGATGGTTCAAACACGTACAAAGAAGACCATTAGAGACACCTGTTAGGAGTTGTGAGAGTTTAGTCACTAGCATGTAATGTTAAACGGGGGAGTAGTAGATCAATAAAGACTTGGAATGAAACTATAAGGTAAGAAATAATGTACTTATGCATTAGTGAGATTATGACTAAAGATAGGGCGCAATGACGACAAGGGATCCATATAGACGACCACTATAATGGGATAAAGGCTTGAGTGTTGTTGTTTTTAATTAACCTAAGGGCAACATGATATGCAAAAGCGTCAAACATTTAAGCGCAATCCATGTTACGAGACAATTTATACAAGCATGATATGTCAAAGTGATGTAGAATAAAATTAGGGTTTGAAAATAAGTTGATTTTTTTAATTTTTGAAAGAGGCCGAGCGAGCCAATTCGGATTTAGGTGCGCTAATTACTCTCAATCGATTGAACTTTGTGAAATCGTTAGTCGTTATCCAGAAAATGTTCCTCGATGTCTAATGAATTGAACCGAAGCGGGATCCAATCTTCCACAAGCAAAACACAAATAATAATTTATGAAATACGATAATTAAAGTGATTGAACATTTGGGGCAAGTTCTTAATTATTTAAGTGAGTGCATAAATTTAAAATCAAGTAATCGAGGAAGGAATGAGCGAAGATACCATAAGAGAGTACGCAGTCGTTCCCAAATCCCTAAGCAGAGGCGGAACAATTGTTGCGAGCCGTTGCTGGAGGAAATTGCGGGAGTCGATAGCAATCGACAACGGTGTGGAGCCGGGGCGGACGCTGGAGGGAGGAGTTGAGGTTGACGACAAAGGATGTACTCCAGGTCGATGGAATTAGCTTTTCGTGGTCGACGACGACCTGTCTATTGAAGTCCAGCCCGTATCGTTGGAGTGGGTCGGCGCTAGCTGCAGGCCGTCAAATAGGGAAGACGAAGGAGAGGATGGCCGTGGGACTCGGCGACTAAAATTCCTCGTCGGGGATGACGACATCGCCTTGGCGTCGAGCAGTGTGTGGGGATTCTTCCGACAATACAGGGAAACGAACAGTTGTTCGTTCCCTGCTCCTCTTCCGGTGCCCTTTACTTAGCCGACTGAGCATTTAAAAGGTTCCATCTATTTCCCAATAAGGTTTCCGACTGTATTTCCTTTTTAATAAATTTTCCTTCTAATGAATTTTTCAGACAGATATTCAGATATTTCCAATAAGGTTGAACTTGTAGGGGATATTTCCTTTAAATGAATTTTCCAATTAGCTATTCTCAATAAGAATCAACCGGCCACTGATTAAGGCGGATTATAGATAGCTAAAGATTTTTTTCCGAATTAAATTTATACGTCTTAAATAAATTAAGCTTGTCCATTACGTCTTTAAATTACCAGACCTTTTATTTAGGGTCTCATCGGGTGGTCAAACCGACGAGCCGAACAACTTCAAACAAAGCAGATGTGCGACAAAAGAAATACACAAAAATAAATGCAATAATAAAAATCCACGACGCATAGTGATGTCATGTAATTTTGAATGCGACGGAGGATGCATCACAAAGGATAGCAAGTAAATTGAGAATATGTAAATTAACGATAATCAAGTTAAGTGAAAATTAAGACAAGTTCTGAACTTTTAAATGATCAAATTAAACACAATCATAAAATAATGATATCAAAATAGTAGCAAAAGTGAGATGACGAAGAATACCATAGGATTATAAGTGCAACGTCGAGTTGATCTTTTGTTCAAGTTGGTGATTGGGATTGATGGTTGGCTAGTAGGCAGCGTGATTTGGGATTGTAATAGTGTTAGAGCTCAGGTGAGGATGTCAAATGGATTGAATCTCACTGTTTCATTTAGGTTCGACTGGGTTCAGTGATTTGTTGTTGCTATCAAAAGGGACGGGCTTAAATGGACGATTAGTCCGGGGAAAACGTTGGAATGACCTCTATTTGGGTGTTGGTGTTGGATCTGGGCTTGGGGTGATCGAACACATGTAGAGGAGTTAGCTAGAGGCGTCCTAAGCCTGGATTCGTCGGACATGGATTGGGAGTTTGGAAACGAGAGGGCTGTGTAGGTCGTCATCGTGGAGAGCCGACGGAGGAGGGATCACCAGACCTTGAGGTGGCCACTGAAAATGGTGGTGGGTTTTGATGCAGACAGGAAGTGGCTGGGAGGAAGTACAATCGTCTCTTGAAATCTCTGGCAGTTCGATTCCTACAGAATTTAGTTTTTTGCTTAGCCCGAACACAATAAATTTAAACGCAGAACTTATTATTAAAAATATTTCAATTTTTTTGCTCTATTATTAATTTGAGAGTGAACATAAATAACCAAGCGAATGCTTTTTAAAAATATAATTTAAATCCAAAAATAAGATAATTAAACTTACAGCTCAACAACTCATTTTCCTTGACACATTATGGAAGCAAAAGATAATTATGTCATTTGTAATTGTATCAATAATATTTTTTTCATTGTAAGTTGTTAGAGAAAAACATGTACAAAGGCCCAATGTTAAGGCCCAAATAGAAGCTCACTTGTAATCTAATTTAGTCCCACATCTTAGGATTGAGAATCTTCTCCTCTCTCTTCCTATATAAGTATACACATACATGTATTATATGAGAGGACATTTTGAGAATTTAATAAAATAATTCTTGCTTGTCTTTCTCACCTGTATTTTTCTACATGATATCAGAGCCAGGTTTCTGAATTTCCTATTTCAGGCCCCTCACACCTAGTTGGGCGGTTAGCACAAATCTAACCACAGTTTTTTTGTCTCCTCTTTTAATCCTCGTCTCTCGAAAGCCCATCCCCCTCCTACTTTTATAGTTTTTCTGCGGGTTCCGCGTGCGTCCTTTTTCAGCGGCCTGTCCACGCTTGCCGCGGCTTCCCTTCTCGCAAAATAGCCTTCTCGTATCTTCTTAGTCGTGGACATCCTGATCGCTGCTCGCTTTGTCGGCTTCCCTTCTTCCCACGTCGTCTGCTCTCCTCTGTCTTGTCGCACGCACCGCCTGACTTTCCGCTGTTCAAATCACTGCTACCTTGCTGCTCAACTCGCTGTTCTCCTTAGCTTGCCCTCCCTACCAGCTACTACTGCTCTCCTGGTCGCAGAACTCCTGTCGTCAACAACTCGACAGTGGTCTTCTCCGCTTGCCGCGTGGCCGCTTGCTAGTCAGAGGGCAGACCGATTGCCTTCTTGGTCGCATTACTTGCCGCCGCTTCCTGCCTAGCCATAGATTCTGCTTGCCGCCAATCCTTGAGTCACTGCTTGACGCCAATCCTTGTCGCCAATCATTGCCAATCCTTGTCGCCAATCATTGCCAATCCTTGCCGCAGTTCAAGTTACTACTTGCCGCCGCTTTCTCTGTTTGCTGCATGCTTCTTGCCTAGCCACAACTCTGGTTGCAGCTTGCTTCCTCTCCCCGCAGAAGTTGCTTACCTTGCCGCAAGTTATTTTTCCAACCCGTATCTTTTATTGCCGCTGCTACTGCTCCATGGATTCGTAAGCTGCTTACTCTCTTCCTGCCCGTGCTGTGAGACCCTTATTACGGTCTCCCCAAATGATACGAGAATCGTACGTAGTTTCAATAAAAGTGTCGCAGCAAAGGATAATGATCTATAGTACAAAGAAAACATAACACCACATTTTATTCCTTTTATATTCATTTACTTACTGGTGGAATTTACATGAAAGAAGGAATCTAACTATACTCATTACAAAAGACACAGTCATAATCCTCGCAGATAACTTTATGTTTTTCTTGAGCTTCCTTGATCCCGATAAAAATCTTGTGCCATACCTTTGCTAAATCCCCGGCGCGCTTCCGCTTTGTTTCCTATGTCAGGAGAACTCTTTGCGGTGCACTTGCTGACGCCCCTATTGTCTAAAAAATGGGGTCCACAATGGGTTAGTCATAAATATATGACTATGTAAGCAAAGTATTTCGTGAACTGATATACACACAGACAATGAGATGTAGCAATATGCATACATAACAATAAATCAATATTCAGTATTTGTTCTCAAAATTCTCAACGTTTTCTGATCCCCCTTTGATGTTTAGTTACATAAAGTAGGAAATATTAATGCATGCAACTTGAATTGGGCCCCACCCCTTTAGGGCAAAAATGTAGGCAAACCCCTACTGGTGAATCCATCAGTAGAAAACCTCTATATTATAGGATACAATCCTTAACATTTCATTATGCAGAGTTTTATTAATTTATTATTTTGTCGTATTTGAAAAGCATGTGTTTTGAAATATAAATTTCCCCTCAGAATATTGTATCGCTTCCATTTTTCTCTCGCCCACATATATTTTATAGTGATATATCATTGAGTTAACCTCATATACACATGCAGTGTTATTTTTCTATAATTAAAACATGGAATATGAAAAGTACTTGAAATAAACATAATTCAAGAAATAAGAAACTCACCAATATCTTTCCTTTTCCCAAATCCTTCTCGGCCTCATTACCACGTCTATTTTGTTACGCCATCCTCTGAACCCGCGACCTCAAAAACCGCTGAAATAGTACGCACTTTAACTTTGCTATGTCACTTAATATTTATAGCGTTGATGTTTAAAAGATTTAGGAAAAGACATTTTAAATCCGTCAAAATACGAAAGTCAACTCAAATAAACGACAAAAATAAAATACTTATATTTATACTTGCTGTCCAACCCAAACTCAGTCCTCAAACAAGGCTGACAACACAAAATCAGCCATTAAACAACACAAAATCAGGCTCCAAGCAACACAAAATCAGCCTCCAAACAAGGCTGTCCATCAAGGTACAAGGCCCAAAAACAGCCCAAAACAACAATGGCCGGGAGAGCAATTGCTCTATTCCAAACAACCCTCAAAAATTGGCTAACCAGCCCCTTAAAAACAGCACAACCAGCCCAAAACAGTCCCAAAAATAATAACTACAAACCTAACAGCAATCCCAAACCAATTTTTTTTCTTCTAATAATAGTTCCAAACCAGCAAGGCAACAAAAATAGAAGAAAAAATAAGGAGGAGAAGACATCCTTACAACGGAAGAGGGAGGAAGAAGGTGCTGAATAACCGATCCTACTTAGATGCGCTGAGGTTCAGCGAAGTTCTTACAAAATCTCCGGAGGAGGCACTGAAGAAGAACATAGGAGGCATGAGAGAAAATCTACAACAACAACTCAAAACCAGCGGCCAGGGAGTCAAAAACCAGCGTTAGAAAAGCCCTAATCCAGCGGCTCTAGAAGACGACACGACAAAGAAAGTAGCGACACAACACAAGAGAAAGAGTGGGAGGGAGAGAGCTTTGCAGGAGATAGCAGCAGAGCATGGGCACGGGATCCAAGACACAGGAGCAGCGACACAGAAGCACACCGGGGTAGCAACAACTACCAAGAGGAAGAAAGGAAGAATAGGAGCAACAGTCGGGAAGAGGAAGTAGGCAGGAGCAACGAGAGAGACTTAGCGGCACAGGAACAACACATAGACAGAAGTGCGGAAATGAGAAGGGCTCGACTCATTTTATTACTAGAAATAAGACGTCATATGGTGGAACCCAGCCGAAATAAGGAACTAGGTGTCACTTTAGCAAGTCCATTTCAAGCCACTAATTAACACATGTTCATTCCATGTGTCAAACCAATGCCAATTTAGCCATCTCAGCTGCCAGCATACTAAATAACCAAGCGACATTTTAATCACAATCAAATCTGTCCACATTTGCTAATAACAACCCACAATACACCCAACACTTGAGACGACAAAAATAAAATCAAAGATACACGACTATCAACACCCCCAATAACTTATATAAAAAATGGAAATAAAGTAAAGAAAACTCGAAAAATTTTTAACATACAAAATAGTACTGTCTTGCGTTCTCATCATTGAGGAAAAATTAAAATATTGTTGCGCATTATTTGGATCGTCACAATTCTTCCTTCCTTATAAGCTTTTTTGTTCTCGAAAAACTCATAGATTAGAAACTGATAACAAAAGATAACAAAATGTTTATTTATACACAAGGATCTACATACATATATACACAACGGTTATATATACAGAGAATGACCGAAGTTATTTTCGGTGATACAGTTTCAAATTAAACGCCCGCGGTTGGATCAAACGTTCCTCTGGATCTTCTTGTGGAGGAATGGGAGTGGGAGCAGGAGCAGGTGTTGACGCTAACGACTCAACATGTATTTGGTAGAACTGCGGTTGCGGCATCAGTGATCCTTGAGAGTTGATTTATTTGTTTCGAAATTTTGGACATTCCTTTTTCCCGTGTTCAGGTTGACGATAGTAGTAATAAAGTCCAATTAAGCAATCTCCTTAATGCATTCTCCCACACTTCGCACACTTCGTCGTGTTTGCTTGGGATGCATCACTGGTAGTCGGGCCAGTTTGAAATGATTTAGCTTCTTTGCCTTGCGCTTCATCATGACTTGGTGTTTTTGTTGTTTTTCGCTTACTGTCATCTCGCCGTTTCTGAGATTTTTCCTGGTCGAGTTCCACTAATCGTGCTCGTTCAACTAATTTACCGTATTCTAAGATATCCAAAGGAACTATTAGATTACAGAGATCATCTTGTAATCTTTGCTGAAATTGTCGGCAACGATCTTCTTCTGAGGTTACCAGAGAATCGACATAATATGCCACCTTGGAGAATTCAGTTTCGTATTGCAGAACTGACTTTGTTCCTTGAACAAGTTAAAGGAATTGATTGTGCAACACTCTTTTCTCTGATCGTGGAACAAACTAATTGGTGAATTCGTGAAGAAAGTTTGTCCAAGTCACGATGCCACGTTCGGTATACTTCTTAGCGACTATATTGTCCCACCAACGCTTCGCTGCGCCTTCTAATAAAAACGAGGCTAATTCAACATTCCGATCTTCCGGACAGTGCATAACTCGAAAGATTGTTTCTATACGTAAAATCCAATCTTCAGTCTCCAAGGGAGACAAGCCTCTGAGAAACTTTGGTGGTTTTAATTCTAGAAATTGTTTTAGGTCAAAATCTATTGAAGGTGTTGTGGTGCAGGTGCTACTGGAGGAATATCAAGGGGTGGATTCATCTAATTTGGCCTAGGCAGAGGATCAACTTGTGGAGTTGTTGGTCCTAAAACGGCTAGCGTTGGGAATACTAGCTTTAACGCTTCTGCGATAGCTAACACAAACTCTGAAGAGCGTTGATGATGCCCATGGTCACTTTCCTCAGAGCGCGTACTCTGATTTTGTCCCTCATGACGTCGTCGTCGACTAGAATAAACTTGGATGAGTTCCTATTATGGAGTTTTAATTAATTACACTACATTAATTGCGTTATTATTTTGTACTACCCACGATCAAAATTATTGAAAACTTTTCCCTCTGATACTAAATTGTGAAGACCCTTATTCCGGTCTCCCCAAATGATTCGAGAATCGTGCGTAGTTTCAATAAAAGTGTCGCAACAAAGGATAATGATCCATAGTACAAAGAAAACATAACACCATTTTTATTCCTTTTATATTCAATTACTTACAGATGGAATTTACATGAAAGAAGAGATCTATCTATACTCATTACAAAAGACACAGTCATAATCCTCGCAGGTAGCTTTATGTTTTTCTTGTGCTTCCTCGATCCCGATAAAAATCTTGAGCCATACCTTTGCTAAATCCTCGACGCGCTTCCGCTTTGCTTCCTCTGTCAGGGGAACTCTTTGCAGTGCACTTGCTGACGCCCCGTTGCCTAAAAAAAGGGAGTCCACAATGAGATGATTATGTGAGTAAAGTATTTCGTGAACTGATATACACACATGCATTGAGAGATAGCAATATGCATATATAACAATAAATCAATATTCAGTATTTGCTCTCAAAATTCTCAACGTTTCCTTATCCCCTTTTGATGTTTAGTTACATAAAGTAAGAAATATTAAGGTGTGCAACTTGAATTGGGCCCCACCCCTTTAGGGCAAAAATGTAGGCAAACCCCTACTGGTGAATCCATCTGTAGAAAACCTCTACATCATGAGATTCAATCCTTAACATTTCCTTATGCAGAGTTTTATTAATTTATTATCTTGTCGTATTTGAAAAGCAGGTGTGATGGGGAACGAGCCCCGCCCGTTGATCGTATCCCCGATCCGACTCCGCAGTTGCGTCCGGAGGGTCGCCGCGAGTCGAAATGATATATTAATTTATATATTTTGAGTATATTTTCAGCTTTTGATGCAGCCCCCCCATCCGGACGATCTAGACTGTTGGATTTGATGAGGTTCATTATAAATAAATGCATTAGGGCTGCAGCAAAGGGGGATCGAGTATTTTGGGAAAGAAAAGCCGCCGGCTTCTTCTCCCGATCTCTTCGGTCACGCCACCGATGCCGGAGGCCCTCCTTGGTGCCGACTCCAAGGGCCGCATCCGCCTTCCCCGCCTCCAGTTCTCCGCGCCAGCACCCCACCGCCGTCTTCCCCAGCCGCAGCAGCCGTCCGCAGCCTCCTCCAGCCAGCCCGCCGGTTGGTTCCTGCAGGAAGCCCGCAACCAGCCCGCCGCTACTTTCTCCCTGCAAATCCGGCCATTCGCCGGCTCCTCCCTGCGTCCCTGCTCCCGCAGCCACCGCCGCTCTCTCCTCCAGCCGCAGCAGCCGCCTGCAGCATCCTCCAGCCAGCCCGCCGTTTAGTCCTGCAGGAAGCCCGCAACCAGCCCGCCGCTCCTTCCTGAGGCCGCCTCCTCTCCAGTTTTGCGAACCAGAGCCGTCGGCCGCTCCCTGCTCCCGTAGCCACCAACCCCCCCCCCCCCCACCCACCTCCGACAGCCACCTGCAACAGCTATTGCTCGAGCTTTCAGCTCTCTCATTTCACGGTAAATTCAGAAATTGTTCGGTACTTTACCCCTATTGTCGTTGTTTTTTATATATATGAATTGAGACTGTTATCTAGTTCCTCGCTACCATTTTCTCGTTTCTTTTGGCGGGGATTTGGAAGCCCTAGCCCTAGTGTTTTTCGTCCTACATCAATTGGTATCAGAGGGAGCTGAAAAGTTTTCTCAAACTTTTCAATCCTTCTCCTTTTCTTGAAAATAGTTTGCATACACCCATGACGCTTCCTTATTATTACGTTTCCGACGATTCGGACGATTTTGAATCATATGTTTCTCCACCTTCCCGCAATTCCAATGTTCATTCCTCTCGTGAGGCATCTTACTCACATAAATCTTCATATGTCTCCTCCATTGCATACCCCTCCTATGAATCGAGGCGAGTCTCTCGTCAAGCCTACGATCCATATTCCCCTTCTTCCACCACTTATTCCCATGAATCGAGGCGAGTCCCCTCCCATGCCTACGATTCATATTCTCCTTCATCTACTACATATCCTTCAGTCCGCCATTCCTCCTACTCATATGATCTTCCGTCACCTTCCCTAAGAAAGAGACATTGGGTTGAGCTTGATAGAAACAAACAAGCTAGAGTGGAAGAGAGTAAGCAGAGGAGGGAAAGGGAAGAGAAAGAAGATGCCATTTGGGCAGGTTATGTGAAGAATTGGCGTGAGAATGATGCTACGGAGATTTTAGAGTAGCGACGTAGAAGAGCAGCAGTCTTGATACAGTCTCACATCCGAGGGTTTATTCAGCGCCGATCCTTCAAGAAGATGACCAAAGCAGTTCTCGTGATTCAGTCACGCATGAGAGGATTATTACAGAGACAGTGGTACCAGACAGTGCAGAGAGCTACTCTTATCGTTTAGAGATTTGCCCGCCAGTGGATTGAGCGCAGAAGGACATTCAGTCTGATGGTGGTAGTACCGCCCTATGAGCCTTCGCGCCGTTTGCTCACTTTTATTGATTTGTCACAGTGGTTTGATCAGTCACTTCTCAGCTCGGCTAGGGACCCTTTTCTGATGTTCGATAATGCCCCTGAGGGCAAATCAGTTGGTTTGGATATGAGCCCAGACTGGGTAGGACATGGTGATGACTTGTTGCAGTTTGATCAGATTGATTGGGGCCTAGGTGATACTGAGACACAGATCGATATATTTTTTTTCACATCGCCGATCGATATGATCATTTGCGGTGCAGGATTAGAGAGCGCTGCTCCCTTACCAGTTGCTACAGTTTTCCGTCAGATTCTCAGATTGAGGCCGCCGCCCAAGCCTCCCAAAGGCAGTGATTACATTACTTGCAGCATCGCGAGACCAGCATCTAGGATTGAAAGCTTTTGTCTAATGATTGGTACAGTGGGAAATAGTGCAGACCACCCGCGAAGCCCCCTTGGAAGCCCTAAAGATTTGAGGGCAAATCTTCTCCAACAAGGGGAGATTGATGGGGAACGGGCCCCGCCCGTTGATCGTATCCCCGATCCGACTCCGCAGTTGCGTCCGGAGGGTCGCCGCGAGTCGAAATGATATATTAATTATATATTTTGAGTATATTTTCAGCTTTTGATGCAGCCCCCCCATCCGGACGATCTAGACCGTTGGATTTGATGAGGTTCATTATAAATAAATGCATTAGGGCTGCAGCAAAGGGGGATCGAGTATTTTGGGAAAGAAAAGCCGCCGGCTTCTTCTCCCGATCTCTTCGGTCACGCCACCGGTGCCGATGCCGGAGGCCCTCCTTGGTGCCGACTCCAAGGGCCGCATCCGCCTTCCCCGCCTCCAGTTCTCCGCGCCAGCACCCCACCGCCGTCTTCCCCAGCCGCAGCAGCCGTCCGCAGCCTCCTCCAGCCAGCCCGCCGGTTGGTTCCTGCAGGAAGCCCGCAACCAGCCCGCCGCTACTTTCTCCCTGCAGATCCGGCCATCCGCCGGCTCCTCCCTGCGTCCCTGCTCCCGCAGCCACCGCCGCTCTCTCCTCCAGCCGCAGCCGCCGCCTGCAGCATCCTCCAGCCAGCCCGCCGTTTAGTCCTGCAGGAAGCCCGCAACCAGCCCGCCGCTCCTTCCTGAGGCCGCCTCCTCTCCAGTTTTGCGAACCAGAGCCGCCGGCCGCTCCCTGCTCCCGTAGCCACCAACCCCCCCACCTCCGACAGCCACCTGCAGCAGCTACTGCTCGAGCTTTCAGCTCTCTCATTTCACGGTAAATTCAGGAATTGTTCGGTACTTTGCCCCTATTGTCGTTGTTTTTTATATATGTGAATTTAGACTGTTATCTAGTTCCTCGCTACCATTTTCTCGTTTCTTTTGGCGGGGATTTGGAATCCCTAGCCCTAGTGTTTTTCGTCCTACATCAAGGTGTTTTGAAATATAAATTTTCCCTCAAAATATTGCACACTTCCATTTTCCTTCGCCCACATATATTTCATAACGATATATCATTGAGTTACACTCATATGCACAGACAGTGTTATTTTTCGATAACTAAAAAAGGCAATATGGAAAGTACTTGAAATAAACATAATTCAAGAAATAAGAAACTCACCAACATCTTTCCTTTTCCCAAATCCTTCTCGACCTCATTGCTACGTCTATCTTGTGACGCAATCCTCTGAACCCGCGACCTCGAAAACCACTGAAATAGTGCACACTTTAACTGGGTTGCGTCACTTAATATTCGTATCGTTGATGTTTAAAAGATTTAGGAAAAAACATTTTAAATTCGTCAAAATACAAAAGTTAACTCAAATAAATGACAAAAATAAAATACTTATATTTATACTTGCTGTTCAACCCAAACTCTGCCCTCAAACAAGGCTGCCAACACAAAATCAGCTGCTAAACAACACAAGATCAGTCTCCAAACAGCACAAAATCAGCCTCCAAATAAGGCTGCCCATCAAGACACAAGGCCAAAAACAGCCCAAAACAACAATAGTCGGGAGAGCAATTGCTCTATTCCAAACAACCCTAAAAAATTGGCTAACCAGCCCCTAAAAACAACACAACCAGCCCAAAATAGTCCAAAAAATAATAACTACAAACCTAACAACAATCCCAAACCAGAAATTTTTCTAACAATTGTTCCAAACCAGGAAGGCAGTAGAAATAGATGAAAAAATAAGGAGGAGAGGACATCCTTACAGCAGAAGAGGGAGGAAGAATGTGTTACACGACCGATCATACTTGGATGCGCTGAGGTTCAACAAAGTTCTTCCAAAATCCCCGGAGGAGGCACTTAAGAAGAACGTAGGAGGCTGAGGAGAAAAACAACAACAACTCAAAACCAACGGCCAGGGAGTCAAAAACCAGCGACAGAAAAGCCCTAATCCAGCGGCTCTGGAAGACGGCACGAGAAAGAAAGTAGCGGCACAACACAAGAAAAAGAGAGGAGGGAGAGAGCTTGCAGGAGATAGCAGTAGAGCACAGGCACAGGATCCACGACACAGGAGCGCGACACAACAGTGGCACAGAAGCACACCAGGGGTAGCAGCAGATACCAAGAGGAAGAGAGGAAGAAGAGGAGCAACAGTCGGGAAGAGGAAGTAGCCGGGAGCAGCGGGAGTGACTTAGCGACACAGGAACAACGCAGAGATGGAAATGCAGAAATGAGAAGGGCTCGACTCATTTTTTTACTAGAAATAAGTGGGTATACAATGGAACCTAGCCAAAATAAGGAACTAGGTGTCACTTTAGCAAGCCCATTTCAAACCACTAATTAACACATGTTCATTCCATGTGTCAAACCAATACCAATTTAGCCATCTCAGCTGCCAGACACTAAATAACCAATACCAATTTAGCCATCTCAGCTGCCAACACACTAAATAACCAAGCCACATTTTAACCACAATCAAATCAGCCCACATTTGCTAATAACAACCCACAATACACCCAACACTTGAGACAACAAAAATAAAATCAAAGATACAAGACTATCAACACCCCCAATAACTCAAAAAAATGCCAATGCAGTAAAGAAAATTCGAAAAATTTTTATCACACAAAATCGTACTGCCTTGCTTTCTCATCATTGGGGAAAAATTAAAATATTGTTGCGCATTATTTGGATCGTCACACGTGCTGCTGATCCTCTTCCCGAAATTCGTGATGAGCTTCAGATCACCACCACCTCTCTCAGTGGGAAGCAAAACTTTGTTGAGTTGTTGCACTCGGTTCGTCGCGTTCTACAGACCAAAAGCCTTTTTCAACATCTGATAAGAGCCACTTCTACCGTACCCACCGAGGAGTGGATCCGTGATGATGACCGTGTCCAATCATGGATCCTCAATTCCATGGACACTGAACCGTATCGGATGACCATGTATCATGAGATGACCAAAGTTATGTCGGAGGAACTTCACTCCCTCTATTCTGGCAAAGATAGCCTTCAACACCTGTTCGACATCATCACCGATCTTCAAACACTTGACCTCGGGTCAACAGGTGACTTGACCTCATTTATTGCACGGGCCAAAATTCTTGTTGAGGCATGAATACAATATCAACCTCCCACTACAGATCTGGTTGCGCAAAGGACACAAAAAGAAGCAGTTGGGATTGCCATGATGATGACCAGTGCCCCACCCCATCTTCACAGTGTTCGGGCTCAGATTCTTTCCTCATCTACCACTCCCTCTCTGTCAGATGTTTACTCTATGCTCTTGAAGGTTACACCATCCCCGGATGTTCCTGGGAATCTATCGCCGGCTCTTCTTCAGCAGCCCCTATCCACTCCTGCTCCTTTGGCTCGTGGTCCGCCGACTCGTGGAGGTCGCGCCACTTCTCGGGGACGGGGACGTGCTGAAAGACCTCTCTTCAAATGTGCTCATTGCAGTCGGGATGGTCATCTTGAGGCCACCTGCCATCGCAAGCTTGGTCTGCCACCACATCTCACTGCTTCTGCTACTGCTGATCCTCACTCCACCCGTAATGACATTGATGCTTTACGCACCCAGCTCCAATAGTTACAAGGGGTGATTGGTCACTCCTCTGGATCCGTTGTGTCAATCTCCAATGAAGGTATATTCGGTCTCTCCCGTAGTTCCCACTGGATTGTGGACTTGGGTGCTACACATCATATTACTCCGCAGAAACCGTCTCAATCCTTACAATATTTATATCCCAAGTTCATTACTGTGGTCAATGGTGACCCCATTCCGGTTTCTGGCGCTGCTCATGTGCCTCTCACTTCAATTCTCTCCATCCTCCTGTCTTCATGTTTCAGGATCACCCTTTAACCTGCTTTTTGTTAACCGTCTTTCTCAAAAACTTGATTGTTGTGTAACCTTCTCACCTTCCTCCTTTGTTATGCAGGATCAACAAACGCAGAATATCATTGGTAGGGGCCAGCTGTCTAATGGGCTTTATATCTTGGATGTTTCACCTACTGTTCTCTCCACAGTCTCCTCTGTTGATTGACATCGCCGTCTTGGGCTTGCTCCCCGCCAGATTCTCAAGAATGCTCTTCCTGATGCTTCCCTTTATGAGTTTACTTGTGAATCTTGTATATTTGACAAACAACATCGTACATCTTTTAGTTCTACCAGTACTTAGAGCGATGGTCCTTTTTGTTTAGTGCATCCTGATATTTGGGAACCGTATAAAATTCCTGATATTTATGGGTATTGTTACTTTGTTACATTTATTGATGATTACTCACACGTAATCTGGATGTATTTACTTCGCGATCGTGCTGAAATATCCTATATTTTTCGTGCCTTTATTACCGTGACTCGTACTCAGTTTCCACTACCTTGAAAGTACTTTGCACAGATTATGCGCGTGAATTTACCAGTCGTACCTTCTCAAATCTGTTTACTGAGTTTTAGATTATCCATCAAACTTCGTGCGCTTATACTCCACAACAAAATGGTGTGACGAGTGGAAAAATCATCACCTTCTTGACGTCGCCCGATCACTCGTTTCAAATGCAGGTACCTACACTATACTAGAATTTCGCTGTTTCTACTGTCTGTCATCTCATAAATCGCATGTGTTGGAACCTTAGGTTCTGATTTGGGTTAGGATCACTATTAGGATTATTAGTTTGACCCAAATTGTATAGTCTAAGGGTCATAGGATTCTCCAGGTATACATCAAAAGAATCCAAGAAGAAAGTGCAGAAAATTCCAGAGAAGTTCAGTTTTGAAGTTCAGAATTCCAGTCCAAAAATAGTAGAACGGCGTTCAACTATAGTAGAACGGCGTTCAACTATAGTAGAACGGCGTTCAACTATAGTAGAACGGCGTTCAACTATAGTAGAACGGCGTTCAACTATAGTAGAACGGCGTTCAACTATAGTAGAACGGCGTTCAACTATAGTAGAACGGCGTTCAACTATAGTAGAACGGCGTTCAACTATAGTAGAACGGCGTTCAACTATAGTAGAACGGAGTTCCACTATAGTCGAACGCAGATTGGAGAAGCTTTCAGATTAAATTTTGGTGATTTCCTGTGCAGTTATTGGTGACAGCTGACTAGAGTATTTCAAGGCTTAAGTAAAGTAACTTACAGCTAATATATTTAATGCTAAATATTCTTATGAATATAGCCGTTGGGAGGCTGCATTAAATATGAAACAATTCAGAGATTTATTGTCAGTTTCCTTTCCAAGGCAGTTTCCTATCTGAGTCGGTCGACTATCTGTCTGATAGGTCGACGATCTCAGTGGGTCGATCGACGATCTCTGAGGATCGTTCGACTATCTTTTGTCTGCGTATATATAATTTTATATGCGTTCTCTTCGTTGTATTATTTCTTATATTATCCAGCATATTTTATTATAGATTATTTAATTGATCTTATGCATATATCTCAAAGCAATCTTTGCTTCTATCTTTATGCATAAGTCAATTCTTTCTGACAATGTATTTTGTCTTATTATCTGACTTTATCCTGCCAGCCGTCCTTTATAGCCGTTGGACTCAAAGTCCTCTCTGGTTTTAAAGAGTGTTATCTGATCTGACATTATCTTATTTATTTATCAGATTTGATATTGCAGCTGCTGTAGCTTTATTCTTTATATAGAATATATATGTCTGCAAGATATGTTTTGTCTTTATGTTAAATGCAGCCTAGGTTACTGATTCCGGAAGAAGACAAAGTTCAAAGTAATATTAGAGCCGTTGCAAAGACCATTATATAAAGAGTTCTTTTACAAGAACTAGTTGAGAGATTGAAAATACAATACAGAACAAGTTACAGCAATCCACAGCAATACAGCTGCTCTCAGCATTATATATCCAACTGAGAAGATATCTCTTCTGCTCTTCTTCAACCTGAGTGCTCCTGTTCCAAGAAGATTTACACTCAGAGATATATTGAAGAAGAAGAAGAAGGAAGCTGCTGAAGAAGATCTTTTATTTTCTATATCTTTTATCTTCTTCTAAGCTTTTCCTTCAGAACTTCAAGACAGTATTCTGTCAGAAGTTCTGAAGAGATTCTTGTGCTTCTCTAATCTTATTTAAAATAGAGAAGACAATCTAACTCTCCTTCCCCCTCCTGTAAAGGGTTGTTTACTCCCTTCAAAAGTAAAGCTTGGTTTTTAGACACCTGGTCAAAAGTCTAAAGGGTTTCTAGATCTACCTGAAGCAGATCTTGTTGGTGGCAGGGCACCTGATCAAAAACCTGAGTGGATTCCTACCGTGTGGGTAGAAGAGTGGACGTACCCAAGTTGTTTGGGGAACCACTATAATATCTTGTGTCGTCTGGCTTGTTTAATTAATTACTTATATTGTGGCTGTGAGTAGAAATAACTAGGATTGCTAGTTGCTGGAATATGACTCTAGCCTTAACTGTAATTACAGCTGGCTACCTTTTGTGCACAACACTTTGTGTTAGGCTTTAGGGTTATTCTAAAATATCTATAATCTGAATTCCGCAATCAGTATCTATCCCTATTTTCTTTCAGCATGCCGTCTTCCATGCTCAACTTTGCAACTCCGTTTAATCTTCGTTTTCCTTCAAAGACTCCTTTCTCCCTCACGACTCGTGTTTTTGAATGTACATGTTATATCCATAATCTTGGCCCGCCTATTGACAAATTTGCTCCTCGTGCTACAAAATTTATGTTCGCTAGATACTCTCACGCTTAGAAGGGTTATGTGTGTTACTCTCCCACCGATGACAAACTAGTCGTTTCGACAGATGTAACCGTTCTCGAGGACCAACTGTTTCACTCCTCTCATTCATCTCCTCTTCTCTCTCCTCCAATACCTCGTCCTACCGTTCCTTTGATGTCTCCTCTTCCACCTCTTCTTCCCACACCTACCCCGACACCCGTGCTACCCAAACCTCCTCTTTGTGTGTACACTCGCCGTCCTCCCAAATATGATGTCCTACAGCAGCTACCCTCTACCAACGCTATCTCGCGGCCTGTTGACCCGACATCAACCTCTACGGCTCACCCCTTAGCGAATTATGTATTCTTACATCACCTCTCCTCACCTCTTCTCACATTCACGCTATCTCTATTCTCTGTTTTTGTACCTAACTCTTTGTACGAGGCTCTCCAACATCCGAGGTGGCGTGCGGTCATGGATGAGGAAATGACTGACCTTTGGGCTAATCGAACTTGGGATCTTGTCCCTCTCCCTCCAGAACAGACTTATGTCGGCGGTAAATGCGTTTTTGCAATCAAACATGCTCCAGAAGGGACAGTTGAATGCCTAAAAGCTCGGCTTGTGGCTTGGGGTTTCACTCAACAATAAGGCCTCGACTATGATGAAACTTTCTCACCAGTCGCCAAATGGAATACCGTTTGGGTCCTCCTCTCCTTAGTTGTTCATCGACAATGACCCTTACATCAGTATGATATCAAAAATGCATTTCTAAATAACGACCTTCTAAAAACTGTATACATACACCAACCTCCTGAGTTTGAGACCATGGGGGAGTCTCGTGTTTGTTTTCTCAAAAAATCTATTTATGGTCTCAAACAGTCTCCTCGAGTTTGGTTTGACAATTTTAGCAAGGTTGTTCGTAAAGTTGGATTCACGCAAAACTCGATTGACTTACTCTCTCTTTACGCGTCATTAATTTACCGACACAGTCATTCTCCTAGTTTATGTTGATGATATTCTGATTACTGGTAATGACTCCATATGGATACAACAAATTAAACAACACTTAAACTCCACATTTCAAACTAAAGATCTGAAAAATCTTCGGTACTTGGACTTGGGGCAGCAAGACGACATAATGGCCTTGCCCTATCACAACGGATCGACAAACCGATATGCTCGCTAACCTCCGCGCCGTGCTCCACAGTCTCGAAGCCAAAGTCGACCGACTCCTCGAGTTTGACGGACTGGCTGCCGCGACCCCAACACATGGTCCTCTCCCCTCCACCGTCCCGACCTCGACTACCTCATCCAACATACAAGAGCCTTCTCTCAGTTTCATCACGACATCTGGAGATATCTACACCACATCGCAGTCGACAGATCCCAGTGCCGATGACGCCTTCGTTCATGCGAGGCGCCCGAACCCGCTTCAGCTTCCGACGCGTCCAGTCCCACTGTCGATGCCATCGTTGGGGCCAACCGATCACCACCAAGGCCTCCGGCCGTTCCACAGCCTCTGTAGTCCACCGCGCTGTCTCCCGGCCTCCGCCACCACGAAAGGGCTTCCCCGCAACAACGATCGCAGCCTCCGCCTATTGCCTTCGACGCATCGATGCAGTTGCGGCCCCTCTCCCTTCTACCAGTCGACGACATACCCGGCGGTCCCAGAGCCAAGCCGTCATTTTCCCTGCCCTATCACATTGATGCAGTCGACACTCTCGCCCACCATCAAGCCACATGCCTTTATCTTTTGCCCAAGCCACGCCTCCCCCAATTCCTTGTCATCACTTCATTTTACACCCACCGTTGCCCCTGTTACTAGCCAACCCCCCCTCATTTCACCTCACCCGCACTTCCTCGTTTCCCGTACCCCCATTTTCTTTTCCCTTTTACTATTCCCCAGCTTCCACCTCCCTTATCTTATCTATTTTCCTTTAACCCCACTGTCTTTCACACCTACATCCTTTTTTGTCTTTTTCTCCCTTCCCTTTTTGATCACAATTTTCCCACGTGGATCCCTCATTTCTTTTTTACTTTTCCATCAATTCCCAACTTGTCTACATCTCAATAACTCCCTGCCACCCATCATTTCCTATTTTTCCATGCACGCTTTAACTGTCACCAATTTTCACCCTCCATTCTTATTTTTCTTTGGCTTCTCTTTCTCACCCAATACTGCATCCTCCCTTATGTTCATTTTGCTTTTATTGTCTCACCCAGTGCGACATCATTCCCCTTTTTCTCAAGACAACCCCTCCGAATTAGTATTCATGGCCAACGTTCAGACCTGCCCCAACAAAAAATTAAAACTCGACCTTGAGTTCAAGGTCGATTTTCAAGGGCGGTATAGTGTTACGAAGGCACATTCACTCATGTGGACCCCCCCTCTTCAAAATTTATGGAGCGCGCATATGGAAGTCGCCGTGGTCACAGACACATTCACTCAAGTGGATCCCACTCGTCATAATTTTTGGAGCGCGTATATGGAAGCCGCCACGATCAATTTTTTTGTAATTAATTTGTATGAATTAGTTAATTGATATTAATTAATGAATATTAATTAATATTAATCAATTAAGTAAATTATTTTGTATTTTCTTGTTTAGTTGGCCTCCCTCATCTATATAAAGAGAAAGGTTTTATGTGCGATCTTATCTTGGATGTATGAAAGATTTAAGGGTTGCTCCCTAAGTTCTTCTCTTATTCTTTCTCCTTTCTTCTCGCTCACCACCGCTGGCTCCTTCTCTTGCCGGATTCCTCTCGAGAATCTATCGTAATCGTAACATCTTGAGGTGGTCACTGGAGGCGGCGGTGGGCTCTGATGCAAATAGTGGAGCGACTGGGAGGAGTTTCAATAATCACCCAAGTTTTTTGGTAGTCTGTACGGTGGTCGACAATGGCTAGGTTACCGGAGGCCGAAGAAGTTTTGGACGGAGGCGAGGCCAAATGTGCGAGCATTAGGTTGCTTGGAGCGGGAAAGGGGGCATGAGTGAAAAGATGAGGGGTCGGGTTGGATTCAGAGAAAGATTTTTTTGTTTAATGAGTCTTTATTCAAGGGGATTTCAAAAGGCAGGGTAAATAAATTTAGGCAAAATTTTCTCCACTTGGTAAGTTCAACCGAAAATGAAATCCATTGTATTCCAATACAAGACCTTACTCATACATATACAATACCTACATATACAATACCTAGAGATACCAAAGAACCAAACTACCCCCAAACGGGGATAACACAATAACGACGACTTGTAAAATAATAACTCGAATCACAACTCCCCCCCTCAAATCGGACGAAAGATCCCGGTCATCCCAAGTTTTTGAATATCGTCTATACACACATCACTTCCCAAGCTTTTGGTGAAGTCATCAGCCAGTTGACTTTTAAATGGACAAAAGATCAACCTCAATGTGCTTTGCTACATGTGATCTTTGATAAAGTGTCGATCAACCTCAATGTGCTTTGCTCTGTTATGTTGGACAGGGTTATGAACTATATTAATAGCTGCTTTATTATCACAAAACAAGGAAAATGTGCGGTCTTGGAAAAACCCAGATCTTGTGACAGAGTATGCAACCATAGACCCTCACACAGACCTTGTGACATAGCACGGTATTCTGCCTCAGCACTAGATCTAGACACCACATTCTGCTTATTCTTCCACCAAGTCACAAAGTTTCCACCAACAAAGTAACAATATCCTGTTGTGGATTTTTCGGTTATCACGACATCCAGTTTAATCAACATCAGTAAAACTTTGATCTTCAAGTGGTTGTTTTTGGAGAACACGAGTCTACGAACAGGGTCTTTCTTTAAATACCGTAACACCCAATATGCTGCCTCTTGATGTCCGATCCTGGGAGCATGCATATATCGACTCAGAATTTCTACCACATAAGTACTATCAGGACGTGTGTGGGATAAATATATAAGTTTCCCAAACAATCTCTGATATTGTGATACATCAGTTCGATCACCATCACCATTATCTCCAATCCCATCATTGTCTTCCATAGGAGTGTTCTCAAGAACATAACCAAGCATCCTAATCTCCTTTCAGAGATTTAATATATACTTATGTTGGGATATGAAGATTCTCTGAGTAGATCTAGCCACCTGGATATCCAGAAAATTTCGTAATCTTCCCAAGTCTTTCACCTCAAATTCAGTAGATAAGAGGGACTTGAGATTTGCAATCTTATCTGTGTCATTTTCGGTGATCACAATGTCATCCACGCAAACGATAACAACCATAACCCTCTGATCACATCTCCGGATAAACACGGTGTGGTCAGACCATGCCTACTTGTACCCAAATTTGAGCATAGCCGCGGGGAATCCGTCATATGAGGCCCTAGGTGACTGTTTTAAGCAATATAAGGATCTTCTTAGGCGGCGGATAAGTCCTTCAACTCCTTTCTTCACAAATCCTGGAGGGAATTTCATGTACACCTCCTCATCAAGCTCACCATGGAGAAAAACATTCTTAACATCCAGTTGATGAAGATCCTAGTCCATGCAAGTAACGCACGATAACAACACCTTAATGGAAACACACCTAGCATCAAAGCAGAAGAGAGATCAGAGGCATGCTGAGAAGAGAGATCGGAGGCATGCTGAGAAGAGAGATCAGAGGTATGCTGAGAAGAGAGATCAGAGGCATGCTGAGAAGAGAGATCAGAGGCATGCTGAGAAGAGAGATCGTAATCACCCATATCGGCGAAGAGGGCACAACGGGACGTCCCTGCAAAGGAACACATGTATAACAGTGAGGAATGACACTCGTTGACCAGTAGGACGCAGTAGCGTCAAGCAGCGGACAAAAGAAGCTTGAAGCGCGGCTGGAGGGAACCAAATTAAGGAGAATCAGGAGGTTCGACGACATCATTGATGGGCGACGACGACGTCCTTCTCAGCAATCGGCAGCGGCGTCCTCAACAATTGGCGGCAGGGACTGGCCCGCTTAGGGGCCGCATGAAGGGAGATGATGCGGTGATAGCTTTCAAAGCGGCTGAGGGAAGGAGCGAAAGGGACGAAAGCGATCAGCGAGCAGGCGGAAGCGAAGATGACAACGCGCGACTGCTGCTAGGGTTCCTACTTGATCTGATACCAAGTGAAATCGAAAATGAAATCCATTGTATTCCAATACAAGACCTTACTCATACATATACAAGACCTAGAGGTACCAAAGGACCAAACTACCCCCAAACAGTGATAACAAAATAATGAAGGCTTGTAAAATAATAACTCGTATCACAACTTTTTCCACATTTAAAGCAATTCCAAAACCGGAAAATTAAATAGTTATTTAATTTCTATTAACTAATTTTATCAATTAAAATATCTATTTATTAAATTTTTTTGTTGCGCTTGCCATAGTTATCATTTTGCCTATTTTGATGGACCTTTACATCCATAGGCTTATTGGTTGGTCACGCCAATAAACTGTCCAAGTGTGCATGAGTGAGATGTGCCATGCAAACACAGATATACGAGTGCGAATAACATGTGCGAATATAGAAATACGAAATTTGCAAAACATGCGCTATCTAAAATGCGACAAAATTATAAATGTGTGAAAATGAAATGATGTGAAAAAATATTTCCACAAGTCGTGATACCCGCGAATTTGCTATAGCCATCTCTAGTTTCCATTTCCTCTCTCTCTCACCAGTTCTTCGTCTTCCCATAATAACCATCCCCATCTTTCCAGTCTCCGTGCTCTCAAGTGCCATCCTCGTCTCCCATCTCCGTCTCAATGCCTGCATCTCCCATCTCCGTCTCAATGCCCGCATCTCCCATCTCCTTGGTCTCCTTTTTGCTCTTACTTTATGATTTATTATTTAGTGTGTATTAATTTACATTGTCATTTACAGACTGACTCACTCACTTGTTTTAACAGTTTTTTTTACTGTCCAGTCAACTAATTACTCCATTTACTTGTTTAGAGTTATTTGAGTTCTTTACAGATTTACTAATCACTCATTTATAATTATTGATTTACTCGCTTTATTTTTATTGCAAGAGTAATGTCCAAGTTTCAAAAAACTTGGACATTCAAAAAACTATTTGATGCGGAGCAGAGACGAGTGCCTGCAGTGGAGGATGAGTTTTGGGCCCGTTCGGGGCCGATTGACGACTTTCCATATATGGCGTGCCCGGATCGATGATCGGACTCCGCGGATGCGTCCAGATTCGTGTTGTGAGTCCAGATTCGTGTTGCGTCCCTAGACCTCTTTTCCCATCGTAAAACCTGCTTCCACCGCCCCCACACCCCCTTTACAGCCAGCCGGTTGCTGATTCCATCAACCCTATAAGCAGCCGCCCAACCCCCCTCCAACAAACCAGCCGACCGCCCCTTCCCCTGGTTCTTCCCCACCCGATCCACCATCTGCAACCCTTCCTCCATTTCGGCAGCCTATCTACAGCCACCGCCCAATCCTCCTTGCCCACCACAGCCCTTCCTCCATCCACAGCCCAAAGCTGAACCCCAACACCTCCCTCTTCGTGGAACTACCTCAAATTAGCCACTATATCCAGATCAGTCCAGATCAGTCCAGATCTAGACTTTTGCAGCCCCGATCCGCCATTTCCCCTCACCCTCCCCTCATCCCCTAGCCCGGATCCGCTCCCAAACATCGGATCCATCCTTCCCTCGCCCGAATCTACCCATACATCGTCAGATCTACTCATTTTCGGTCCGTTTCCACCTTTCACTACCGAGGACAGCCACCTACGCTATTTCCACGCCACCATTTCTGCATTAGATTGCCGTCAAAATGCATCCTACTATGGAAACTTCAGCGCCTTGGTCAACCCACTACTTTGGTGAGTCCATGTTGTATCGGATAGTTATTTTCGCATTACTATTATTGGATTGTATCTTATACTTGTTTGGGGTTCTTGTATTGTGCTTGTTTATTTTGGATAATTATTGTGATTTGCAGGGTTTATTCACCACGCGTTCTTGTTTTGACCCTTCACGCGGAGGAAAACCTAAGTTTGATTTGCCATAGTAAATTATTTTGCCTTGTTGTGAATTTGTTTGTGTAGGATGTTGAAATTTATTATCTATTTTGGATTCACGTCGTCAGATTTGCATAACATGTAGGGTTAGGTCTCCGATTATCTGCCGCTTATAGATTCATTCTGCCTCAATTGGTATCAGAGCCAGGTTACGCGCTCTTTTGAAACGAAGTCGTAGAGTCTATAGGTTTTTCATTATGTCTAGGTGTCATAATTATTCCTCTTCTCACTTTGGAGGTCTCGAGTCCACTTGCACCCACTCTCATAGATCCCTTTCAGGAGACCCTCACGACACTACAATGATTATTCGCGATCGCAACACATCACTTCCAGAGATCGTATTGACCCACCGACACGACCTCACTATGCTAAAGACGATAAGTATGATGATTGCCGTTGTTCTTATCCATACACGCGAGCGGATCGTGTTGATCCTTCATTAAAACTCAGTTATCTTAGAGATGATTATAATGAGGATTGTCTTTCCGAGAGAGATTTTGAGAGTCAGTTTCTTACTGTTGCCCCTTCTTTTGACGGCTCATCGAGTCCCGAGTCTTTCAGTTATTGGCTCGTGTATATAGAGTATTATCTTGATCATTTTGAGGTATTCGGTGAGCGTCGCGTCAAGTCTGCGAAACATAGACTTTTAGATCAGGCTAGAGCATATTGGTCTAGCGTTGAGAGGACCCGCGAGTGAGACCGTCTACATCGCATCACCAGTTGGGTGTACATGAAGCGTACATTGTGTCAGAGGTATCTGCATTTGTCGTATTGGAGTCGCTTGCTCGACCAATTATTTTTTCTTAGGAAGGATACATTTCCATCGCTGAGTACATGGACCGTTTCGATGAGTTAGTGTGAGGAGTGATATCCGTGAGGACCCAACCATGGCCATTTCTCGATTTCAGTCTGAACTTCGGTCTGACATGCGTACTAAGGTAGTTTATCATAACTCGAAGTCTCTCGAGCAGACATATCAGTTCGTCCTTCGTTATGAATAGTCTTTGAGATCCACAAGAGCTGGTCGATGAGATTTTCACCTTGACCTCCGCAGTACGAGTCCCTCCCATACTGAGGTCACCACGATGCGTGCCACTGTTCTGTCAGCCACGACAGAAGTGATACCTGATACAGGTTACTCTCACCCCAATGAGGTGCTTAGCCTATTGAGTGACATATCTCTTGTTTTTATCCTGTCTCTTGTGACCCCGACTGAGAGCGAGCCTGAGCGACCTATTGAGTCTGTAGTGTTGTGTCCCTCGCCCACACCTCTTTCTTTGCCATACACCGGGTTAGTTAGCACCCCACCACAGATCTATTTCCTGATACTGCACCCACGAATCCATTCTTGAGTATAGGTCTATGTCGCTCTCCCATTGTCATTACCCTAAGTCGCATCACGGCTGAGAACCCAGAGCCTGATGTTGATCTCGTAGTGGCTATGCCACCCATTCACGGGGGCACTACCCCTTATAATGGTACTCATATGGACGATCATGTCCCTGGTGAAGAGTACTGTGATGACCCCCCTGTTGAGCCGCCTGATGAGCCGCCACATCCTGGTGAGGATGCGATTTGGGTGAGCCGCTCGTTTATGAGCTTTGAGTTATTGATGTCTCTTTGACTATCATCTATAACCTTGCCCCATAAAATTGATCTTGAGTGGAGCATAACGTATGTAAGGTCTTCCTTGAGTACGCTAGAACATACTCACATTTTGAGGACCCTCTTGCTGACACATCACTCTCTCGACGAGTTTTGGGACCCACCACGAGTTATTTATTTTCAGGGATACTCACCACACTATAGAGTCACGCCTTTTAGTCCGTGTACACGATTTTTACCCAGGTGGTCGTCTCATTCGCGATGACTTTTCATACACACCTCTTGCTGACACATCACTCTCTCGACGAGTTTTGGGACCCACCACGAGTTCTTTATTTTCAGGGATACTCACCACACTATAGAGTCACGCCTTTTAGTCCGTGTACACGATTTTTACCCAGGTGGTCGTCTCATTCGCGATGACTTTTCATACACACCTCATGGTGAGCCCCTTGATATGTTACGTTCCTCGAGAGTCATTTGGCTCGTTACGAGCTCGTATTTGAGTGTAGATGTCTCACACAGTCATCAGAACACTCAACACACATGGAATGAGTTTTTCTACACTCTCCCGAGAGAGCCTTCTGTTAGGCCACCTCCTATAATAGATTTTCAGGTCATTATTAGATTTTCCCATAGAGAGCATGTTGTGTCGGTCGTGTTTCATTTGCATCATTTGCATGAGTTTGTTGAGTCATTTTTTATCATTTGTATGTGTCTGTTGAGTTGTTTGTCCATCATTTGCGTGTGTGTCATGAGTCGGTCCGACGGAGAATCCATAATGATAATAAATTTTGTAAGTCACATGCGGATGTTCATTGACAAGAGTAGATACTTCATGAAACCGAGCGAGTGATGGTAAGACACTGCGTTGTGAGGCTTGCTAAAAGCTTGAGCGTTAGGCAAATGGATCCTTATATAATCATGAGATGGGTCGAAGTAAACATCTATGATCTTGATATCCCTGCAAGTATGGGTATCGACATGGTATTTAGTGTTGAAGATATGATGCTATACTACGAGCCTCGCGAGGATGTGGACCCAAGCAGTGAAGACTTCCAGCCGCCCACACCTCCACTCCCGTTGCCTTACCATCCTCATAGTTCTTCCACGTCTGATGGACGCCACTACTCATCCACTTCTGGCACCCACCCACCCGGGGCTCGTCTTTTTTGGTTCTACCTACGTCACCGCCGATCGCACCGAGATCCACCACTCATGATTGAGCGTTGAGAGCATCACAGAGACCAGACTCCACCAGTACATTCCTACTACAAACGTTGATGACACCTGGGTACTTGCAACAGAGCTTGATCGATTCACCCCCGACTCTGACTTCAGTACGACCGTCTCCATTCACCGGAGATGTTAACTTTTTAGTTGAGGGGAGTTGATTGGCGAGGACACTCTTCCATCGAAGACACTTGGACGACCTTTGGTATGTAACACCCCATCCTAGTTTATCAACATATCAACAGTCCGGTCGGGTCCAGTGATAAACAATAAACTAAGAAACAGTATTAAACTAGTACAAAGCAGACATAAATGAAAAGTATTGAAATTTAACTTACAACGTAAGTAGAAAGAGCAACTAAGAGTAAAAATGTACCTCAACATGCTGAATTCACGGAGCCACTAGAAAAATGAAAAGCCAAATAACTAAATATCTGAAATACTATAACATGTTTTATACAAAGAAAAACTCTTAAACATTAACATTACAAGTGTCCAATACTAAACAGTACGGTACTAAAAGTAAAATAATTGAAAGAAAAAACAAACTATAGGAGCGACTCCATAAATACGCTCATCCTAGCGCAACTTCCCACCCGAGTTTCCTGTAAGAACACGCCCAAGAATGAGTCAGCACAAAAGGAGAGTAAAAAAAATTATTTCTCCTAGTGACACTAACATTATTTGAAAATAAATGTATGCATGCTTTTTAAAATAAGTTTTATACTACAAAAAACTTTATACTAGTGTGCTATGCATGCTCTGGTAAAATATTACTGGTAACATAAAATATTTGTTCTAAATTTACACATATATAACATATCTACTCATGTTCCAAAAGTTGGTTGTCTAAAATATTCTCTAACTTTCGGTCTATACTTGGTTCTAAAATCACTTAAGTTTGTCCTTCTTTAAAGCTCTAGACAGAGTAGCTTCTATCGCGCAATACTAGACTAACGATCCGAGTCCTACTAACAAACTCAAATGTTCTAGTGTCTTACAGACACAAACTCGAACTTACTAATCTTCTAAAACGGGGATAACATCTCCTAAACTTTGAAGTTCATAAGGTACGCTATGCCTTATGAGAAAGACAGTGCACCTCTATCTAGCACGAGAAGAGGTTTCAATCGTGCTTACTAAACATCTACTATCTAGTGCTACTCTGCTTGCGAACAAATATGCGTGATCAAGGCAGATCATCATATTGATTTAATCGACTAGAAATCATATTCCTGAATTAATATTTCTTGTTCGTAAATCTATAAGAGTATATATGGTTCGTATGATCTAACTGTTTTAAAAAGTTTAAAAAATTAATTATAATCTGCATATACTAGCTTGATGATAATTGAACTACAAATCTCTAATGATAGTAGCAGTTTTCATACAATCAATATAAATTTACTGAATTATAATGAACAAATGCTATACAAACAATTTGATATGTCTAGCCAAAAGAATAAAAGGATTTCTTACCGCAGCGCTTTGCCGTTCATACACTTGTCGCGGCGACATTGCTTCCTGGTTACTGCGTAAAACACACAGGAATTGCTTTTAATTCTAAATACGAGTTCTCTAACCCAATTCCCTTACGAAAACTAAAGGGGATAGTCATTACACATTCAATTGTTTTCCTTAAATATTACCTAACACTATCTTAAAGCGAAAGAAGGTAACTTACCACCCTCTTAACAATAGAGGATAACGATTTCTGAAACGGAGACGGTTATGCCCAAACTAGAATTGTTGATCCCATCGATCACCTAGAATATTCACCGAGGGTTGACTAATGTTGACATTTAAAAAAAAAATACTGCATAAGAGTTAAATCTGAATTTCCCAATGAGGTTTAACCTACCCCAAAAATTTTCTGGAGGGAGGAGATCAAAACTAGCAGATCTCGACACCACTAAGGCTGACTGGAAAGGCGAGATCCTCGACTTCTAGATTTGAGGGAGTGAGACCCAACCAGAACATATATTAGCTTCAATCAGTTGCTATGAATTGGAGAAAAAGACAAACACACCGAGAAGGAAGTTACCTGCTTTAAACCGAAGAAGAAATCGACCGGAGGTGAAGAAAACTCGCACTGTCTCTGGAAGGGTTCGACGCTAAAGAAAGAGGGGGGGGGGGGGGTTCGCTCGGCTCCAGTCATCTCTGCACGCCGAACCCTAGGAGCGAAGCTTCGCTGGGAGACGAGGGAAAAGCTGGAAGCACACGACTGCTGTGTTGACTGCGGGAGAAGAAAAGGAAAACGTCGATTTTAATGGGAAAGTCGGGCTACGAGAGAAGGGGTTACGAGGTTTCAAGATAATCGTGCGGTGCTTCATGCTGGGGAAACAGTTTTGACAACCGTAGGAAAAAGAAATGGGACTAATGCCGATCAAACTAGGAAAATTAGGCATCTCAATTTTTACGGAATTGCCATTTAACGCTAATTTAGAATATCCGTTACGACATCACGCTATCACGCGTCCAAAACATTAAAGTAGCGACACCACATTTATTTATTAGCGCGCGATAAATAATCCTAATGCCATACCGTGACACACAAATTTCCCGATCAGTCCGCTTGCGATCAGGCACTGCAAATTAAATTTTAATTTCACATCAATTTACAGATGTTACAAATCTCCCTCCTAATAAAATTTTGTCCTCAAAAATTACAAATATACATGAGTTAAAGAGGAATGCGTAGTCAACATTGCTCTGAAGCTCATTCTCTCTTTCCCAAGTATATCTGGTCGGCCACTAAAGAACTTTTACAAATGGGATTTCTCTTCTCCTGAGCTTCTTAATAATGAGTCCACTATCTGTCTGGTTTAATATTGATACTAAAATCTGATTCGATTGGTGATTCATCGGTAAAGATTATCTGACTAGGATCTCTAAACTGCTCTGCTTAGATAAAAGACGTGAAATACATCATGTAAACCGCTCATTTTCTCAGGTAAAGCCAATCTATAAGCAACATCACCAATATGCTCCAGTATCTCGAAAGGACCAATGAACCTAGGACTCAATTTCTTCATCCGCTTGATTCAAGAGACTCCTTTAACTGGTCTGACCTTCAGATAAACGTAATCTCCAACACTAAAATCCATCGACTTGTGTCTCTGGTCGTAGTATTTGGCCTGACGATCCTGAGCTATCTTCATACACTCCTGGATGAGCTTGATATGATCTGTGGTCTTATCAATCCAAGTTTCACTGATGGAAGATTTTCTTCACTCTCATCCCAAAATAACGACGTCCGACAACGTCTGCCATAAAGTGCCTCAAAAGGAGCCATCCCAATGCTTGACTGAAAACTGTTGTTGTAAGAGAATCAACAAGAGTGACATACTTCTCCCATTTTCCTCCAAAGTCTAGAATGCACATCCAAAGCATATCCTCCAAAGTTCTATTTGTACGCTCTGTCTGCCCATCTGTCTGAAGATGAAAGGCGGTACTGAAATTTAGATTAGTGCCCAACCGCTCCTGAATGTAGTTCCACTCCTTAAAAGTAAACCTGTCATCTCTGTCCGAAACTATGGTCTTGGGAACACCGTGAAATCGGACAATCTCATCTACATATAACTACGCCAATCTGGGACCCTGATCTGTCCTCTTATTGGGATAAAGTGGGCAACCTTAGAGAGACGGTCAACTATAACCCATATGGAATCATTCCACTCTGCAATCTAGGAAGGCCATGAACAAAATCCATTGATATACCCTCAAAGTTTCACTCTGGGATAGAAAGAGACTACAACTTGTCTCCTGGCCTTTGACATTCGGCTTCAATTAACTTGCACGTTTCGCACCTCCCAACATACTTTGCAACGTCACCCTTCAGACCTGGTCACCAGATTATCTTCTTCAGATCTGCATACATCTTTGTGCTACACAAATGTTTCAAATAATCTGGAGTTATGGGCCTCAAACAGTATGTCCTCTCAGAGGTGGATAACATCTGGAATGCACACCCTACCACCGTGCATCAATAAATCCTCCTGTATATGAGCTTCTCTTTTGGCCTGCCTGTGTCAAATCCCAAATCTCAACCATCTTTGGATCTAGGGATAGAGATGTTCTGATCCTATCCTTGATGTCACAAGTGATTTTCATCCAACTCAAATTTACAGACCCAAAACTGGAGCGCGACACAACACTGATCTCTAGCTTATTCAAATCTCGCACCAGCTCCTCCTGCTGAGTAAGAAGGAAATAACTCGATTCTCTACGGCTAAGCGCTTCTGCTACCACATTCGTCTTCCCCGGGTGGTACCGAATGTCCACATCATAGTCTGACAAAAACTCTAACCATCTGCGCTGCCTCATATTGAGCTCTTACTGGTCAAAGATGTACTTGAGACTTTTATGATCAGTGAAAATTTTACAACAAACCCCATGGAGATAATGTCTCAAAATCTTCAAAGCGTGGATAACTGCTGCTAGCTCCAAGTCATGCACATGATAGTTCTTCTCATGATACTTCAACTGTTTAGAGGCGAAGGCTATGACTTTTCCATGCTGCATAAGTACACAACCCAAACCTTGACTCGATGTGTCACTAAAAATTTGAAATCCATCTGACCCTAATGGTAAAATCAAAATGGGCGGTCGCTTTTCAACTTTTCAAAAGCCAGTTCACACTCAACTATCCAACTAAAGACTTTACCCTTTCCTGTGAGTGAAGTCAACTGTAGTGCTATCTTCGAGAAGTCTTTGATGAACCTCCTGTAGTATCCTGCTAAACCCAGGAAGTTGCGAACCTCTGTAACTGCCTTCGTCTCGACCAATCCTTTATTGCTTCTATCTTCTTCGGGTCAACGGAGAGTCATCTCTGACTTATAACGTGCCCCAAAAATGCACCTCTGAAGTCAGAACTTGCATTTAGAAAATTTTGCATATGACTGATTCTTCCTGAGCGCACCAAAACGGTCCTGAGGTGCGAGGTGTGATCTTCTGCACTCCTGGAATACTCCAAAATATTATCTATGAAGACGATACAAAACGATTCAGGAATTCCCGAAACACTTATTCATCAGGTCCATAAAAGTGGACGGGGCATTGGTCTGCCCAAACGGCATAACCATGAACTCATAGTGTCCGTATCTGGTACTGAACGCCGTCTTCTGAATGTCCATATCCCGAATCTTCAGCTGATGATAGCCTGACCTCATATCTAACTTGGAGAACGTACACGATCCCTCATGCTGGTCAAATAAGTCGTCGATCCTAGGGATAAGATACTTATTCTTAACTGTCAACTTGTTCAGCTCACGGTAGTCAATGCACAACCTCAGAATACCATCCTTCTTCATCACAAACAAAACTGGCGCACTCTAAGGCGAAGTACTAGGGCGAATAAAGCCCAAGTCGAGCAACTCCTGCAATTTAACCTTCAACTCTGCGAATTCTCTGAGCCATTCGGTAAGGAGACTTGGCCACTGGTGCAGCTCTAGGTAGAAGGTCTATTTGGAAATCAATCTCTCTAGTTGGAGGGGAACTCTGTAGTTCCTCTGGAAAGACATCAGAAAATTCCTGCACCACAAGTATCCTCAGCAGCTCAGCCTTGGCTTCAACATTCATCATCACTAAGAAGGTTTCACAACATTTGCTAATGCATCTGACAGTCTTCACGGAGGAGATAATCAATTTAGTGACCCCTTTCATGCCCTGGAAAGTATCATCGATCTGGTTAGGTACTTCGATCTGTATCAACTTATCCCTGCAGTCTATCTTGGCGTTAACAACCGATAACCAGTCCATACCCACGATCAAATTGAAACCCACAATAGGAAGTAACAAAGCTTCTACAAAGATTTTCACTTCTCAAACTGCACTGGTATGCTACACATCTCTAGTCTGCAAGAAGGATCCATTAGACATCATAACCTCTAACGATATTGCCTCTGGACAGACTTCTAAACCCAGCCTACGTATTAGAGATTCTACTATGAACGAGTGCGAAACGCTCGTGTCAAAGAGAATCTTGGAGGGTACATTATAAATCATAAGGATGACTACATGAATGATTGAATAGAGAAATTAGCAGTGTCACTAAGGAAGATTAATTAAATATCCATATGACAGAGACATATCTGTCACCACTTCCTCCTGCTTCTTGGCTTTCTGTTGGCCATGGCATAAGCTTGGGCTACACGGT